>CM070013.1:45789805-45897305 GCA_036247105.1 Cirrhinus mrigala
GGAGTTATAGGCATTTTACTAAAAGTGGCCCTGCCCCATTATAACATTTTGGCATCCCTTTGCGACAGAGAATTATGAGAATTCCCCCTCTCGTTGAAATCGCTACCTGATTGCCTAATCCTAACCCCATCCCTAATCCTACCCCTCCCCCGCACCTAACCCTAAACCTACCAATACTAGGGGGGTAGTAATCTGGCAGGGGTCAGAATTCGTAATAACACCGGGACTGAGTTTTGTTCCGATCTGCCTCCGATAACCTTGTCTGACAGGTGCTGAAAGTTCGTTAGCCAGTTGAGGCCATGTTTTTTGAGATATACAAATGTCCTTGTAGACACAAGTGGCACTTTAGACCAAGACTGTGCACACCAATTTTCATGTTGATAGGACAAATGGTGGCACAGTTATCCATTTTTATGTTTTTTTTTTCTGTGGCCTCAGATTGAGCTCTTACCTAAGTTTCCTGAGTTTGATCACTGTAGCGCCCCTGTCAGGCCGATTGGGACGAGCCTTGGTCACGTTGTTGGCCGTGTGAGCACTACCATCCCTCCTAGTTTCAATTCTCTACGACTTACGGTTTGGTCTGCACGATCAGTTTTATGCGGAGATCGCTGATCCGTGACCATTCTAACAATTACAATAGTGTTTCAGCGCTATGCGCTTGCAACCCTAATAAAAATATGTCTGTATGTTTATTATTGTTTTCATTGATCAGATTATGTCACAGCCAGAAAATAAATTGAAATATACACCTCAGCTTGTGGAGATCTAGTTTACTTGCTACCTGCCCGGCACGACGGGAATTGCATGGTGCAAATTGGCTGTAAGTGAACCGTGGGCCGTCTGAGACTGTGGATTGCTTTTAAATAACGGTTGCCGTCTGCGTTTCAGGTGGACATGTTCTCATACGGCATGGTCCTGTATGAGCTGCTGTCCGGCCGCAGACCGTGCATGGGTCAGCACCAGCTGCAGATCGCCAAGAAACTGTCGAAAGGACTCAGACCGGCGCTGGGCAGCCCAGAGGAGGTGCAGTTTCACTGTCTGCAGACGCTGATGCAGGAGTGCTGGGACACCAAACCAGAGAAGGTACAACACCCACATGTCTTTTCCTAAAGATGCATTTGCACTGACAGAGAGTTAATCACTAGAGCTCGTCAAATCTTAAGAGTTAAACAGCTGTCAGTTTTGGGGTTGTGTTTCTGTAGAACGATACATAAATGATGCATTAGCAATGCCAGGGCAATAGATTTGACTCCTAGGGAATGCATGAACTGATAAAAAGTATATCTCGAATGCAGTGTGAGTTGCTTTGGTTGAAAGCTTCTGCCAAAGGCAAAAATATAAATGTCACAAAAAATTGTTGTCAGCATGCACGCCCCATAATTTTGAGTTAATTGTACAAAGAAACAGAGAAAACTAGTTCTAACTAGTCAGTTTGGCTAGGGATGATGTCATTAATTTAGCTAGTTTGTGGCAAAAAAAAATCTGATCTGCTGGATAAAAAGTTGAATATTGCATTTTATTAAGAAAAAATCCAATTACTGATGTGTTTCAAATGGTATTTGTTGTTGACTTCAATGGCAAAAATAGTGGTGAAACATCAAGAAAGTTCATCTTATAAAGCAACAATGCTGACATGTTTATATTTATACAGAGTATACATTATTGTTCAACAGACTGGGGTCAGCACAGTTTTTTTTTTTTTTTTTTTTTTTAAGAAATTAATGCTTTGGTTCAGCTAGGATGCATTAAATTTAAATTGATCAAAACTGACAGTAAAGGCATTAATAATGGTCTAAAAGTTTTCTTTTTTAAATAAATGCTGTTCATATGATGAAAATATGAAGAAATCTTTTTGAGCTGCAAATCAGCATATTAAAATGTTTTTTATGAAGGATGTGACACTGTAGACTGGAGTAATGAGCTGAAAATTCAGCTTTGTATCACAGGAATAAATTACATTTTAATGTATATTCACCTAGAAAACGGTCATTTAAATTTTTAAAAAATATTTCACATTTTTTTCTGTTTTTACTGTGTTTTTCATCAAATAAATTCAGCCTTGGTGAGCAGATGAGACATTAATACAAAGTCTTACCAACCCCATTCTTTGGAACAGTAGTGTACATCATAATTTTCTTAGACTTAAACCACAATCAAAAATAGTCATGTAGGCACATTTAACCTGCAGATGTTGTGAAATTAAGCACGTGTCTAATACTGTCCTGTCCTTCGGTGGCTGCAGCGTCCCCTGGCCGCTCCTCTCATGAGACAGATGCAGGACCCCAGTTTTGCTTGTCTCAGGTACCTGCTGCCCTGTCAGGAACACAGTCAGCTCTTCTTGTCTCCGCTGCAGGGCCACAACGCCGTCTTTTGGGATGGAGACAAAGACGACAGGTGCGTTTTTGACAAAGCGGCACAAAAACATGCCTTTCTTGCAAGTTGTTTCTTGTCAAATTGTGCTGGAAGCTTTGTGTGTCTGTGATGTGTTTGAAGTTTTTCATTGTTGTGGCTCTGGTCTAAAACCTAACTGACCTAATTGGTTGTTTACGTAGGCAGCTATTTTTAATAATACTGAACAGTCTTTATATACACTTTCAGTGAATGAGTTTTAAGTACATTTCTTTTGCTTAATCCTAGTGTTATTTTAGAGTTATTTATACAGTATTATAGTATTTATTAATATGATTAACTTTTTATTTTTATACTTTCATTTGAAATGTTTTAGTCATTTTTTTTGTGCTTGTAATTAAGTTTAATTTTTTTTTTCTTTTTTATTTTTTCATATTTATAAAAACATACAAATGTAATATAAATAGTGTATAAATAAATTTTTATATATTAATTTTAGTTTTAGTAATTTTAGTACTTCAACCTAAACATATCTTATTTCAATTAGTTTTCATGCCAGCATTTTTTTTTCATATTCAATCATTTTCATAATTTTATTATGATTTGTTTTGTTTTGTTGTTTTGTTTTTTTGTTTTTGTTTTTTTTTAGCTTAATTTCAGTTAACCAAGACTAATTTTGATGTCATATTTATGTACTAGTTTTATTAATATTTTTAATTAGCTTTTATTAGCTTTTAATATTTTTGTTTTTAATTTCTTTTCTTTTAAGTTTTAGCTTTTTAATATTTCTATTTTGCTTTAAATTTATTTCAGTTTTTGTTTGAGTAATTTTAGTACTTCAACAGAAGCAATTTTTCAATTTCAAGCAAACATTTCTAATTTTTGTAGAGTTTGTAATTTATTGTGTTTTTGTGTTCTTTAATGTTTTTTTCCCCCATTTTAGCTTAATTTCAGTTTAATGCCATATTTATGTACTAGTTTTACTAATATTTTGAATTAGCTTTTATTTGTATATCTTAATTTTTCAGTTTTTTAGTTTTTGCTTTTTTATTTTCATTTCAGTTTTTGTTTGAGTAATTTTAGTGCTTCAACATAAACTTATTTTATTTTAAGCCAACATTTCAAATTTTTGTAAAAAAAAAAAAAAATAGTTTTTTGCTTTTTTATTTTTATTTTGCTTTATTTTTATTTCAGTTTTTGTTGTAGTAATTTTAGTGCTTTAAGATAAGCTTATTTTATTCCATTTAGTTTCCAAATCGACATTTCTAATTTTTGGAAAAAAAAAAAAAAAAAAGTACAATTTTTTTGTGTTCTTGTGTTTTAAGGTTTTTTTTTTTTTTTTTTTTTTTAATCTTTTTTTTCCATTTTGGTTTAAATTCAATTTAATGCCATATGTATGTACTAGTTTTACTACTATTTTGAACAAGCTTTTATTTTTATATTTTCATTTGTCTTTTTTTTTTTTTTTTTTTAGTTTGTGCTTTTTTTATTTTTATTTTGCTTTTTATTTCAGTTTTTGTTTTAGTAATTTCAGTAGTTCAACCAGAACTTATTTTATTTAGTTTCCAAGGCAACATTTCAAATTTTTGTTAATATATATATATAGTATTTTTTTTTTATTGTACATTTTCTTTTATTTAATTGTTTTTTTTTTTTTTTGTTTTTTTTTTTTCATTTTAGCTCAATTTCAGTTTAATGCCATATTTATTTTATTATTTTTTATTAGTTTCATCATTACTGTTATTAATGTTTTGAAGTAGCTTTTATTTTTATATTTCTGTTTTCATTTTGATTTCAATTTTAGTCATTTTTGCTGTGACTCTTTAAAATGCTGTCTACATAGGCAGCTCGCTAGGTTTTGGAACAGAGCCCGAGTCTTTTCAATAATGAGGCCGAAAGGCCAAAGAACATGAAGTATCTCAAAGTACCAGGCTTGCACTTTACAGAAATCACCCTTGTATGCCGGTACAAGCCCCACACCGGCCCGTAATCACCCCTTTCACTCCATTTCCCTCATTTAAACGCTCTCCCGTTTTTCTATTTACCGCCAATTGCTCCCCTTCAGACCTCTGGCTCACTCATATAAACACCCTCATTAAAATCATTCAGGGATCTCATTTTTCCAGCTTCCCTTGATGCTCTCAAGCCTCCTTTTCAAAAAATGACTCATTTTAATATTCATGAGCACCTATATGAGAGCTCATTATTATGCACGGCGGCCCACCAGGCTGATAAATGCCCTGGGATCTACAGCCGGGCTCATCTGATCATCGGGCGCTTTGTTTGCGGCCACTCGATCCTACAAGACGCTTTGACGAAACGCTACACTTTTATCTCGTGGCACAGGTGTTTGCAATTACCAGTGTTGCACATCGCCTTGCCTAATGGAGCAACCGAAGATGTGATGGAGGGTGTTTTAATACGTCATCACGAGCAGCACAATGAAGGCTTTCTTTTGTGTTAATCATAATATTAGCTTGTGCCTCCTACCTAGTGCCATACTCTTAACCTGGCCATGAGTGTTTCACATAAAGCCAGTATGTTTTCAGATAGTCAAGGAAACACCTGGGAATATCAGGGAATTTTAAAATTGATTTTCAATTTGTAAAATTATTATGTAATGTAATATTTGATGTAATTCATTGTAGGCATTACTGGTCAAACTAATTTTATTTTTTGAAAGAAAAATACAGTGTAGACTTTATCGTGATGCATTAAATTGATCAAAAGTGACAGTAAAGACATTTATAATGTTACCAAAGCTTTGTATTTCATATAAATGCTGCTTTTTTTACACTTTCTATGCATAAAAAAATCTTTTTAAAAATTATGTATTACAGTTTCCAAAAAAATATTCAATAAAAAAACTGTTTTCACAGAGGACTGGAGTAGTGATGCTGAAAATTCAGCTTTGCATCACAGGAATCAATTTTAAAATATATTGCAAAACAGTTATTTTAATTTGTAAAAATATTTCACATTATTACAGTTTTTACTGTTGTTTTTTTATCAAAAGCTTTGAGCATTTTCATTTATTTATTTATTTATTTAAATCTAAAATTCAGTTAACAAAAAGAAATATTAATGCCATATTTATATAATAGTTTTTATTTTTAATCTGCTTTAAAATATAATATAATACATTTTATTATATTTTATTTAATATTTATTTAAAATGTCATTTATAAGTGTTTATGTAGGAAAAAACTCATTTTCGTTCAGTATATATTTATAATAGAAAACAGTATGTATTTCAATAGAAAACACTTATTTTAAATTGGATAAATATTTCACAGTGTTTTTGATCAAATAAGGGCAGCTTTGAGCATTTTTTTTTTTATCATTTATTTATTTATTCATTCATTTTAATCTAAAATTCATTTAACAAAAACAAATATTAATGCCATATTTATGTAATAGTTTTATTTAAAAAATTATCTGCTCTAAAATATTTTATTACATTTTTTATTTAAATTGTCGTTTGTGAGAGTTTATGGAAAAAATATTCAGTTCAGTATATATTTATAATAGAAAACAGTATATATTTAAATAGAAAAAAAGTTATTTTAAATCAGGTAAATATTTCACAATATTTGATCAAATAAGGACAGCTTTGATGTGCATTTTCTTTTTTTATTATTTATTTAAATCTAAAATTCAGTTAACAAAAACAAATAGTAATGCCATATTTATATAATAGTTTTTATTAATATTATAAATTATGAATTTTATTTTTGCATATACTTTTTTCTTCTTCCAAATATATATTTCTATTTTGCTTTCTTTTTAATTTCAGTCTAAAGTGATCTTAGTACTTGAACCTGAACTTAAGTTTTTTTTGTTTGTTTGTTTGTTTTTTTCCATTTTAGCTTAATATATAGGGTTTTTTTTCTAGATTTGCTCTAAAGTATTTTATTATGTTATTATATTTTATATATGTCGTTTGTGAGTGTTTACATGGGAAAAAATAATCCTTACCCAGTAATCACAGGCAACTGAAACTGGAAATTGATTGGTAAAAAGAGTGGAAACCCTGCTGATAAATCTAGCTTGAACCAGTCTGAGCTGGTTTATAATGGTTTAGCTGGTTCAATAAACTGGCCAATGGACCAGACTGGAAGACCGGAGATTTCTGATCCTAACTGTTTTAAGTTGGTCTCCTATCCTGGCCAGAATCCCTCTAAAACCGGCTAACATGCCATCCTAACCAGTCCGGGAGACCAGCAAACCAATTTAGGCTGGTTGAAGTTATTTTCTTTTCAGCAGGGAAGCAAACAAGACATCAAATAATTGGCACAAAGCAGACAGTAAAAGCCCCATGTGGGTTTTGCGAACTAATGGCCCCCTTGATCATCGGATGGTCTACCAGCAATATCCTGTAAATTATATTTTAAGTACATTAGCGTGAGGTCGGCCCGAATCGCTTTATCACCGCAGCCTTTATTTGTCCAAGTTTGACGTTGCCAATTAGATTATTTCAGCTTCATAAGAAAAAAGGAAAAAAACGAAAATACAATAAACAACTTACTAGGTTATTTGGATCAAAAGCGTCCGTAGTTGCATTATGGGGCGCGTTTGTGACGGATTGAATCATTTGGGTCCTGTCACAGCGCACCGTCAGATAAATGACTCCGCTGATCAAGTAATGAATCACTGTTCAGCAAATGAATTAGCGGAATATATAAACCTACAAACCGGCCCACACCGCTGAGAGCCGCGCTCCCGCATAACAGCGTAATGTATAATAAATGTTTAGATTAAAGACGCGTCATAAATCATACGCTGCTCTGAAGTCATTTGGGTTTGTATGACATACTGTGTTCGTACAAAAGAACAAAACAGCCGGGAGTAACGAGACTTGTGCGGTGTGTATTAGTGGCATCAAACGTCATTATTACTGTTGGAAATATCAAGAAATTTCAAAAGTAATATTATTAGGACTTTATAATATCTTTGAAAGTCTAAAGTGAAGATAAATGAGAAACACAGACTTGTGCGCAGACCTGGCAACCTCCTTGCAAGTGTTATATTTATGTGCTACTTTTTTTTGTGTGTTAATAATATTTTGACTTAGTGGTTAGTTTTATATTTTAGTTGAATTTTTTTGTAATTTTGTTATGTGCTTTTGTCATTTTTATGAGTTTATTTTTCTAAATATTACAATTTATTATTTTTTATTTCAGTTTTAGATTTAGTTTTAGTTTTTATTTTAAGTTTGTAATTTATTATTTAATTATAGTTCATTTATTATTGTAATGTATAAATTATATATTTTTTTCAGCTTTAATTACATTAACAAAAATGTTTCTAATAGTTTTAGTTAACGATAATAACCCCAAAAAAGTTTTACTCACATTTTCTTCACAAAATGATTTTTCTTTTTCCTTTACTTTTTTACTTAGTTACTATTTAGGTATATTTTATTTCAGTTTTAGTCTTAATTTTTTTTTACAGTTTGGTTCGTAATTTTACGGCTTTGACTTAAACTTCAGTTAAAATTAAAAATTAAAAACTTCAGTTAGTTGCCAAGGCAACATTTCGAATTTTTGTTTAGTTTTAAGTTTCTAACAAACTAACATTCAGCATTTAAGTTTCTAAAAATCTAACATTTATATTTTATTTCAGCTTTATTTCAGTTAACAAAATATGTAGTTTTAGATTTAGTTCAGTTTTCAATTTTATTTTCAGTTTGTAATTTTTGTGCTTTAATATCAACTTATTTCATTTATAGTTGCCAAGGTGGCATTTCTAATTTTTGATTTAAGTTTTTAATCCAAAAAAAAAAAAAAAAAAAAAAAGAACCTAATTTTTTTTTTTTTTGTTAAATGCTAAGATTTTCTTAACAATTTTTTATTTTTTTTTTTTTTTTAATACTATTTAGGTTTTAGTTTTTATTTATATCCGGTTTGGGATTTCAATCATTTTAGTGTAATAACTTTTTTCAGGTAGTTGCCAAAGCCAAATTTTCGTTTAGTTTTTAGTCGAATATTCATATTTGATTATATTTCAGTTTTAATTACATTAGCAAAAATGTTTTTAATATTTTTGTTTTAGTTAACAATAAACCCCCCAAGAAAAGCACCACTGACCTTTTATTTATTTATTTCTATTTAGGTATACTTTTTAACAATTTTAGTTTCAGTCTTTATTTATTTCCAGTTTGGTTTGCAGTTTTACTGCTTTGATTTAAACTTCTGTTAAGAATTTCAGTTAGTTGCCAAGGCTACAGTTCTAATTTTTGTTTAGTTTTAAATTTCTAACATTCTAATGTTCAACATTTAAGTTTCAAAAAATGGAACATTCATATTTTAATTTATTTAATTAATTTCAGTAAACAAAAATGTTTTCAACAATTTTAGTTTAGGTAATAATAACACATAGCACAGAGAAAATCATTACTTACATTTTTTTTTTTTTTTTTTTCAAAATGTGTATTTCATCAATGCTGTGTCCCAAAGACACATTTATGTTTCTCTATGTGTCCTACAGGAATTACACAGTGGTGAACTTGGCTAAGGGGCAGGTGGAGGTGAAGCGGATGCCGTGCCCGGGAACACGTCTGAGCTGCCAAATGAAGATGGAGAACAGCCTGTGGACGGCCACTGAGGTTCGTTCAGCTGTCAGTTGCAGGATCGTTACCAAGGAAACAGCACTAATGGATATACGCCGAGGGCGTTTGGTTCTCACAGTAAAGCAGATTGTTGCAACTCATTGCCAAATACAAAATATATTTATATAAAAAATAAAATGTATATAAATAGCGGGAATAATGACCATTTTCAGACAGGTTTCCTGAACAAACAGATGTTTCTGCCCCAAACTCAAAAACTGTCCTCGTTTTGATGCCTTTAGGTTAAAATTTTATTCAAAAAGCATTTTAAGGGATATATTATGATGAGGTTTTTTCACAAAAAGGTTTCATCTATTTTTTTATTTTTTGTTTAAGGAATTATTATTTTTAATCAACAAGGATGCATTAAATTGATCGAAAATGTCAGTAAAGACATTTATATTACAAAAGATTTATTTATAAATCCTCAAAGAATAATTTGGCAAAGAATCCTGGAAAAAAAAAAATTGTTTCCCCCAAAATATGAAGGAGCACAACTGTTTTCAACAGTGAGAAATCAGAAATCAGAATATTAGAACGATTTCTGAAGGATCACGTGACACTGAAGACTGCAGTAATGGTGCTGAAAATTAAACTTTGCATCACAGAAATAAATTACATTTTACAATATATTAAAACAGAAACCAGCTATTTTAAATTGTAATAATATTTCACAATTTTACTGTATTTTCTGTATTTTTGATCAAATAAATGCAGCCTTGGTGAGCATGAGAGACCTTTCAAAAATATGAAAAAAAAGTACCAACCCCAAATAAGATAACAGTGTTGAAGTATTTCAACATTAAAAAAAATGTATGCACACCACCTTTAAAAAGGTGTAGAAGCTACATATTTTGTCCTTTTTACTCTGGTTTATGTTTTTCTCAAGCATTAAAGAGTAAGAAGCTGTCTCCAGAAATAGTGTGCATTTCGTAAGTAGGGATAGGAATTGTTTTTTGGTTTCTCAGTTAACAATTTCAGTTCCTAAACAATTATTTTAGTAACTTTTGAAGAAGAAAGAATGGACAGTCACTGGGTTTGTGGGGAAAAACAGAAAAGGTCTAAAGGTGTGTTTATATTGCAACCACTGTCTTTACTCAGAAACTCTCTGAAGTAGGACCTATGCCAAGAAAAATCATGTGCATTTTAATGCAGCACAGATTCAGTCTTATTCCAGACCTGCTGGTGGATTTGAACATCCTGAAATTCATTTGGTACCAGTAAGAAGTCCCAAAAAATGTTTCTGAATAAGGAGCGTTTCTCAATTCCCAACCGTTTGTAAGCGAGCGAAGCAAATGAATGGAGATGGTTATCCTGATACCTTGTTGATGTTTCTGCAGGAACAGGAAGTCTTTATCTACAGCCTGAAAGAGATGTGTCCCTTGAGTCACCCGCAAAAACTGCTCTCCTGTCCGGCTGTGGTAACCTGTCTCTTTTTACTGCCCGCCAGGAAAGAGGTCAGTGCCCCGGCTTGCAGTCTTTGTCATGTAAACTATGCGTATGCTGATCGTGTTCTTGTATGTGTGTTTGTTTCTTGGTTTTTAAATCCGAAATGAAAATTTATGAAAGGAATCTTCTCAAATTGAAGGAAAAGTTTATCCAAAAATGAAGATTTGCTAAAAATATACTCACTCTTGGGCCATCCAAGATTTAATTTGTTTTAAATGGAAACAGGTTTGGAGAATGTAGCATTACATCACTTGCTCACCAAAGGATCCTCTGCAGTGAATGGGTGCCGTCAGAATGAGAGTCCAAACAGCTGATAAAAACCTCACAATAATCCACACCACTCCAGTCCATCAGTTAACATCTTGTGAAGCAAAAAGATGCAGGTTTATCTTCAAAACTGGCCAAAATACAAGTCCATAATCCATAACAAAGCTTCCTCCTGTGAAAAAGTCCATCTTTGTTGTCCTCTTGCATCAAAATCCACCAACATATTTGTTTAAGAACTGTTTTAGACTACGGATGTAAAGATATAAAAATTTCACAATATGATAACAAATTGATATGACGTCCACAGTATGATATTTATTGTGATATTTAAAAAAAATAATAATCATGAAGACTTGGAGAAAATGAAAATTTTGTGCATTTTAAAGTTCAATTATTCTATCAAATGCACTTTGAGAGTTCAAAATTAAGAGCTCCAACCCATGTTCTTAACTAAGAAAACTTGTGACATTATGAAATGTGTCTAATAATTCCAAAAATAAAGAGAAGCATCAGACTTAATCAACATATTCAAGACTGTGACATTTATTAGGAACACCAACGTAGCGGGAAAGCTAATGTTTTCTGTTATATTGAGCACAAATTAAGAAAATTAAAACAAACCTTAACGTTTCAATAGGTAAAACAGGTTTCAAATAAAAGCACAGGTGTTTTCCGCAGTGTTGTATTTGGTGAGGCGTGAGCGGCTGCCAGAGCATGGGTAAATGCTGCGGTTTTTGTGAGTTGTTTTTTGTTTTGTTTTTTCGGTTTGGCAGAATTTGTCCAGTCGTGATTCGCCAATCGTTAAGTGTGTTGTGTGACTCAGTCATTAGGTTTGTGCTCCTTTTCGATTGTCAAAAACTAAAATCTGTTCACAGTGTGTTCAGGTCAGCCTTACAATGTTTCTGCTAGTTGTGTAAAGTGTCCCCAGCTTAAACTCACAGCACATGCAATAAACGAGTTCACTGTATTTACTGTGAACAAAGCTGTTCTGAAGTGTGGAAAACACTGGATCACGAAATGATCGTGCTTTCATTTTTAGTTCATTTGACAAATACGGTGCCAAATCATAATGGCACAAAACACAACTTTAAAGACCTTTTATGCTTTATGAAGTTTAAATATATTTTAAAAACTATACTTCTTTATACTTCTATAGTTTTATTCCGTCATGTGACCATGATGATATTAAGGCAGATTTGTCATAGCGATACCACGATATTAACAATACGTTACATCCCTATTTTAGAATCTTTTCACTTGTAAACAGCACTTCGTCTGTGCATATTTCGCTCCCGGTTCAGAAAAGACGACTTTTTCGTTATTAATATTAATATTATGGATTGAGGCTTCGCATTTTAGCAACGTTTTGAAGTTGAAACGTCCTAATGATGGATTTGTGTTTCACAAATACACAGCTTTTCACTTCACAAGATGTTAATTGTTGGACTGGAGTGGTGTGGATTACTTGTGGATTATTGTGATGTTTTTATCAGCTGTTTGGACTCTCATTCTGACGGCACCCATTCACTACAGAGGATCCATTGGTGAGCAAGTGATGATGACATTTCTCCAAATCTGATGAAGAAACAAACTCATTTACATCTCTTGGATGGCCTGAGGGTGAGTAAAATATCAGGATAACCTCATTTTTGGTTGTTGAACTATTCCTTTAAGTATTAAACACTGCTAAAAAGTGGCAAAAACCCCTCTAAAACCAGGTAAGCCAGGTAAGAACAGGAGGCTTGTTATTTTAGGTAAGGGGGCAGGTTTTTCTCATCCCCTCTCCAGTTGCTCTCGCGTTTGAAGTCGCTGTTGTCCAGGTGTTCCTGCTCTCCCTCTCTTCAGCGGACGTCCCAATGACAGATTCAGTCCTCGCTGCTTCTCCAAACACACTCTTATACAATCCTCGTTTCTTTTGAAGTGCCCTCGGCTCCCGCTGTCCGTTCGCTGCGGGTCACTGACAAACTGGATGTCAAAAGCAGTTGTGGAGATCAGGGAAGGAGCGCGCAGCTGGTTTGGGGCTGTCAGGATGGTTTTAGGGAGGAAGCGTTTTTAGATATGGCACTTGGTCAAAAATGCATGGGAAGACGGACTAAAAATGTTGCATATGGTTTGACAGGATGTTTGGTTTTAGTATGACTATGTGCATTTGTCAAGATTCTCGACGTCCAGACCATTTAGAAGTTAAAGGCAGCAGGACAGAACAGAATTGAAAAGATGATGCATTTATGTTGATATTTTTGTATATTTAAATTATTTTAGAGAATTGTTCTTACAGAATAGGTGGGTGACAAGTGGCACCAAATGGAATTGCAGAAATAATGCCTGACTTCTGATTTTGCTTTATTGCAAAGAGAACATTTGAACCAAAAGGCCACGTCAAAAATTGTGTGGGACAAAAAAAACCTTGACCAAACTTGAATCGACCCTTTCAACTAGAGTTCGTCCACATGTACATTAGTTGTCAGTATGGAACTGAAGCTTTCAGAGATCTTGTGTTGAAATATGCAGCATTTCGAGTTCATAGCAGCACCAAATGGAATTTCCAAATAAATGCATTATTTTTGACAACTCATTTCTTGTGATCTTGACATGATGGAAAAGTAAGAGTTTCTGGCTGATGGGGGAGTGTTTTGAAAATCTAGTTGAAAATGGTCATTATTTTTCTATTTTTGTTTTGCAGATCATGCAAACTAATGTTTTTAACATTATTATATTATATTATATTATATTATATTATATTATATTATATTATATTATATTATATTTATAAAAAGGGTGTTTTATTAATAAATATATTTAAAAAGTAAATATTATTGTATTGTCTAAATTAATATAATATTATGTATTATAAAGTATTTACAAATACCATTAAAGTCATTATTATGATATTATATCATGATATCAAATAAACATAAATTAAAAAGTAAAATATTAATAAATAATTATATTAATGTAAGTAGATATTGTATTACATACATTTATAATATAATAGTATGTAATGTATTGTGTTGCACAATACATTAATAATAATTATCTTAATGTAAAATGATAATATAGAATTAAAATGTATTATATTATAATCTTGTATTGATATAAATATTTACAAACTTTATTTACACAGTATTATATTAATACATTATTGAATAACACAAAAATTCATAACATGTTATTATAGTATATATTTACTAAAAAATTATATTAATGTGAGTAAATATTAAATATTATATAATTATATTATATATGCATATATTTTTTAAATGTATTGTACTGTCAAAATAAAAGTTCGGTTTAACTTGAGGACATATATTACTATTGTTTAGTAGAATGTACATACTACTACTACTACTACTACTATTACTAAAATTGTTAAAACTTTTTTTAACAGTTTTTGTTTAACTTTTTTTTTTTTAACTATTTTAAGGAATAATCACATAGTATTTGTTTCATGTTTTAATTTTAATAGTAACTTTGCCAAAAAATAAAGTTTGTTTAATTTTCATTTGATTAAAAGATAAATTAAATTATTATTTTATGCCATCATTTGCTAACCAGAAAAAATAAATATTGTAAAAACAAACTTTAATAAATTGTTGTTTTTATGCATTCAGATAATTAGACATGCTTAAACAGAATTTGGTAACAATAAAACAGAAGGTGAGAAAAAATAAACCATTTCATAGGGCCCTAAATATGTAATTTTTTCTTAAACTTTTAGTAAATTGATGCTGAATTGTATGTTTCATCATTTTAATTAGTTAGACTTGCTTTTTGATTAATAAAATGTAATTTAACCAAAACAAAAAGAGCCCAGAAAAATTCTAATAAAAAAAAAAAAATGGAATCCAGAAAAATTAAAATTTGGGAAAAAATAAAATGTATTTCATAGGGCCCTAAGTAATATAAAATTATGTCTCTTGTGTTGTAGTCTCTCCCGCAGGTGTTCGCTGGCATGTCTGATGGCCTCGTAGCGGTTTACTCTCTGATAGACGACATGCCTGTAGAGGGCGAAACTTACATCTGCTCGCACACAATCAACAAGCATCTATTGAACATGGAGGACTCGGACCCTCGGCAGCGTCCGTACGCCGTGCGCAGCATCGTACCGGTGTCTACCGGATCAGAAGTGTGGTACACCAACGGCCCCGGCGTGCTCGTCATCGACAGCCTCGCTCTTCAGCCCATCCGCCGCCTCGACCCGTATCTCCCGCCGTCCTGCGTGGTGTCCATGGTCTCGTCCGCCAGCTGCTGGGGCGACGAGGCCGTCTGGTGTCTGGACGATCACACAAACACGCTTCTGATGTATCACGCCGCAAGCTACCAGATCTGCGCTACGTACAACTGTGGCGACGCAAACCCGCTGCGGGACGTTTTCCTCGTGCAAAGGCCGGCCGGCGTCATGACACCCGTGACCCCTGATGTTGACGTGGATGAAGAGTCTCTTCCGGCCGAACTGGACCCGCTGAAGGTAACAGTCACACACAGCGAGGACGCAGGAACGCAGATCTTGTGCCAGCAGGACTCGCTGGATTACTGCTCCATGACGTCCTCTGGCTTCAGCTCGGAGCAGCTGGATCAGATCTGCGATTTTCCTCACATCGAGCGCTCCAGTTCGGGACCCCTCAGCTCTCTGACCAGCTCCAGCAGCATGCCTTTATCCACAGACTTCGAGGAGATGGACAGACCGCTGGACGAGCAGCTTTCGCCTGAATCATTTCAATCCAGGAGCGCAACGGATCCAGAGTTAGCGGCTCAAAGCTGCACACCAACGCAGCTGCAGGCCTTGAACATCATTCCTGTCAACAGCACCATCTGGGTGCCCAGGTACGACTCAACTTCATATCATATCTTTATCTGTCAGTGTTAAAAACAGATTAAATGTAAAATTACTTTCCCTGTATGTTATTTTGATGCTGTGATGCCATGAGGTCAAACTCTTTAAAAAAGCATATTTTTCAATTTTTTTTTATTTTTTTTTTAATTAAAGAGATAAATATAGATTTATAAAGATGCATTAAATTTATCAAAAGCAACAGAAAGACGTTTATAATGTTACGAAAGATTTATTTATCCAGTAAATAGTGTTCTATCATTCAAAAGTTTGGAGTTGGTACGATTTTTACTTCAATGTTTTTGAAATATCTCTTTTTTAGAGATCAGCTGATAATCAGTCTTACTGATATTTTACCTGATATTTACACATTTTTCCATAATTAGATATCAATTTTTGTAACTGATCCACCAATAAATGGTTATACTGATATTTTTCTCGATATTCAAGCATTTTTCTATAATCAGCTATAAGTTTTTGTAATAATAAATCCACCAATAATTTATAATACTGATATTGTTCCCAATATTTAAGCATTTTTTCATAATCAGATGTCGGTTTTGTAATACTTGATCCACTGATAAATGGTTTTACCAATATTTTTCTGATATTTAAGCATTAATCTGGTATTGAGTTTGTAATAATGTATCCACCAATAATTGATAATACTGATATTTACAGATATTTTTCTGATATTTAAGCATTTTTTCGATGATCGGATATCGGTTTTGTAATACTGGATCCTGCAATAAATGGTTTTACCAATATTTTTAAAATATTTTTTAACATGTTTCCATAATCAGACATCGATTTTAAAATAATGGATCCACCAATAAATAATTATACAGATATTTTTCTGATATTTAAGCAGTTTTCCATAATCTAGTAACGATTTTGTAATACTGGATCCACTGATAAATGGTTTTACCGATATTTCTTAATATTTACGCCTTTTTTTTTCCATAATCAGATACTGGTTTTGCAATATTAGATCCGCCAATATTTGATAATACTGATATTTACTGATATTTTTGTGATATTAAATATCGGTTTTCTGATATTTAAGCATTTTTTTTTCCTTAATCAGATATTGAATTTGTAATATTGGATCCACCGATATTTAAGCATTATTCTGGTATCGATTTTGTATTAATGGATCCACCAATAATTAATAATACTGATATTTACCAATATTTTTCTGATATTTAAGCATTTTTCGATAATCAGATATCGGTTTTGTAATACTTGATCCACCGATAAATGGTTTTACCAATATTTTTCTGATATTTAAGCATTAATCTGGTATCGAGTTTGAATATTTGGATCCACCAATAATTGATAATACTGATATTTACAGATATTTTTTTGATATTTAAGCATTTTTTCGATGATCGGATTTCGGTTTTGTAATACTGGATCCTGCAATAAATGGTTTTACCAATATTTTTTAAGTATTTTTTTAACATGTTTCCATAATCAGACATCGATTTTAAAATAATGGATCCACCAATAAATAATTATACCGATATTTTTCTGATATTTAAGCAGTTTTCCATAATCTAGTAACGATTTTGTAATACTGAATCCACTGATAAATGGTTTTACCGATATTTCTTAATATTTACGCCTTTTTTCCATAATCAAATGTTGGTTTTGTAATATTGGATCCACCGATAAATGGTTTTACCTATATTTTCTGATAATTAAGTATTTTTTTCCATAATCGGATATTGGTTTTGCAATATTGGATCCACCAATAATTGATAATACTGATATTTACAGATATTTTTCTGATATTTAAGCATTTTCCATAATCTGGCATCGATTTTGTAATAACAAATCCAACAATAAATGGCTATACCGATACTGAAACACTTTTGATCAATTTAATGCATGCAATTTCTTTGGGGGAAAAAAAAAAACATACTAACCCAAAAATTTTGAACATTCTTACAAATACAAATGCAACAGGAGTAGATATAATGCTATGATCACTACTTTCATAATTAGTTGATTGCGTAATGATGATCTTGACTTTTTCTGTTTAATTGTGCAACTTCAGCAGTAAGCACAACAAACAAATTTTAAGCACAACAAGCATTTATCACAACATCTCTGATGTTACAGTCAATATAAGATCAGTATTGACCATTTTATTTTTTAATGCACTGCTCTTACAGTAAAATGTAATATACTGTATCTTTTAGAATATAATAGAGTAGGTTGCAACTTCAGTTTCATGTCGGGTTTAAAACGTCAAGGTAAAGGAAGCTTTTTAGACAGCTTTAATAACATTAAATTACATGCACTTGTCATGGACATGCATCAGTCATTGCTGATTTTAGGCTATTGTTTGTGTAGCAGTTTCTCAGCTGACGCAGGTTGTTCTAAACTCAGCTTGGACCTAAAAAACCACGACTATAGTTGTTTATGTAGAATTAATCTGTCATTGATTTCTAACTATGATAAATGTTGTTCCAGGAGCAATAAAGGAAATGTGTCCTGCATCAATTAAACATTCGGTTAAAGAGAGTTTAAGCACAGGATTAAGGGCAGAATGAAGTGTTATTTCAGGAGTGCGCATTAAAACGGCCATGTTTTATTCATGAATATAAATGCATTATAATGTGAGTCTCAGGAGGCGTTGGACTTTATTCTCTCTAACCCAGACGCTGCAGAGTAATCAGGTCGCACAGGTGCCTCATGTTGAGCTCAACGGAAACCGAGGCGCCCGATAAGGACATGATTTATAAAAGGAGCTTTCTTGCTACTTATAAACTAGGTTAGATCTCTTTTATGAGCGCCAGAGTTCACTATTGTATATCAGTGTGCGACGCGTGCGTTCACCCGAACCACAAAAGAATAAATTGGCAGACGGTATTTTTCAGCTTTTATTATTCTAACTACAAATCTCAGCTGCGTGATTTCGGTTAATGGCGACAAAAATGATTCATGCAGTCCTGACTTAAATGGATTAAGTAGACGTTGGTTTTGCAAATGTAAGTGCATTGAGTGCAATAGAATTAAGTTCAATAAAATGATCAAGAATTGTTGCATTAGCCCATTTTAATTAAGCCAGTTGAGCAACCAGCGGGAAAAATAAATAAATACATTTTTTCAGTGTAGACATTGTTCTGCGAGTTAAAAATGACTGTAAAAGTCGTGGAAATAATTGGTCAGAGACATCTGGGAGCCCTGATTAAAAATTGCTTGGAAGTTTTTGTTCCTAAAAAATGAGCTCTTAGTGGCTTTAAATATATTTTAGTCATTTGGGAGATGCTGTTCAACAACCAGAAACTTAATGTAAATGAGAGCAGCCACACTCAAGTGGACCAAACTGCTTCTCATTTCTGAATAGCGCATCCTTGTTTTCTTTTCTCTCTTTTTTTTTTTTTTTTGGCGTCCTGTAACTCCTCTAGGACAGAGGAATAGATGCAGAGAAATATATCTGTTGAATGGAAAATTCAGAACTGGTTGAGAAATCTGCACTTATGTGGACAGATTTTGTTTAATTAAAACATGCTTAGTAAATCTTGATAAAGCAACATGCACTGTTACTCTATATAAAATATGCAATTTATTTATTTTCATTCAGGTAATACCACCATTTTGTTTTGAACAAACTTTTTAAATTTTTTTTTAAATTTTTTTAAATATGTTTTTTTTTGTTGTTGTTGTTTGTTTTAATATTTTATATTGTCAACAAACATTTTGCTAGCTTTTTATTTATTTTCATTTTAAAGGTTAAGTAGTTGTATACAAAAATATTTAATTATTACTTTTTTTTTTTAAATAAATGTTATATTTATTTACATTTTTAGTACTATATTATTAACAAAAAATGTGTCTAGCTTTAAATATTTTTTTTAAATATATGGTTTATTTATTTATCTAGATTGTTTATATACACATTACCATTTATAATGTGTTTAAATTGACTACCTATTAATCTATTTTTTAATAATTTATTTATTTATTCCAATTTGTAAACATTATATTGTTTACAAAAATTTGCTTTTTTTGTAAATTTAACATTAGTTTTTATATTGTGTTCAACAAAAATTGACTACCTATATGTAATGTTTAATCTATTTTTAATTATTCATTTCAAATTGTTAAATATAATGTCAAAAAAATGTGCTTTTTTGTAATTCATTTCTTTTTAAATGTAAACTTTATTTAAACTAACAACAAATAGTTTTTTTAATGGTTTATTTAATTGGTAATATTACTTTTTATATTGTGTTGAATGAAAAACCTATATAATAGGTATATTAGGTAATACATTATATATGTTTTACATAATTTTAAATGCATTACTTATTTATTGCATTGTCATTTCTTTGTTATTTATTTATTTTTAAATGTAAGATATATTTAATTATGTCTAATAGAAAATTGACTATAATATTTAATCTCTATCTATTTAATCCTTTTTTTCATTTATTTTTAAATACATGGTTTATTTATTTTAATTTTGAATATTATATTGCTGACAAAAATTGACTATCTGTAATTAATAATTATTTATTTATTTATTTATTTATTATATTTGTAACTTTGTCATTTCTTTATTTATTCATTTTTAAATTTAAGATTTATTTAATTGTATTGAACAGAAAATTTACCTGTAAAATTTACCTGTTTTTCCATTTTAATTTTGAATATTATATTGTTGACAAAAAATATACTAAATTTACTATCTATATGTAATTTATTTATTTATTTATTCAATTTATGTTTTTAACTAACTTTAAATATTTTTTTAATAGTTCATTCATTTAAATTAACATTTTATATTGTGTTAAACAAAAAATTGACTACCTGTAAAATCTGTTTAATCTATTTTTAAATGCATTAATTATTTTGTAATTTTGTCATTTAATTTTATTTTAAAATTTTTTAACATAGCAATGTATGAATTAGTTTATTTTTAAATATTTATGTTTTAATTCTGCTGTGTTAGTCTGTGTGATCATGAAGTGTGAAATGACAGCAGTGGCGTCAGAGGTCTGCTCTCTTCACGTGTTGTTGTGTTTATGTGTTTTTGCAGACGTGGAGGAGACATCATGGTGATGGAGGTGCAGCAGCAGGGGGGCTCACTCAGGGGTCGTGTGATCGCCGTGTTGACGGCGCCCGGAGTGTCCGAATACGGGTACGTGTGTCAGCGGCCAGTCACACGCAAACACGCACATCAATATCCACACATACGCCATTGCACACCGTTTGTGACACCGATCGCCTGTAGCAAACCAAAATCAGTGATGGATGTAGCGCTCTGCTGCCGTAAACAAGCCCAGACAGATTCTGCAGATGACAAACGCATTGATTTTTAAGGGAGAAAAACTCTCAAAGCACTCTTTCTGCTAGACGAAAACCAATCAAATCTTAATTATAAAATACTTAAATCCGCATGCATTTGCACCAAAATACAGTTGAATAACTGATTAAATGGATTCATCTAAAAGCTAAAATCAAAATTTGAAAACAGAGATGGCTAAACATCTCATCAGGGTCAAATTAACTGCACTGATCCCTCAGGACACACACAAATTTACAAAATATCTTCATGGAACATGATCTTTACTTAATTTCCTAATGTTTTTTCCTAATGGACATAAAAGAAAAATCAGTAATTTTGACCCATACAATTTA
Organism: Cirrhinus mrigala; assembly: GCA_036247105.1. NCBI lineage: Eukaryota > Metazoa > Chordata > Actinopteri > Cypriniformes > Cyprinidae > Cirrhinus > Cirrhinus mrigala. Next base: position 45,810,967 of record CM070013.1, read on the forward strand.
TTTTTGGCTATTGCTACAAATATACCCATGTTACTTATATTTATTAATTAAAATTTTAGTTTTTAACATTGATTTTAAACTATTGTATTTGTTTATGCATTTTATTATTTATTTATTTTATTTATATATTATACATAAATACGATATATACATGTACATACATACATATTTAATTTTTTAAACTACTGTATTTATCTATTTTATTATTTATTTACTTTATTTATATATTATAAATAAATATTGTATATTATATATGTGTGTACGCACTTAATATTTATTTTAGAGCTGTCGAACGATTAATCGCATACAAAATAAAAGTTTGAGTTTGCCTAATAAATGTGTGTGTAGTGTGTGTAATTATTATGTATATATAAATACACACAAATTAATGCATCAATTTAAGAGAAATATGTTATTTATGTACAAAATATTTTTATTTATATATAATAGAAATTATATAAAAAGTATGATAAATACACATGTAAATATTTCTTAAATATATATGAATGTGTTTGTATTTATATATACATAATAATCACACACAGTACACACACATATATTAGGGAAACTCAAACTTTTATTTTGTATGCTATTAATTGTGGTTAATCGTTTGACAGCCCTAATTTATTTATTTATATTTCATTTTTAACACTGCTTTTAAACTACCATATTTATTTATTTTATTATTTATTGACATTATTTAAATAAATATTGTATATTATATAATATAATTATATTATTATTTTAATTATATTTTTAACATTCCTTTTAAACTATTGTATTTATTTATTTTATTGTTTATTTATTTAATTTATATATTATGAATAAATATTATATATGTGTACACACATGCATATTTATTTATATAATTTTTTAACACTGATTTCACACTATTGTATTTATCTATGTTATTATTTACTTTATTTATATATTATAAATAAATATGATACGGATGTGTACACACTCTTAATATTTTTTTTATTTCATTTTTAACACTGCTTTTAAACTACTGTATTTATTCATTTTATTTATTTATTTATTTTATTTTATTTTATTTCATGAATAAATATATATTATATGTGTACACACACTTAATATTTATTTATTTTAATTTAATTTTAAACACTGCTTTTAAACTACCGTATCTATTTTTTATATTATAAATAAATTATATATGTGTGTACACACACATAGAGAGAAATTGTATGTATTAATTTTTAAATATATTATTTATTTTAATTGTGTAAAACAGAAATTTTACTAGCTACACATAATCATTTATTAGTTTTTTTTTATTTAAATAAATTATATATGATGACTTGTGTACTTTTACAATTTTATTTATTTTAAATTGTATTGAACAAAACTTTGACCTTTTTTTTTCATTTTTTAATGTTTAAAGATGTTTTATTTGAACCATACAGGTACTACTGTAATAGATGAAGAGCATGTGATTTCTAAAATAAGATCCGCACCTGTGTATCTCCTCTGGAAGCCTCCTTTCTCCTTGTTCCTCACCTTCCCAAGGTTTAATTAGAGAATTGATGCGTCCTTCATCACGGCAGCGTTTGATCGCTTTCCAGGCCACAGTCTGAAGGACAGAGCAGTGAGAAAACAAGGAAATCATCAATTACAGACCTGAGAAGCAGCCAGAATGATAAAACACACCAGTGTTATAAATAATTCAATTAGTTTAATAACCACAACCTTTTTAAAGAAAATGTGATTGGCTCTCAGCTAAGTGTGTTTTTGTAGGTTTTCATAGAGAGCTTTAGTTTAGGTTAGCGTTGTTATGAAAGGTTTATCATAAACTAGTCTCTGTCCCGTCGGCCTGCCGTCAGCTCTCGGCGTAAGCACACATTCATCGCACAGTCGAGGCTTTCAGGCCCGTAACTGCTCCTCTATGATAGTTCTGCGAAGAGTCTCGGGTTATTTTCAGCGAACGCTCTCGCTCACTCTTCCTCTCGTCCGTCTCTCAGGACCCTGGCGGAGGCGGCGCTCGTCGCAAAGGACACCGTTGTGTGCGGCTTCCGTAAAGAAAACATGGCCTGGTGCCTGGCTGTCTGGCGGAGCTGGGGAGGCCGCGAACTCGAGCTCTTCTACCAGGGATACGAGGAGCTCGGCCGCTTGGAGAGCAGTCTGAGGAAAAGGAGGTAGCTGTGTAAACGCACGTATGTGTGTGTGTGTGACGGAGAATCGACGTACTGTGCGCCGCACACAGATACAGGTGTTGAACGTGGTTACGGGACCAACGGGAGGGAATACACACACACACACACACACACACACACACACACACACACACACATACATACACACGTACAGACATATGGACTGTTGCTTTAGGAAATATAATCCTGCTGGACTCGGTCACATACACATTTCATATATAAATCTATGTAAACACAAACAGATTGAATGCCACACGCGCTGGATGCATAAACATGTATATTGAGCCCCAAGCATTTGGAAGTTTGCTGATATATGAGTACATTTACATTCATGTACCCAGAATGCATCAGAATTCACAAAACGAAGAGGTTTTGCATTCATGAACTTTGTGCGTGTGTATGTGTGTGTGAATGCCAAGAAAGAGATTTATGAGGTGTGATGCTGGTTATCCGACTCGATTAACTTCGTCTCAAGTTAACCAGCAAACTAGACGTGCCTTTGGATGAAGGACGCGCTGTTGCAGAAGTGACGCGCAATAAAATGAGAACCAATGAAACGGTAGGACTTGTTAAGCTCCGCCCACTCTGTGAGGTCGTAATAGAGTGGAACAGTCCCCGCCCACTTTTTCAGCATCATTAGTGTTCAAAGTATTTTTCCCATTCATTTTTTCTCATAGGGATTTTAAAGTTTTGAAGCAAATAATAATAATAATCATAATAATAATGATAAAATTATTTTTAATAACATTTTTTATAAATTCTAACAGTGCCTGAGAATGTAATATGGTTTAGTGCAGTTTACAGATCACAAAGATTATGTTGTAATATGTGATTTTATATCAAATATTATATAAATCTGCAGTTTTCCACCAACATAAAAGCTGTTTGTGTTAACGTTTGTAAGCAAAGAAAAATTTATTATTATTTTATCATGAAATATTTTACAGTTTAATAGTATTATAGTGATATTCCTTTATTTTTTATGAAATAGTGCTTGTATAGTTTCATGGTCAGTAAAAAATGTTTAAGACTGGTTAATTTGTCACTGACCTTAGGCAGGTGCAAAGTATTTAAATATTTAATTTAAATATTTTTAATTTAATTTTTAATTTGCCTGATGCCAGTCTTTGCTGAAACTTGAAAATCTGAGGGAAAAAAAGTCCAAATTTTGAGATGTAAACTTGGAAAATAAAGTAAAAAAAAAAAAAATGGAATTTGAAGGGCTCGGAGTTCTGAGAAAAAAAAAGAATTGTGAGATCTAAACTCAGAATTCCTAAGAAAAAAGTCAGAATTGCAAAATTTAAACTCGGAATTCCAAGAAAAAAAAAAAAAAAGAATTGTAAGAAATAAACTCGGAATTCTGAATTTAAAAAACAAAAAAAAACACTTGCGAGATGTAAACTTGGAATTATGAAGTAAAAAAAATAGGAATTTCAAGATATAAACATGGAGTTCTGAGAAAAAAGTCAGAAATTGGAATTCTAAAGTAAAAAATAGAAATTGCACGATAGTTCTGAGAAAAAATAATTTAGTTATTTTTAATAAAATTTTTAATTTGCCTGATGCCAGTCCGCCAGTCTGAGTCATGTGTAATTTAGTTTTTCCCCAGGAATTCCACTGTTAAACATGATCATTTAAAAAGTAAGTTGAAATAATGCTTCAACAAAAGCATACTCCATTAATTAACAACCTTGTAGTTAGGTCTGTTTTTAACGGTTTATAAGTTGTCATTAAAAATCAGTTCCCTATGGAGAAAATGATTGGGATTTTTACTTCAGTTGCGCTCTGTAGGGCACGGGTTGATGTTTACTGTGAATCACAGCAGTTCTAAACAGAGTGGAATACTAGCATACTCCATACTTCCAGTAGTATGCTACTTTTGTCACATGACCTCTTCACTCTTAGGTTTAATTCAGTAATTCATTGTGTGAAATTTCTTAGCGTTTATCTTTGATTAAATAATGAGTTAAAATGAAATGGAAATGAAAAATCAAATCGAACGCTTTGTATTTTGGGATGCATAATTCCACATACTGCTCATTTTAGGAAATGCAGAAGATTGTACTGTGTCTAATACACAGGCAGCAGTAGTGTGCTAGTATACCGCTCTGAGTACTGGGAATCTGATTTATAAGGAATCCAGAGGGGTTTGATCTGATTGTGTCGTGTTTTGAGAACACCAGCATGCTGACATTTTGCTATTGTAAATAATATTGGAACGTTTCATCTCTATAGAATGAATGTTATTTATTATAGACTGTTTAAATTTCATGCTGCATGTGTAAAAAGTTGTTTCTGAACTGTAAATATGCTGAACAGAACATGATAAATAAATCAACAGTTTTTATTAAAGACACTGTGTGCAACTGATGCATTAGTGCTGCTCTGACCTGAAGATCACACTCCTAAACTACATTTGCATTTAAACACAAACATTTGCATTTGCAATGTAAGAGTCTTCTGTTTTAATTTTTTTTTCTGTTTTCTTCTGTTTGGAAGCCTGTTTACACCACAGAGTAAAGAATAATTGTACATTTTATCTTACAATAATGTATTCTTTTCTTGCAATTCTAAGGGGAACAAACTAAATACAAGAAAAAAAAAAGATATAAACTCAGAAGTGTAAGATGTGATCTTGCACTTCGGAGAAGAAAAGAGTAAACTGGGGGATAGAAACTCACATTTGCGAGAAAGAGTAGTCTGAATTGTGAGATAAAAGTCACAGTTACCTTTTTAAAATTTTTATTCAATGGCAAAAAAACATGTGAGATGTAAAGTTGGAATTCTGAGGGAAAAAAAGTCAGAATTTTGTGTTCTAAACTTGTAAACTTGGAATTCTGAGGAAAGGAAGTCAGAATTTTGAGCTGTAAACTTGGAATCCTGAGGGGAAAAAAATAGAAATTGCAAGATATGAACTTAAAAGTTCTGAGGAAAAAAAAAAAAAGAATTGCAAGATGTAAACTCAGAATTCTAAGAAAAAAGTCAGAATTGCAAGTAATAAACTCAGAATTCGGAATTTAAAAAATTTAGGATGTAAACTCAGAATTCAAAAGTATGAAAAAGAAATTGCAAAATATAAACTCTGAGTTCTGAGAAAAAAGAATAGCAAAATATAAACTCAGAATTCTAAGAAAAAAAATCAGAATTGCAAGAAATAAACTCAGAAATTGCAAAATATGAACTGAGTTTTGAGGGGAAAAAAAGCAATTGCAAGATGTAAACTTGGAATTCTAAGAAAAAAAAGTCAGAATTGCAAGAAATAAACTCTGAATTCTAAATTTAAAAAAAAAAACATTTGCGAGATGCAAACTTGAAATTCTGAGGGGAAAAAAACACAATTTTGAGTTGTAAACTTGGGATTTGAAAGTAAAACAATAGGAATTGCAAGATATCCGCACGGAAATCCAGGGGGGAAAAAAGTCAAGAATTGCAAAAAAATAAACTTGAAATTCTATTTTAAAAAAAAATTCTAAGAATATTTTAAGAATATAAACTCTGTTCTGAGAAGAAAAAAAAGAATTGCAAGATGTAAGCTCAGAATTCTAAGAAAAAAGTCAGAAAAAGTCAAACTCGGAATTCAAAAGTAAAAAAATAGGAATTGCAAGATATAAACTTGGAGCTCTGAGAGAAAAGAATTGTGAGATATAAACTCCGAATTCTAAGAAAAAAAAATAGGAATTGCAAGATGTAAACTTGGAATTCTAAAAAAAAAAAAAAAAAAAAAAAAGTAATAATGACAAAAAATAAACTCAGAATTCTAAAAAAAAAACATTTGTGAGATGTAAACTTGAAATTCTGAGAACAAAAAAATGAATTGTGAGATGTAAATTCCAAGAAAAAAAAGTCAGAATTGTGAGACATAAACTTGGAATTCTGGGAAAAAAGTCTGAATTCTATGTTTATATCTCGCAATTCTGAAAAAAAACAAAGTCCTAATTAAAGTCACAATTACATTATTTTATTTTATTTTTTTCTTATTCCAAGGCAGAAACAGGCTTCTGCAGTATATAAAGGTTTATGAATGCATCTTTGCTTTATAATCTCTAGAAGAACCTTTTTTTTCTTAGTATGAAGAACATTTTAAAAGTCTAAAGAACTTAAGACCATAAACTTTTAAACCACCATAAAGAATCCTTTGTGGAATGGAAAGATTCCATGGATGTTAAAGTTTCATCATGGAACCAGCCGCCAATAAAGAAGCTTTATTTTAAGAGTCTAAAGTCATTCATAAAGACGCTATCTGAGCTTTCAAATTACATATAGATGTTTTCAAAGATGGTTGAATGTGCCAAGGCTTGCAGTGCAGCCTGAGATTGTGAGGTTACGGTTTCTTTTGCCTGCTGGCGTTACATTACAACCTAAACTTGTATGGAAATTACCCATGTAGTAAAACAGCCCAGAGCTCTTTACGAGCTACACTTTTGATGCACATTCTCACATTGGCACGCATTATTAGCAGCATGCATGTGTATGTGTGCTTACCACCAGTGATGTTTGTGATGACATATTTAGACATTTGACCCTCTGAGGTGCAGCAGAACAAGTTCACACAGAGATCCTGGATTCAGATTCACTCACTGTGTTCCTATTGCTCTGATGATGATGATGATGATGACAAGACTCAAACACAAACACACACCTGGAGGTCTTTCAGGAACTGAAATTACAGCAATTGCAGCCTACTGACAGAACAGAGCATCTTGTGAAGGAATCCTCACTTTGGTGACTTTTATCACATTCTCACTTTACCTCATATAAACCTCTGCAGCCTTCAGATATGATCATGTCTGAGACAGATTAAATAGTATAATTACATTACTGCATTTTACACACTACAGTTAAAAAGTTTGGGGTCGGCAAGATTTATGTTTTTAAAAAGAAGTCTCTTCTGCTCACCCGGGCTGTATTTCTTTGATGAAAAATACTGTAAAATCTGTAAAAATATGAAATATTATTACAATTTAAAATAACTGTTTTCTGTTTGAATATATTTTAAAATGCAATTTGTTTCTGTGATGCAAAGTGGAATTTTCAGCATCATTGCTCCGGTCTTTATTGATCCTTTAGAAATCATTCTAATATGCTGATTTGCTGCTCAAGAAACATTTCTGCTTATTATCAATTTTAAAAACAGTTGTGCTGTATTTATTTTTATTTTTTTTTTCCTGCCGGGATTTTTTGATGAATGGAAAGTTCAGAGGAAACTGACATGTTGCAATCTTGACGATCAATCATGACAAACAATGGCATCACTGACGTCACAAATGTCAAACCTGTCATAACTTGAGACTTGAGGTTGCGACTTTTGAATGTGTTCTATGGTGGAAAGGATGACTAACACTGAATAAGTTCAATCCGCTCACCACAAAAAAAGAAAACATCAAATAGATTACGAAATTCAGTGCAAGAGTCATATGAACTACTTTAATGATGCATTTCATTTTAGCCAAAGCTGAAGCATACAAGTAAATGGATTTTGATTTAAGTCAAGTCTGTGTAAAGCAATATTAAGAGTTCTGAGTGTGTCACACCACAGAAATAATGTTAACCACCCAGCTAAATTTGAAGGATAAGCAAAGCCAAGTAAATAAAACAAGTTATCAAAATAAGCAGTATTGCTTGAAGGCGTGTCGGCACTGAAACCCCGGCCACTCATGAGAAAGCTGCCACCTTTCTCAACTGTTAAATACCGCTGAATGGTTGCCAAGTAATAAGTAATACGCATTTAAGTGACAAAGTCATAGCTAGCTAGCAAACTGTAGATTGTAGTAACTAGCGGTAATAATAGTAAGTCACAATTGAGTGGGCGAACTGCTGATGTTAATGCGCTCTAGAACAGTGGTTTTCAAACCCTGAGTCGCAAGACTTAAAAAAAAAAAAAAGGGGTCGCCAGGATGATTTGAGGAAATTGTATATATGTATGTAACAAAGTTCAGTATTCGGGGAGGATGGAAGCGGAAACCGGCAAACTTTAATAACTAAATAAACATAACTATCAAAACAGCAGTAAGCGGCAGCCGCCTCACGGCAGAATCCAATGTGTGTTTGTGTTTGTGCTCTGTTTTTGAAGTGTGGAACATTGTAGCCAATCGCAGACATATCTATTGATTACTGGAACACAATGGCCAATCAGATGTTTCGTATGTCAGAATCCACTTGCCAAGTTCGGTCCTGCGGTCTGGAAGCTCACGATCCTCTCATTATAAGAAAGTGTTGACGCAATGTAAATAAGAGATTAATTGTTCTGTGAATGTGTTTTATGGTGGAGAGGATGACTAACACTAAATAAGTTCAGTCTGTTCACCACTAAGTAAATGGATTTTGATTGTAACCCTTTAAATCTGTGTAAAGCAATATTAAGAGTTCTGAGTGTGTCACGCCACAGAAATAATGTTAACCACCCAGCCAAATTTGAAGGATAAAAAAAGCCAAGTAAATAAAACAAGTTAACAAAATAAGCAGTATCGCTTGAAGGCGTGTCGGCACTGAAACCCCGGACACTCATGAGAAAGCTGCCACCTTTCTCAACTGTTAAATACCGTTGAATGTTTGCCAAGTAATAAGTATTACGCATTTAAGTGACAAAGTCATAGCTACCAAACTGTAGATTGTAGTAACTAGCGGTAATGATAGTAACTCACAATTGAGTGGGCGAACTGCTGATGTTAATGCGCTCTAAAACAGTGGTTTTCAAACCCTGAGTCACGAGGCTTAAAAAATGGGTCGCCAGGATGATTTGAGGAAATTGTATATATGTATGTAACAAAGTTCAATATTCGGGGAGGATGGAAGTGGAAACCGGCAAACTTTAATAACTAAATAAACATAAATATCAAAACAGAAGTAAGCAGCAGCCGCCTCACGGCAGAATCCAATGTGTGTTTGTGTTTGTGCTCTGTTTTTGAAGTGTGGAACATTGTAGCCAATCACAGACATATCTATTGATTACTGGAACACAATGGCCAATCAGATGTTTCGTGTGTCAGAATCCACTTGCCAAGTTCAGTTCTGCAGTCTGGAAGCTCACGATCCTTTCATTATAAGAAAGTGTTGACGCAATGTAAATAAGAGATTAATTGTTCTGTGAATGTGTTTTATGGTGGAGAGGATGACTAACTCTGAATAAGTTCAATCTGTTCACCACTAAGTAAATGGATTTTGATTGTAACCCTTCAAGTCTGTGTAAAGCAATATTAAGAGTTCTGAGTGTGTCACGCCACAGAAATAATGTTAACCACCCAGCCAAAGGCATAGCTATCTAGCAAACTGTAGACTGTGGTAAGTCACAATTGAGTGGGCGAACCGCTGATGCTAATGCGCTCTGAAACAGTGGTTTTCAAACCCTGAGTCGCAACCCTTAGGTGTGCCGTGAGACTTAAAAAATGGGTCGCCAGGATGATTTGAGGAAATTGTATATATGTATGTAACAAAGTTCAATATTCGGGGAGGAAGGAAGCAGGAACCGGCAAAGAGACTCACTGATTATAGCAGAATTTTCTGAGATCGCGAAAAACTTGAAATGTAAGATCGACGAAAAATAGCAATTAAGGGAGCGCTGCTCTTTGCGCACTTTCTTGTCTATATACAGTAAAGTCCATTGCGAATTTGAATAAAAGTTTTTGGGGGTTTTTTTTAATGCTGCTAAGAAGACCAATGCTGCAAGTTTCAGGTGTGATATCCGCATATAAATGGGAGATTGTCTCGAAATCACAATGACTGACATCTCTTTCTTTCTTTCTCTCGATTTCTATATATATATCTATATATATATACAGTCATGGCCAAAAATATCGGCACCCTTGCAATTCTGTCCGAAAATGGAACTCTTCTCTCAGAAAATTGTTCCAATTGCAAATGTTTGTTATTCTCTTGCTTATTGTTTTTGCACTGCAACACAAAAAAACAGAGAATAAAAGTGAAACTTAATTAAATTTCACACAGAACGCAAAAATGGACTGGACAAAATTATTGGCACCTTATTAAAATTGTAAGAAATAATTGTTTTTCAAGCATGTGATGCTCCTGTAATTTGTATTTAGACACACCTGTGGCAAGTAACAGGTGTGGGCAATATAGTAATCACACAAAACGTTGACTCAACCTTTGTGTTGTGTGTCACACTGAGCATGAAGAAAAGAAAGAAGTGTAAAGAGTTGTCTGTGGATTTGAGAGAAAAAATTGTGGAAAAACATGGACAATCTCAAGGCTACAAGTCCATCTCCAGAGATCTTAATGTTCCTGTGTCCAATGTGCGCAAAATCATCAAGAGGTTTACGGCCTGGACGTGGATGGAAGAGCAAAATTAATGAAAAATTACAATGAAGGATTGTTTGAATGGTGGATAAAGAACCCCGGTTAACTTCCAAACAAATTCAAGCTGATCTGCAGACACAGGGTACAACAGTGTCAGCTCACACTATCCGTCGCCATCTGAATGAAAAGGGACGCTATGGTAGGAGACCACCGCTGACACAAAGGCATAAAAAAGCAAGACAGGAGTTTGTCAAAACTTGTGACAAAACCACAGTCCTTCTGAGAGATTGTACTGTGGACAGATGAGACAAAAGTAGAGCTTTTTGGTAAAGGACATCATGGCACTGTTCACAGAAAAAGAAATGAGGCCTTCAAACTGTCAAACATGGTTGAGGTTCAAAGATGTTTTGGGGTTACTTTGCCGCTTCTGACACTGGATGCCTTGAATGGTATCATGAAATCTGATGATTACCAAAGAATTTTGGAGCGCAACGTAGTGGCCAGTGTCAGAAACCTGTGTCTCCACCAGAGGTCATGGGTCTTCCAGCAGGACAGTGACCTGAAACACACTTAAAAAAGCACTCAGAAATGGTTACAAACAAAGTGCTGGAAAGTTTTGAAATGGCCAGCAATGAGTCCAGATCTGAATCCCATAGAACACTTGAATGAATGACTGAATGACCTGGAGCAGTTTGCAAAAGAAAAGTGGACAAAAATTCCAGTAGAGAGGTGTAAGAAACTCATTCATGGTTACAGGAAGTGATTGATTTCAGTTATTTTTTCCAAAGGGGGTGCTACCAAATATTAAGTTAAGGGTGCCAATATTTTTGTCCAATGCATTTTTTTGGGTTCTGTGTGGAATTGTATTAAATTTGACTTTTCTTCTCTGTTTTTTTGTTCCAATGCAAACAAAAAAATAAACATGTCAGTACCAAAACATTTGCAACTGCAACAATTTTCTGAGAGAAGGGTTGCATTTTCTAACAGAATTGCAAGGGTGCCAATATTTTTGGCCATGACTGTATATGTGTATATATACTGTATACTGGGGGTAAAATACATATTTTTTGGCAGGGTTCCCTTGGTAAAATTCCTGTTCCAGGTGCTAAACATCACCTTATTGGGGTTGATTAAACCCAAGGGCATGAAAAACATGAAATTCTTGGCATCACTTCTTCTGGTATTTTGCCTGTACAAAACACCCCATTATGCTGTTTAATTTTGCAAGATGGGATTTGTTATCATATTATTTTAACAAATTATAATAATTATAAACATACTGGTTTATAGCACAAATAGTTATTCAGTTTACTGCAGTTTCATTCTAGTTATTTACCAATGTAAGGGTAATATTTGACAGTTTTGTATGTCGATCCAAATTTGCCCTCATCTGATAGCTTTAATCAAGACCAGTTACTGGGATTAACACAACACCATTTTATGGGAAAATACTGGTAACATAAAAATAATCTGGACAACATGTGATCTGATCGGAGAGGAGAGTAGAGGGACTTTCCTGCATATGGAGCCCGATTCTTTGTAAACACACGTCTGGATCCGGAGCCAGAGGTTTAGTCAACACTGGACTTGGTGGCCTAGAAATTTCAAGCTGGATGAATGTTCCTCTGTGGCGTGCCGGGCCTCTGTTTCCTTTTCGCATGATGGGAATTAGCTTTGTATGATCTATTAGATTAACTCTACAAACTTCAGCACCCTCAGGAGGTTTCTATTTGGGGAAGGTTTGATACGGGGCAGATGGCGGAAACCGGTCGAGAGGATTGTTTGAATGGTCACGGGAGGACGTAAGTGCTGTATTTTTAGATGTCAATCACCCATTGTGATACTTCACTTATATTGTGTTGATAGAAATATGAGATGTTATGTTGATGCAGCAGCCGAAGAACTGATGAAAGCTGCAGTAACGCCAATCTGAGGGTGAGCAGTATGACTTTAAACGTATGTAATAAACAATTTTAGATTACACTACTGATGTATATGACAATATGTTAGTGTAATTAAAGTTCTAGAGCTGGTCAAGTTATTTGGGGGTTTCTGGAATGAAGGCAAAGATCTGCTAATGCATTTCTGTCCATAAAAGGTTAAGATTTCGGATGAAGACTCTGAAGAGCAAGCTTTTGAGATTTATTTTAATTTTATCTTTTTTAAAAGTTATTTTAGATTGTTTTCGTGCACTACCAGTCAAAAGTTTTTGAACAGTAAGATTATTATTATTTTTTTTTAAAGAAGTCTCTTCTGCTCACCAAGCCTGCATTTATTTGATCCAAAATACAGCAAAAGCAGTAATATTGTAAAATATTTTTACTATTTAAAATAACTGTTTTCTATTTGAATTTATTTTAAAATGTAATTCATTCCTATGATCATATTTTATATTTGAATATTTTATGTAAAATGTAATTTATTCCTATGATGCAAAGCTGAATTTTCAGCATCATTACTCCAGTCTTCAGTGTCACATGATCCATGAAAATATTTTTCTGTATTTTGGATAAAATAAATGCAGGCTTGTTTTTTTAAAAAAAAAAAACAAAAAAAAAAACATTAAAAATCTTACTGTTTAATATTTATTATGTCTTACTTTAATGTTTATTTTTTGACACATAAATGTCCTTTTTATGTGCCAGATATCACTGAAGTTGGTGTCCTGCCTCTGTCAGCATATTCTTTGTTTTACTCTCAGTTTTATTCTCATTTCCATATTTATTTACATTTTCCATGCTGTACAGTTTGAGCTACAGGAATGTTTATTTGCATATTTTTTTAATAACATTAGTTAGAAAAGTGCAGCATGTGACCTGTGCTAATAACAGGTCAATTTCACCACAAAAATCCACACTGGTTGTCTTAATTTGTCTTAAATGGACAGAAATTGTCAAAGCTATATGCTGTTTACTTCATTGTCATAACTACTCAGTATTTCTAATTGTTTCCAAATTTTGGAGTATAAGATTATTTAAATGTTTTTGACAGAAGTGTCTTCTGCTCACCAAGGCTGCATCTATCTGATTGTTTTTTTTTAAAAACACTCTTGTGTATTTGAATATTTTATGTAAAATGTAATTTATTCCTATGATGCAAAGCTGAATTTTCAGCATCATTTCTCCAGTCTTCAAGTCACATGATTCTTCAGAAATCATTCTAATATGCTGTTTTGCTGCTCAAGAAACATGATTATTATTATAAATGTTGAAAACAGTGAATGTTTTTGTGGAAACTGTAATACACTTATATTTTCAGGTTTCTTTGATGAATAGAAACTTCCAAAGAACAGCATTTATTTGAATTTGAAACCGTTTGTGACATTGTCACTTTTGATCAGTTTAATGCATGTTTAAAAAACGGTTCTAATTCATATTCAAAACTGTGAATCATTTTTCCTTTGGAATAATACAATCAGGAACAAGTGTTAAGAAAGTAAACTGGGTCAGTTTACTTTTTAATTTGACTCTAAGTGCAAAAAAGCACTCAAATCTGAAATCAGATTCTTAAATCGGCTCAAATTATGAATAATTCAGGTTCAAATCTCCACGCAGCTACCGCAGTTAATAGTCCGGTCTTTTCCATCAAGCCAAGTGAATGAGATTGAACGACATTTGATTTTTATTCCACCGGTTAGTACTCTACCATCTGATCCATTAGCATCAAAGGCAAAACATCCCGAATGCGGTGAGTTCTGCCGACTGGAGTCCCACTACCCCACTGACCCGCCACTGCAGCGGTAAACTCATTACCATTCCCTTCACTCAGCACGTTTTCCACTGCACATTTCTGTCGTATAATTGCAGCGCAGAGGGTTTTTCTCACTGCCGAGCATTACCGGAGGCCTGCGGGGATCGGGACGTGCCGAGAGGGGGTGGAGGATCCGAACAGGGCAGTAATGGAGACCAGGTGGCAGCCAGTGATGGAGGGGGAAAAAAAGGCTTTACCCACTTTGGTGCAACAGCACTCTTAAAAATAAAGCTTCTAAAAGGGTTTTTTGCAGCGATGCCATAGATAGAACAGTTCTTAAAGAAACAGTTCAACAAAAAATGAGAATTTATTGAAAGTTTATTCACCCTCAGGCCATCCAAGATGTAAATGAGTTTGTTTCTTCATCAGATTTGGAGAAATGTAGCATCACATCACTTGTTCACCAACGGATCCTCTGTGGTGAATGGGTGCCGTCAGAATGAGAGTCCAAACAGCTGATAACGTCTGAATCAGGAGAGAAATATGCACAGACCTAGCACCATTTACAAGCAAAAACAGCCTAAAACAGTTTGTAAACAAATATGTGGGTGTATTTTGATGTGAGAGGACAACTGGAGATGGACTTTTTCACTGGAGGAAGCATTATTATGGATTATGGAGTTGTATTTTGGCCAGTTTTGAAGTTAAAAACGTCTTAAAGGAGAAGTCCACTTCTAGAGCAACAGTTTACCAATAATGTCACCCCCTTGTCATCCAAGATGTTCATGTCTTTCTGTTTTCAGTTGTAAAGAAATTATGTTTTTTGAGGAAAACATTTCAGCATTTTTCTCCATATAATGGACTGATATGGTGCCCAGATTTTGAACTTCCAAAATGCAGTTTAAATGCAGCTTCAAACGATCCCAAATGCAGTTGTAAAGATCCCAGCTGAGAAAGAAGGGTCTTATCTAGCGAAACGATCGGTTATTTTAATAAAAAATAATACAATTTATATGCTTTTTAATGCCAAATGCTCGTCTTGTCTTACTCTGCCTGGACTGTTTTTGTTCCAGTTCATGACAGTTAGGGTATGTCAAAAAACTCCCATCTCATGTTCTCCCTCAACTTCGAAATCGTCCTATATCACTGTTTTACCTTTTTTGTTAAGGGTGTTTGATCTTCTTTGCATGTTCACTTTGCAAAGACTGGGTCTGTACTTCTACAGCGATGTAGGATGATTTTGAAATGATTTTTGAAGTTGAGGGAGAAAATACGATTGGAGTTTTTCAACATACCCTAACTCTTGAATTCAGGGAGAGAAAGGCAAGATGAGCATTTGAGATTAAAAAGTATTTAAATAGTATTTTTTTAATGAAAATAACCGATCGTTACGCTAGATAAGACCCTTCTTCCTCGGCTGGGATCATTTACAACCGCATTTGGGATCGTTTGAAGCCACATTTAAACTGCATTTTGGAAGTTCAAACTCGGGGCACCATATCAGTCCATTATATGGAGAAAAATGCAGAAATGTTTTCCTCAAAAAACATAATTTCTTTACAACTGTGGAAAGAAAGACATGAACATCTTGGATGACAAGGGGGTGAGTACATTATATGTGAATCTTTGTTCCGGAAGTGGACTTATCCTTTAATAATGGACTAGTTTCTTACAAACATGCAGGTTTTTGCTTCACAAGATGTTAATTGATGGACTGGAGTGGTGTGGATTACTTGTGGATTATTGTGATGTTTTTAGCAGCTGTTTGGATTCCCATTTTGACGGCACCCATTCACTGCAGAGGATCCATTTGTGAGCATGTGATGTAATGCTACATTTCTCCAAATCTGTTCTGATAAAGAACCATTTTTTCTTAGTGTGAAGAACATTTTTAGAATCTTTTTCCACTTTAAATAATCTTTTCTGCATTTGAAAGATTCCATTGATGTTAAAGGTTCTTCATGGAACTCCTGATTCCGAAAAAGAATCTTTATTTTTTAAAAATGACAGCTAGAGTTCATTGTGTACCAGAATTACATTGAGAATTCCTTGAAATTCAAGTTTAATTTCCAAATTTGAGTCAAAAAGGCAAATCATTTCAACTTTAATCCCTTCAGGTTGTAACAAAACTCTCTCGGCTTCTCATCAGGGTTTATTTCGCGTGAAATAAAAATCCGTTTTTCCTGGTGTTTTCTGGCACACACACCACCGCAAACAATGACACATGCAGATCATTACGCAAGCTCCATCTCCTCTGAGAAACTTCAGAAAGCACCGCCACACACGCAAACAATTGAGTCTTTATCAACACGTCCCCCACAGACAGACCCCTGCCATGAATCGATTGGACACAGATATCTGAGCAATTACAAACGTGTGTTTCACATTAACACGGCTGATAAGCGTATTAAGTGTTCTTGAATATTCATGCCCTGTGTGACTGCAGTTGTGCAACTAGTTATCAAAGACTCAAAGTCTTTTCAGTGTGTTTTCATCTGGATAATATCAATTATAAAATGTTTCATAATCATCATAAATTCACTGATAGGACATTTCCTTTTCCTTGTCAAAACAATTGATTTAGCGATTATTTTTATGTGTTATTATTCTGATACATTTTCTTTTTTATATATTCAAATGTAAATAAGTGTAATGCGCAAGTAACTGTATGAAATATCTAAAAGAATATACAGAATATTTACATTTGTAACACTATTTTGTTTTATTATTTTTATATATTTTTAAAGGAAATATATATTTTGCTTATCATTTTGAATACAAGTGATAAAACATTCACACTTTATTTTTTGGTGAATGGTATATATATATATTTTTTTTTTAAATCACAAAATATCTTGTTTTGACAAGAAATGGGCAGTTTTATCAATGTAGTCATGATGATAAGCTAAATATATATTTTATATTTAAAATTTTTCAATTGCAAAAATTATTTTTGATTTGCTTCATATTTTACATTTATATATTCAAATAAATAATTACAAGATTATATATAAATAAGTAAAACTAGATCAATTTTGTGATTTATGTATTTTATATTCACATTATTTTATCTGATCTGATCTATATATATATATATATATATGTAATATATATATTCAAATAAATAAATTTATGAGAAAAAAAAGTCAAAATTCATGTTTAGTTTGTATAATATATAAAATACAAATGCTTTTATTTTATTTATTTTAAATTGTTATTTTTATATTTACATTTTTTGTGTTTTGTTTTATACATTTTTAAAATTAAATATATATATTTGCTTATCCACATGATAAAACACTATTTCTTATCGAAATAAAATTATTTGTAATTTTATTTTATTTTACAACAATATATTTACAAGTTAAGTGATTATTTTTAAATATATTTTAGATTTACAAAAATATTTCTTTTGTGATTGGTTTCATATTTAATATATTAATAATAACTATAAGGTTGTATATTAATAAGTAAAACTAGATCAACTTTGTTTTTATGTATATTTTTTAAAACAATATTTTATGTAATTATTTTGAGAGATGTATATAGATTTTCGGATTTTTACATATATTTTTTCTGATTAGTTTGATGTATTTTATATGTTTATATTCAAATAAATAAATGTATAAGAAAATATGCAAAAATACATAAAGTATGTTTAATATATAAAATAAAAATGTAGCTATTTAATGTGTTTTCACCTGAGTAACGTCATTTGTGAACCGTTTGCTCATCATAAATACAGTGATAAAATATGATTATTTTTGTTTTACACATTTCCCATTGCTATATTCAAATGTATAGGTAAATAATAAAAGAAGAGCAAGAGCTACAGTATATTCCAAGTTTTCCAAAGGCGTATGTGTGAGAAAGAGAGTTAAAATTCATTCCTCGTTCACTGTCATTGTATGAGGAGTCATAAAGGTTTTGAATGACTCTATAGGCTGAGTGAAGTACAGAATTTGAATTCTGGGAGACCTGATCCCTTTAATTCGGCATTAAGGATTTGTGTTGAGAATGAGCAGGAAATGTTTCACACAGAGACGCTCAAAAGTGCTGATTCGCAGGAGCTTTAAGCCACATAAATAAAGCACATCTTTGCATTTCCTTGGCCTGGAACAATGGCGGTGTTGTTCGCTGGTATAATGTGGGGGAAGTTTGGCTGGCACGCGGACGAGCGGGCGGGCGCTTCATGGATGCTAATCACCTTCCTCAAAACGCACAGCAGCATGGCAGATGCTCTCCAAGAGTTCATGCTTGTCTTGTTAGCATGTTGCTTTTTAAACGTTGCTTTCTTGGAAAGCAGAGCATGATAAAATGATTAAAGAGATCGGATGGGATCCTAGAGCTCCACTCACATTAACTCTGAATGGACAGCTGGTCATAATTTTGAAGAACATTATATTTTTGAGTTTGCTTTTTTAAGTTGAACAACTTTGAATTCAGAGCTGTTCGGGTTTTGAAAAAGAGCAGTGACTCATCTGTCCTGAGAGATTATACAACACATTTCACCAGAAATTTACAAAAACAACAACAGGAAGATTGCGCAGCATTTAGCAGAAAACCGATACTAATCAAACCTAACAAATAACCAAATGAAAAAACATGTAGGTGTTGAAAGATTACTCTTTTTTTTTTTTTTTTTATAAAACCTGCACAACCAAATGGAAATACTTTTTTGAATAACAGTTAATATTAAATATGTACAATTTTCCTATGCAACATATTTACACACTTGTCAAAAATATTACAAAATAAAGTTTTCAAAAACTTATTTGCAAAAACACATGTTTTGAAGTAATATAACAACAGAAATAATTAAAAATGGGTGTTTTCTATATGTCTACCAGGAGATTTTGGAGCACTTTATGCTTCCATCTTCTGACAAGCTTTATGGAGATGCTGATTTCCTTTTCCAGCAGGACTTTAGCACCTGCCCACAGTGCCAAAACCACTTCCAAGTGGTTTGCTGACTATGATATTACTGTGCTTGACTGGCCCGCCAACATGCCTGACCTAAACCCCATTGAGAATCTATGGGATATTTTCAAGAGAAAGATGAGAAACAGCTGATCCAACCATATACAGATGATCTGAAGGTTCAATAGTGCCTCAGCAGTGCCACAGGCTGATCACTTCCATGCCACACTTCACTGATGCTGTCATTTGCGCTAGGTGCAAGTCATTTGCTGTAATTTGTGCTGCCGACCAAGTATTGAGTGTACATATTACACTCCAAGTATTAAATTAACATACTTTAAAGAACTTGAACTTTTCTGTTTTGCAAATCCGTTTTTTGATTGATCTTAGGAAATATTCTAATATTTTGAGATGCTGGATTTTTGACTCATGAGCTGTAAGCTCTATCATCAAAATTAAAACAAAAAAACTTTTGAAATGTTTTACTTTCCATGTATTGAATCTGGAATATATGAAAGTTTCAGTTTTTGAAATAAGTTACAAACAAAAAAATGAACTTTTTCAAGATATTCAAATTTTTTGAGATGCACCTGTATATCAGAGGTCGCGTTAACCGAAAATTTATATCAGTGACGGAAAAATCTGAAGGCCATCCGTCACTTTGACAGATTACACTGAGGGTGATCTATTGTAAAATTGTAGCTGTAATTCCCACCCCTGTCCAGTTGGTGGCGAGTGCGCTCCAATGTAGCAGCAGAGCGCTGGATCCAGAACAAAAACGGGACTGTCACGAATGTTTTCCTATGCCTCTTTTGATTACGAGTACACAAAAGCTACAATGATCTATCAAGTCACGTTAAAGATCGCCAAAATGGTACTGCTTGAATTTTCTAATGAAATGGACAGAATTTGAAATCTGAGACTTTGTTTTATATGAAAAGTAACACAAACCCTAGCCTATTGGTATTTTTTGGAAGGAAGACGCACTATGTACTGTTTATTCATCAATTGAAAAAAACATAGACCAAAAGATGGATTGTGATTTAAGAATCGATTTTGGTTCATTAAAATGAGAATCTAATAAAATCGAGTATTGAGATAATTTGTTTATACAGCCCTAGCGTAGTTTGTTGTTTTTAAACACTGCACTGTCATCCTGTAGGTTCATGATTAAAAATGAAAATGTGAACCAAAATAAAAACAATTAAATGTTTGATTCTAATTAAAATATGAAAATTATAATGACGGAATTTTACGAGCCTGTCTTTCAAAATGACGGACGATGTTGAAGTCCAGCGCAACCTCTATCGGAAACAAAACAAATGTGGGTGTGTCTCCACCCCCCACCAAAAAAAATGACTAGAGTATATGCCATTTTCTGTAGTCTGGTGCCTTTTATTATGCGCATTAACATTGCAAAAGACAGCTATTTTAATACATTTCCAGTGGCGAAAGTGGTAAAGCGAAAAACTATTATTTTTTGACGCATTATTATTTTAGAGATGGTAAAAGTGGGTGGGTCCGATATCATTGGTCTTCAAAAGTGGGTGGGTCCTGTCCCAACCACATTCAATGATTCCGACGCCCTTGGAATTTAGCAGTGAAAGTTTAAATACACTGGTGATTGTCCACATCGAATGGTTAAAATCGATAAGTTTTGGGGAGCTGGAGTGGGTGAAATAGAATCTGAGGTGGCACAAATCAGATCGGAAAGGGGTACCCCTGGGTTGAAATCGCATTCGGTTTAGCTTTTCGCGTTTAAAATCGTACTCCAGGGGTGAAGGGGTCGGCCCTTCAGATCATTGCTGGGGGGGCTTCAGGACGTCAGGTATTTCTATCTTTTGCTGTAGTGTGTCAGTAGGAAATATCAGTTTACATTTCTAAACATTCATTTTGCCATTAATTGTAATAATCCAGTGAGATTTTTGTTTACACAAGGAGTCTGACAACAGCCAGTGCTCCACACAGAGATCTGATCTCACCATCATCCAGTCTGTCTGGAATGACATGAAGAAACAGAACAAACTGAATCCAGAAGAACTGTGGCAACATCTCCAAGATGCTTCAAGAAACCTACATGCAAAGCTACCTGAAAACTTATGCGCAAGTGTACCTAGGGCAAAAGCAGTTTTAAACGCAAATATGGTTTACCAAATGTTGATTTAATTTAGTTAATAGAAGTTAATTGATAAATAAAATCTATTTAAGACATTATTTTTGACAGCATCCTCATTTTACAGCATTTTTACACAAGTGCCTAAAACATTTAACAGTACTTTGCAGGTAGGTTTCTTGAAGCATCTTGGAGACGTTGCCACGGTTTCTGGATTTAGTCTTAGTTTGTTCTGTTTCTTCATGTCATTCCAGACAGACTGGATGATGATGAGATCAGATCAGAAAGGCACTTTTATATACATATATATATATATATATATATATATATATATATATATATATATATATATATATATATATATATGTATATATATATATATATATACACACTACTGTTTAAAAGTTTGGGGTCAGTACATTTTTATTGTTTCTTTCTTTTTTTTTTTTTAAGAAATTAATACTTTTATTCACCAAGGACGTATTAAGTTCATAATTAAAAGTTTATTAAAAGTTAATTATAAATAATTTACATTGTTATAAAATATTTATATTTTGAATAAACACTGTACTTTTTAAACTTGTTATTCATGAAAGAATCCTGAAAAAAAAAAAATTACAGGTTCCAAAAAATATTTGGCAGCAATGATATTATCCAACACTGATCATTCTAATAATCCACATATTAGAATGATTTCTGAAGGATCATGTGACACTTAAGACTGGAGTAACAGCTGATAAAAATTCAGCTTTTCATCACAGGAATAAATTCTATTTTAAAGTATGTTAAAATAAAAAACATTATTTTATATTGTAAAAACATTTTGCAATATTACTGTTTTTTTTTCTATATTTTTAATCAAATAAATGCAGCCTTGATGAGCATAAGAGACTACTTTAAAGACTATTACAAGTCTTACTGACCCCAAACTTTTGAACGGTAGTGTATATATATATATATATAGAAAAGAAATTATAATAATTACCTGACTCTCTAACACTAACCTTTTCAATTCTATATCTATTATTTCTCTTTTTACTCATTATTAATAAAATAAAATAAAAACCCTTAAGTGTACTGTGTTAGACTAACTTGTCACATATGATGATGGTGGTGATGAAGCAGCGAACGGTCTGCATCAGTCCACATCCCGACATCACGTCGCCCAAACGGATCTTATCTCGAGTCTTAGAAACAACGGAACACGTTCATGAATGTTAGCTGGAGGAGGAAAAGAGATGGAGAGACACGCTTCAGTGCCTGGGAGGAATCATCCATTCTGCTGTCGAACAATACAGTAGATGTCACACAAATACATGACAGGAACTTTAATGGCCGAGTTAATGGAAACAGCCATGGTTTGGGCCAAACCGAGAGAGGCGGCTCTTATTACTTATTCAGTGTGGAACAACAGCCAGCTCTGCTCTGCTCTGCTCCGTGTGTTCATATCGCTTTCAGCTGGGCCACAGCGTGCAGGAACACTGTTACGAAACACTGCAGCCAACAGATGTTTGGGCTTCGTGCTCAGCAGTGGCCTGAAGAGACTCGCAATTCTGAAAAGAAAAGAATTTGAGATATAAATTGTGAGATAAATTAGCGAACAGACGAACAAACAGCATGAGTCAAGCTGGAAAAGAAAAAAAAATGTAACCACCATTTTTCATCTCACAATTCTTACTTTTTTTCTCAAAATTCTCAAAATAATCGCCAGATATAAACTGAGAATTCAGAGGAGAAAAATTTGGAATTGTGAGATATAAATATGCAAAATAAAAAAGTTAAAAGTTAAGAAGTGCAATTAAAAAATTTGCTTGCCAGATGTAAACTGAGAATTCAGAGTAAAAAAATATATATGTACTCACAATTCTGAGAAGAAAAGAATTTGAGATAGAAATTGTAATAAATGTAAATTCGCAACAAACTGAATGAGTCAAACTGGAGAAGAAAAAAAAAACAGAAGAAAAAAATAAAAACCTAATCGCAACTTTTAAACTCACGATTCTGACTTTTTTTTCTCATAATTTGTAAGAAAGGTCAAAATTATGAGATATAAACTCCATAAATTCCAATTCTCAAAAGAAAAGGTGGAACTGTGCAAAATATGCAATTGTGGAAAAAAAGTTAAAATTGTGAGATAAATCGCAATTTAAAAAAATAAAAATAAATAATTGCCAGATGTAAACTGAGAATTCAGAAGGAAAAAAAGTCACAAACTCACAATTCTGAGTAGAAAAGTCATGTGAGATTAAATTTCGCAATTGTGAGAAGAAGGCAGAATTAAATAAAAAAAGAATTGTGAGATGCTTTTTTTTTCTTGAAAGTGTGAAGTTATGTGCTCACAATTCTGATTTTATAATTTTTTTAAAAGAAAAAAAAAAAATCTGAATTGTTAGATTTAAACTTATTTGATTCAATTATTTAATCATTATTTTTTTATTCCATGGTGGAAAATGGCTTTCATTGGCATTTTAGGTCATTCTTAAATCTAAATGAACTTTAAACGAGAGATTTTGTGAGAGATTTTTAGAGACCCTGTCAGCTCAGTTTAATTATTCATGACACCTGCAGTGAAGATTTGTTGATTTATTGTCCAACGAGGTGGTTAAAAACTTTAGAGTGAATTAACTCATTCATCTGATATTATTATCCAAAGGTTTGTAGCTGAGATTTCTGAATTCCCTAAAATGTCTTAGTTTTGGCTTTGTTTTCCTGTTAACGTGCTCTCTGCTGTCCACATACTCTATATTTATATGTATGATTGCTTTGACCGTTCTCTGTAGATCCCGCCTTCTCGCATGCCACGATTGGTCGACGGTGTACAATGCCTGCAGGCTATTGGTCAAACCGCTTTTCATTCATTACCTTCAGCAAGTATGAAAACAATAGGAAAACAAAGCCAAAGCCAGGACATTTTAGGCAATTTAGAGGGCAAAAGAGGACATGTGGTCACATGTGTGAGGACATTTGTCATTATTCACTGAACTAGAACTGCTTTTCCAGCTTAGATCTTCAACCGCTTCAACACCATCCTCAAAAACCACCGGAGAAATAAAACTCTTAGTTTGATACAGATCAGAACCAGTTGTGTCATTCAAGGACTTTAGAAACTAGTAATTTAGTTGTTCTTTTAGACACACATCCACCTCACAGAAGCCAAAAGCCAAGCCAGAGAGATTCATGCCAGAGACTGGCAGCAAGATGCCAGGAAAAATCATGGCTGGGTAATATTTGGTCTTTCTGAAAGCCAGGTGATGACACAGCACTGTTTCACATTAAAACCAATTGCATGCTGTTCAGGCAAGACTTAACAAGATCCAGCGACCATTATTAATCTGGTTTGGGCTCTTCTGGCCACTGAGATCAGAACTAAATGCATTAATCCAGATCATTCAGTTTCACACTGGTCAGCAGAAAAAGAGATGGCAACCTAACAAAGCAGCCATTCAGTTTTAGTCATGACATGTTTGTTTTTATCTCACTTATCAATAAGCACATCGACTACTATGCAAAACACAAACTTATTTACAAGGTAGGCGTTTGCTCTGTAAAGTCTGAAGCTTAGCGGCTGAGTAACGTCAGGATGTCCCTGAAAGAACATCGGAAACTCTTTTATATGAGGTTTGTATGCTTGTGGTCAAAGATTTACTTTATGTATTATTTGATTTTGTATGGTTAAATGGTTGTTTATAGGTTAAAGCCTCTGTGGTTATAATCAAGAATGTAATCACGTATTTATTACTGTGGGTGTATAAAAATGAAAAAAAAAAAAAAAACCCATGTTTACAGACCACTATTGAATATCTGGGTCTAATATCAGTGTCTATTACGGTTTTGGCTCTGGTCGTTTTTCTCCAAGTGCGAGACCGAATATCTTAGTAGCTGGATAAATAAGTATAAATAAGTATTTATTTAGAAAGCATATTTATAATAATTTAGAACTAAAATATATGATAAATATTTATGTAAAATAAAATAAATAATATTAAAAAAAATATTATTATAAATTCTAACATTATTTACACACATACATTTATAATAATTAAATTCATAACTAAAATATATTATTTTAATGTAAAATAAAAAAAAAAAAAAAAAAAAATATATATATATATATATATATATATATATATATATATATATATGTTAGTATTATTTATTTGTTAGTATTATTGTTAGCATTTATTTGTTAGTATTATGTTGGTATTATTATTTATAATTATATAAAATAAAACTAGAGAGAAAGTATGAAAGTATGAATTAGATTTTATTTTTTATTGATCACCTTTAGCTGGTTTTAGTACATTTGTTGTGTTTTGTCATTTTTTATTTTTTAAATTTCATTAATTAATTTATTTAGCCTTACTACAAAAGCTTAGTACAAAAAGTTTTATAGTTGTAATTTTTTGATAGTATTTTATGTTTATACACACACACACACACACACACACATATATACATATTTTATGGTTTTCATTGAATGATAATATCCCTAGTATATTTTTCATAATGCAAATGCATGGCCTCTTAGGCTGTATTTCTTTATTGAAATTCTAATAATAAGTCTAACAGAATTGATTTTTAATATTAGTAACCAAAACTTTATTTCAAAAAAAAAGTCACTTTACCCTCAGCATGGTATTACCATGTTGGATGTAGCCAAATGTTGAGAAAGAAAATAACCGTATTTAAATGAGCATGCTTTACTTGCTAAGTAAACCACAGATATTCAAGTACAGACAAGAACTCCTCTCAGTTTCTTAAGCAAAACCTCTAAACCTGCTCATTCCTCAAGTGCCCCATTTCACACACAAGGAATGTTATTTTAAAGGTGTGTGTGTGTGTGTGTGTGTGGAATATCAGGAGCAGTGGGTCAAAGCGAAACACAGGCAGCTCATGTCAAATGCAGAGATGTATGCTGAATCATAGTCCCATATAAAGAGAACTGCACAATCGCACACGGCTGTCATCAAAAGGTGGCAGGAAACTTAAGCAGGGGGAAAAAAAAAAGAAAAGACAAGCACAAGACAGATTAGAATCCACTCTCAGGGCAGAAACACTGGTCAAGTCATGGGCTCCGTTCCAAATCCTAGTGAGCTGCTCGCTGCCTACTGAAGCACCGTGAATTTGACCTGAAAATGGCATAAGGGACCATTTCAGTCTGTCTTATATGAACAAACATGTAATGATATTAGAGTACTAACTCAAAAACCATTAAAATATTTAAATTTATCATATTTATCACTAACATTTCTCTGTTCATCTGCCATCCTGCATTGATTTTTCATTAAGTTTGTTGCAATTTGAAAACGTTCTCCATCTAAAATACATGCGCTGTAAGTTTAGGGTATCTTATAACAATGCGGCATACAGTACATTTTGGCACAGGTTTCATGCCGAAAGCACATTACAATGCAGTCCATGTAGGCAGCCTACAAGGTTTTGGAACAGAACCAGTACAGAACGGAATAAGATCTCTCGATAGCATTGATTTTTGCGGCAAGGAGAAAACGGTATAGCTTACTTGTTTTAAATTGAGTAACGGTCAACGGCAGGAAAGGTAAATCGATTCAGGACTCGGCTTATGCTGACGTGGGAGTTTTTCCACGTGCGTGTGCGCGTGAAGACTTACGCTTCATGAAGGTGATGCTTGTTGCCCGCTGCAGTTTTGGGGCCTCCTAAAATTACCTGGAATGTTTGCCGGTCACCATTCCGTTCCTCACTTCTGAACTCTTCTACCAGGTCACAACTTGACACTTTTAAAGAAATGGCTTCATTTTTTAAAATTCATGTGCAAATCAAAAACTGAGGTGCATGAGCTCAGATCAGGGAGGCTTATAATCAATCAGATCCAAAAAGAAGTACAAAACCTGTGGCAATTGGAAGAAAACAAGCTGATGAAAATATTGAATTCAACATTTAGTAATAATATACCATAATGAAACATTTATAAGCTATTTTTTTAAACTGATCATTTTTGAACGGGAGTACCACAAGTGTGAAAAGGTGGTGAAAAATGCCCAAAAGAACTTTTTTTTTTTTTTTTTTGGAAAGTTGTCGAACGCTGTGTGAACCTGTAAGTTTTAGCCCAGTGCAATAACATTAAATACCATTTTCAAGAAGAAGAAAATCCTCTCTAAGTCAAAATGCTTGTACCACAACATTCGGTTTAATAAATACTCTAGTTGTTTCCCTGTTAAGGGTTCAATGCAGGTTAAGCACCGTTGCACAACTCATAAAAACAGTAATGTCCTACAGTGAAAGTCATAATATTTTAGATTACGTGAACGAGTGTTTACTAACCTTGTTTGTGCAAAGGTAAATCCAATCGTTCTGTCCTGTCATGAGCTGGTAAACCTGGCAAGTTTTGCAAGATGCTGGCAATGATACCAGTAAAAGACTTAACAACACTTGAGAATTGCACAAACTTGCTCACTAGTGTCAGAGGTTAGATTCCCAGGAAAAATACTCACTGATAAACGTTTTTTAACCTTGCATAAACGTCGCTTTGGATAAAAGCATCAGCTAAAAAGACATTAAGCAGCAACCGGTTTCCAATATTCATAATAAATCAGCATATTAGAATGATTTCTGAAGGATCATGTGACACTGAAGACTGGAGTAATGATGCTGAAACTTCAGATTTGATTACAGGAATAAACTGTTTTAAAGTATATCAAAATAGTGAACAATTATTTTGAATTGCAATAATATTTCATAATATTAGTTTTTTTGATAAAAAAAAAAACCTTTTGCTTGATTTAGATGACTTTACATATCAAATGACACATTTTTGTATGTAATAATTAATGTAGGCCCCTTTTAGGTTTACATTTCTGCACTTTCTGAATTTCTTGCCACATGTACATGTTTAAAGTTTGAGATCAGAAAGATTTCTAAGATTTCATTAAAAGAAGTCCCATATGCTCAACAAAGTTGCCAAAAATACAGAAAAAAGGGTAATATTATGAAATGTTATTACAATTTAAAACAATGGTACTATTTTAGTATACTTTAAAACATAATTTAGTCCTGTGATGCAAAGCTGAATTTTTAGCATAATTATTCTAGTCTTAAGTGTCACATGATCCGCCAGAAATCATTGTAACATGATTATTTCTTATCAATATTGGAAATAGTTTATGGTGCTTAATATTGTTTGGAACCTGTGCTACTTTTTCTAGGATTCTTTGATAAATAAAAAGTTTAAAAGACAGCATTTATGCAAAATAGAGATATTTTTTTTTAGTACCATCACATTTAATTTAACACATCCTTGCTGGGAAAAACAGACAAAAACAACAACAAAAAAAAAAAAGTACATGCAAAAAAATGCAAAAAATATTAAGCAGCACAACTGTTTCCAACACTGATAATAAATCAGCATATTAGAATGATTTTTTAATGATCATGTGACACTGAAGACTGGATTAATGATGCTGAAAATTCAGCTTTGCATCACATCAATAAATTATATTTTACAGTATATTAAAATAGAAACCCGTTATTTTAAATTGTAATAATATTTCAAATTATTAGTTTTTTTTTCTGTATTTTTCATCAAATAAATGCATCTTTGATGAGCAGAAGAAACATCTTAAAAAAAAAAAACAAACAAAAAAAAAAACATTAAAAACCTTGCCAATCCCAAACTTTTGAACGACAGTGTATTAACAAACATCTCACATTTTGGACGTAGAAATCAAAACATCATGCATTTTGATAAACATTTTTCATTTTATTAAATATAAAACTTTTGTCCCAGTTGTATGGGGGCTAACAGAAAACTGAAGTATGAAAACGCCCCAGAAAAGAATGAAAACAAAAATAGAAACAGACTACTGTGGGACAGATCGGTCCTCATTCCAGAAAGCGAGGCGGCGATTAGGCCGATTCCCTCTGTGGAGTGCATGGCTCAATCACAGGAGAATGGCCTGTATGCAAACTTATATAAAAATTAAATAACCAACAGGAGCGAACGAAATTAGATTGAAAAAGATTGCAAAGTGGCTTGTTGTCGACACGTTGTAGAATAGAAATCTGCTCATCGGTACCGCCATCCTACAGTACAATTCATACGCTTTTCCACCGCCTCGCATTCGGACATACACGCACGCACACATACACAACCAAAAAAATAAAAAAAAAAACCTACAGCAACTGTGCAAAAAAAGTCTTTGGTAATCAAAGCAATTCGAGAGAAAATGTAGAGGAACAAAAACACTATCCATGACTGAGACGGTTATACAATCTCTAATATACATAACGTCAGCCCGATATCGAGACCGAACGTTCAATAAATTAGACAGTGGGAATGAGTTGGAAAGATCTACATCCAGCAGTTTCATTCACAGAAGTCAATAAAAAAAATCAATGGAAATGAAAACAGTGTTATTATGGAGCCCCCCAGACAAATAAACTGAAAAAACAAACGAAAAGCGAAAAAAAAGGAAAAATTTTTGATCGATGGCCCTTAATTGTCACAATTAAGATTGTTGTTTTATAGATCCCCTTTCTCAAGGATAAATCACTTATTCATAGCTCTCTGTAAACATTCACAAATAAACATTTACCCCTTCGTCCGTGTCCAAACTCCAACGCGATGCGTTTTTTTTTTTTTTTTTTTTTTTTGGCGAGGTACACAGCAGTCTGTACGTGAGGTGCCATAAATATGCTCAGTATTGGATTGGTAAAATAGATCGATGTTCCTTACGCTGCTAAAAAAAGATCCGAGTCTGATCGCGCCGCTCCTGTACAGTTTACAAAACGAGTTCTTATTTCAAAATATATCCACAGAAGTCTTTCTGTAAAAAATAAATAAGGTAGTTAAAAAACACCATAAAGAGGAAGACAGACGGGTGGGTGCGCGTTCGCGCTCGCCGGGTCTATTCTGTCCTCATCGATTCGTTATTGGAGTTCGAGATCTTTTGGAAGCCGTGGTTGTTCTTCTCCAACCACAGCTCGGCGAGTTGCTGCGTGGAGCCGTGCGAGGACGCTTTGGAGCCCAGGCACATTTTGTACTGCTTGGGATCGAGGTTGGGGTCGCAAACCACGGGGTGGTGGACGTGCACGATGCCGGTGTCCGTGCTGCGGAACAGCTTGATCCCGGATTGGACGAATTTGTTAAAGAGGTCCACGTCCTCCAGACCCCAACCTTGGATGGAGACGTCAAAGCCGCCCGCTTTGACCAAGTCTCCTTTGTAGACGCAGACGATCCCGAAGCCGTAGTGTCTCCACAAGCCCGTTTTGGAAGTGAACACGTAGTGGTTGTCGCTGGGCACCTTGCCCGCATAGACAACCTTCGGGTCGTACTGGCTGAAGATGATGGGGAAGTACGTCTGCTCCCCGAGTACGGTGTTCCCGCGACACCGGTTCAAGAAGTCGGGGGTAAACAGTAAGTCCACGTCACAGTAGAAGAGCAAGGAGTCATTGGTAAAGTGGGCCGAGCCGACCTCCAGGGCCAGGGCGCGGGAGAAGGGTCCGGAAACGGGTTTGATCTCCATGTCAGCTTTGGGATACTTCATGTGGTACTCCCTCATGAGCTCAATCTGCTTGATGCGCTCCGTGTTGTTGTCCGTGCTGAAGAGCAGAATCAGGAGCTTGACGTTCTGGTTGGGAATCAGGCAGATCTTCTCGAAGTTGGCCATGAAGCGCACGAAGATCTCGTAGCGTCCCGCCAGGGGCACGAGGATGTTGATCTTCTTCTCTTTGGGTTCGTGTTGCTCCACTCCCGCTTGGGAGCTCAGCTTGAACGGGACGAGCATCTTGAGGGAGTTGGACAAGAAGGACAGCGAGTCCGAGTCTTGGTTGATCCTGGCAGCCAAGACTCGTGCGTCCATCTCCTCGTCTTCCAAGAACTGAATCTTGCTGAAAGTCTGCTGGAGATAAGCGTGCCTCCGTACGGGAACCGTCATGGTCTTCCCCTTGTGCTTTTTGTAGAGCAAGAGCAGATCCAGTACGTACTCGGCTCCGTACATGGGGTTGACCCTTCGGTAGCCGTACTGGATCTCCTTGAAGTCGATGACTCTTCCTCGCGTCTTGGCGTTGGCGTTGATCATCTCCATAACCTGCATGATGATGTCGTCCAGCGCCATCTTTTGCGAGGAGTCGATGCCCCGACGCGGGGGCTGCCCGTCCGAGGATGAGAAGATGTATTTGCCCGTGAGGAACTCCCATTCTAGCACCTCCTCGCGCTGGTGTGGATGAAAACGCATGAAGGACGGAGGCATGCCAAGTTGGAGGTCTTCCTTGTGCACCTCGGTGTTGCTGTATCGGCTCATCTGCACTATCTCACGGTGGAGCTGGATGGTGCGGTGCCGCAGCTCCGCGATCTTGCGGCTTAGCATGTAGCTGTGCAGCCGATACTGGTACGGCGGGTTCTTATTGGGGTGAAGAGTTATGGCCCGGTGGATCTTACTGTTGTGGAGATCACGGATGTACCCCTTCTTGTTCGGCTCGTAATTCTCATAGAACAGCTGCTGCATCTGAAAAAGAAGAAAATGGGTATTAGGGACTGGCTTAATTGCGCAATGGAGACATGATTAAAAGCTTGGAAAGTACAAACAAGAACGGGCAGGGCGCACTCTTGCACCTCATTTTCCAATTAAAGGGCCGAACTGAGACTTGCAAACAAGCAAGTCTGACTTGAGACACGGGAGAAGGTTGGAAAGTGGCCCACGGACCAATCATGGGATCAAAAGTGATACCATGACATGGGTAAGATTACAGAACAAGGCCTGTCTGAGGACTTTGGAAGGTGACACCATCACTAGCACAGAGTCACAAGACCCGACTAACCCATTTCTAGGCCAGTCCTGTAAAGTGGTTTGTATATATATATATATATATATATATATATGTATATATATATATTTTTTGTGTGTGTAAATAAATATTATTTTTTAAATAAATAATAAATAAATAATAAATAAATAAATAAAAATATATATAAAAAAAAAAAAAAAAAAAATATATATATATATATATAATATATAATATATATATATATAATAATATAATATATAATAATAATAATGATAATGACGATGATGCCGTTCCTGAAAACCATATCGCAGATCGACAATATATTATCACTAAATGTCTAAAAATATCACTCTGTGTACAGTATGGCTTGACATGACTACTGATAATGATAGATCAGTTGATAACTGACATGTATTTTAAGAAAAATACGAAGAAAAATACTAATTGCTAGTATTAAATAAAAAATTACAATAAAGAAATAAATAAATAATAACAAAATAATAAATAAATACAAATATTATATAATCACTTACAATAAAATAATGCAATTACTGTGCAATGTTAATAAACATTAAATAAAAAATAAATAAGTGAATAAATAAATAAATATATAGTTACTTAAAAACAACACTTAATAAATAAATAAATAAAACTAATGAATTAATTATTTTTAATTGTTAATTAAATTATTAATATTATTAATAAAATAAAATAAAGTGGTCCAATGTATTATCACTAAATTTCTAAAAATATCACTATTTACTGTATTACTTGACATGTCCAGTAATAATGATAGATTATTTGATATATTAGATGTGCAAGTGCTAATTTCATTTCAAGTCATAAGATCAGACGAAAGAATTTTTAGCAGTCCTGTAAAGTAGTTAAAAGAACTAGAGCAATTTAAAAAAAAAAGAACTTTTGTTTTTTAAAAAAAATACTCCAAATATATATTATGTTATAGGCTATGAAGTATTAATTAAGTATTTGATAAATACTTATTATTATTATTATAATAATACAAAAAAATAAAATTGAAAAAAAAAATAATAATAATAATAAAACAAAATAATTATATAACGATTAAAAAACTATAATGCTGTGAATGATACCTACAGCGCTGAGTGGCCAATGCCAGATACATTATTGCTCAGTGACTGAATACTGCTCTATCACTAGCCATGTCAAGTAACGATAGATAAGCATATGTCCATTATGATGATAACAATAGTGTAAGTGCTACTTTAATGTCATCAATTGCTGTCACTCAATTCTATTGTGTACACTGTGTCATAAAACTGGCATTAAATGACACTTCAACAGCAACTCAAAACCAGTTATGTTCTACAATATCCTACGAGTCTGTCGAATCATTGTGGACCAAGTAATAACCTGCAATCACTGAAGGCAAAACCAGGTGTTGCTAAGTGCAGCTCTGCTGGCTCTGCTTGAAAGGGTAATAAGGGTGTGAGAGGAGAACGCTGCCAATAAGCAGGTTAGATTGACCTGAGAAAGCCTGAGAACGCTCCTCAGCAGCAGTCAAGATTGTGGGAACACTTCATCATTAGCCAGCCCGCAATTATCCCGACTCCGGGTCACTTCTTTATTCTTAAGGCACTTTATGACTCATTATAACAATTCCACGATGGCCACTGATGTGATGAGGCCGTTCATTAACGTTCGGAGTTAAATACCACCGAGTGTCGTGGACAAACAGAAGCAGAATTAGAGAAGTAAAACTTGAAGGTCGGTTCAAACTCAAAATTGGTCCTCACATGCCAAGACGAGGCGCATCAGTGTTATTAACCAAATTACAAGAGCATCTCTCTGCCCCAAAGCAACCACTTATGTTTAGTCTTTTAGCAGCAGTTCTCGTTCAAAACCACTCCGAGCGCATCTTTATTATAGACTCTTCCCAAACCTTTTGACCAACAAATTTCCATAGCTTTTCCACTTTGATTACTGGATAATTGAAGCATGTGAATACAGGATAAGATTGCCAGTTTAAGCCAAGAAAATTGCAATTCATTCTAAAAATTGTCATGACTTTGAAATCTGACCCACAGAAATGACTCTTCCAAGGCTATATTTTTTTTAAACTCACAGATAACTCCAGGTTTTTCATCACTGTGGGCTGTAAAAAGGCTATTACAGGTACTATAAGGTACTAGGTATTCTAGGGTATATAAAGTGTTCTGGGTGGGCTTAAATAAATAAATAAATAAATAAATAAATAAAAGCCTGCATATTAAATAAATAAACACTTTATAGCCAATAAATAAATAAATAAATAAATAAATAAATAAATAAAACCTGCATATTAAATAAATAAATAAATAAATAAATAAATACTACATGGCCAATAAATAAATAGATAAAACCTGCATATTAAATAAATAAAAACTACATGGCCAATAAATAAATAAAACCTGCATATTAAATTGATAAATACTGCATGGCCAATAAATAAATAATTAAATGAATAAAT
Source organism: Cirrhinus mrigala (assembly GCA_036247105.1). Lineage (NCBI taxonomy): Eukaryota > Metazoa > Chordata > Actinopteri > Cypriniformes > Cyprinidae > Cirrhinus > Cirrhinus mrigala. The sequence goes on from CM070013.1 coordinate 45,845,363, forward strand.
AAATAAATAAATAAATAAATTAATTAATTAATTTTGCATAATAAATAAATACTGCATGGCCAACAAAATAAAAAAATAAAAAAAAAACAAATAATCTACCCATTCACATATCATTAAAAACAATGTTTAACAATAGTATTACATATAATAATGTGTCCATTTGTTAAAAAAACAACATTAATATTTTATTTTATAATGCATTATATTATTTATTTTGATTTTTAAATTTGACTCTCAAAAATGACACTTTCCAGTCCTGAAATTGTACAATTTCCAGATATTTCTAGGTTTTTTCATCACTGTGAGCTATAAAAAGGGTATTATAGATATTACAGGAGAATTATATAATTAATAAATAAATAATTTATAGCCAATAAATATATGAATAATGTAAATAAACCAATCTATACATTCAATTATCATTAAAAAATTATTTAATATTTAATAAAATACGATTACATGTAATATGTTGTTGTTTCTATTGAAAAGTTATTTCTTTAGAGATATATATATAGTATGTTTTATCATCATACTGGGTAAGATTGCACTCACAAAGAGCAAATTATAGCCAAGAAATATGCAATTTGCTACAGAAACTTATATGCCTTTCCAATATGACTCACAGAAATGACACTTCAGACTTAAATTTGTACAATTCCCAGATATTTCTATATTTTTCATGCCTATAAATAAGGGTATTATAGGTGCTAAGGTGTTCTGAGAGGTAGCCATGTAGTGCAAGTCTTTTTAAGCTACCAAAAACACGCCACCGATTAGGTCATGAGATGGATTTACTCATTTTCCCCACAATGCTCTAGAAAGTGTTTCCCATCTGCAGCTCTGACACAAATGAAAACATTTAGACTGCGCTGACACTCAGATAGCAGACGTGTCCCTGTAATGGAGGATGCCAGAGAAATGAACTCAAGCTGCAATCGCGCAGTCACACGACGTCCTCGAGCCTAAACAAATACATTACGACAAGACACAATCGCTTCATTCCCACAGATAAATGCACACAGGCGTATGACAGCATCAGTCTGCTTTCTGTCAGGACTCAACGACTTTCCATTACAGACCAAAACAGGAAGCTAAAGCGAGAAGGTTCAAATGAGAAAACCTTAAAAAGGAACAGCTCATCCAAAAGACTGAAATTCATTCACTCACAAAAAAAAAAAAAAACATTTTGTATTTATATTTATTTTATATACACTTTTTTTTTTTTTAAATAATACAGTAAAGATAATTCAGTTTATTAATGCCAAATGAAAAATAAAAGTCAAATAAAATATTTAAAAAAATGTTTACTAAAAAAAAAAAAAAAAAAAAAAAAAAAAAAAAAAAATGCATGAAAACATTAAGAATGCATGAGAACATTAAAATATGGATATTAATAACGTATGCATTGACTTTTAAAAACATATTCAATTTATTAATGCCAAATGAAGTACTGGTAAAATTAAATCACCAGTACTTCATTTGGCATTTTATACATAATAAAAAAAAAACATTTTAATAATAAAAAAAAACGTTTTATATATAATAAAATAAATATAATTTAATTTATTAATGCCAAACGAGGCAATGCTGAAATTAAATAAACACATTTTACTCTATATTTACTATATTATAATATATTTTTCTGAAAACATTACATGTCCTTTTAAATTTCTATTTTTTATTTTTATTTATTTATTTAGTTTTTACACCAGGGGAATGAACATTTCCATTAAATGGACTGCTATAATCTATCTGTCTACCATTAAAAGCAATATTTTAATATTTTACTTAAAAAATAAAAACATATTTCAATTTATTAATAGCAAATGAAATGCTGCAAAAATTAAATAAACATTTTACACAATAATTACTCAATATTATAATTAATTAAAAAAAAAAAAAAAAAACTGCTAGAACTGATACCGGGGAATGAAAATATGGATAGTAATTCTACAATCTATGTACTGACAATATTTAATATTTCCCTTAAATATAATTTAATTTATCAATGCCAAATGAGGCAAAATTAAATATACAGTTTAAATGATATTTACTCAATATTATAATGTTTTCTTCATTAGCAAAAAAAAAAAGAAAAATTAAAATATACATTTCATAATTTTTGCTGGTAAACTGAACAATTGAGCAAGTGACCTGTTAAAACAACAATATATTAATATTTTATTTTATATATAATAAAATAAATATTACATTTGTTTAATAATGTTAAAAAATGATTTCAATTTATTAATGCCAAATTACATTACTGAAATGAAACACGTTTTACACTAATAATAATAACAATAATATTTATTCAATACTATATATATTGTTAGGAAAATATTAAAATTTTTAAATAAAAATTAAATTTTAAATTAATAAAGTTTAATTAAAAATATTTTTTAAAAAGTATTTATTTATTTATTTTTTTTGAATGAACATTTGCACTAATTGGAGTAATGTACTTTTTCTATAGTCTTTCTGTTTACCATTAAAAGCAATATTTTAATATTTTATTTAAAAAAACTAAAATAAAAATCTAATTCAAATTTATTAATTGCAAATAAACACTTCAGAAATGTACACAATATTTCATCAATATTATAATATTTTAGAGAATATTTAAAATCTCTATACAGGGGAAATGAATATTTATATTAATTGGCCATATCAATGCTCAGTTGAACGATTGACACCTGATATTCTAACATAGGCCAAATATCGGCCAGCTCTATAATCAATGAATTACATTTACCAAGAGAGTCCCTGTCATGTAATACACATTGAAAGCACTCAATTTGAGCCCTAAACGAAAATGAAGCTCTAACTGTTGACAAACAGCAAGAGAAAAAACATTACCAGTGTAAAGCGGCTCAGAGACGATGCATCTAAACAGACGAATGTTTGACTTCTCCTGCAGAAGGTTAATGCGCTCAGTTTCCCTTCAAACACAGCGGGAGATTTGCTTGGCACGGGAGCCCATGTTAATGTCAACATGTCGTCATAACTGACCCTATTTACGCTCCTAATGAATCGTTTAGTTGAACATCCTGTTAGTCGAATGTGTTGTGAATGCTAAACATTCTCCCTCTTTTATTTTTTTCAAAGCACTGATCGACTGTGACGTACAGTTGATTCTCGTGACTTCTTCTCTGTTGTGACCGTGTTGGTTGACCGGCGGATTTGTTTGGGATGGTAATTAGTGTGAGAAAGAGTAGCAAGTGAAATCTGACATGGAGAAGCATATGATGCCAGATTACAGCTCAGATTCAATCCATCTACAGCTCCGATAACAGTAATGCGACGCGCCACGCTTCACTTACGGGTTTCAGATTGCAGCTGCTGAGATAATGTGACTTATTTCCCCTTTTCTAACATGTAAAGGCCAAATTGCAGTAAAGGAGTGATCTGCTAATAAGCTGTGTCATCTTTGCAAGTCATGTAAGTCCCTATTCATGCACATTCACTGTTCATTTGGCTTGTTTACCGGCAAACATGTTTTCAATATCCTTAAAAACAAGATTAATGTAAAGCATAAGGTATTAAAAATCACTTTCAATTAGACACTGTGTATCTCCAAGATGAAAACACAGAAACACAATAACATGATAAAACAATACACCAGCTGTTATATGAATATGTAAATGAGCATTTTAAGATTAATGCATCGTCTGATAACTGTACCTGTTTAGCCAAATAACAGGTGTGTCAATACCAAAAAATATGAACAACGTTATCGATAAATTAAAAGATATTAGCCATTTACAAATATGCATTATTTTTTTTAATTGGTTTTCTAAATATGTTTGGTGAATTTGGAGTAACTATTGGATTACATAAGGGTTCATCGGCATTCAGCAATTTTGCATGCATCATAAGATTTATACACTATTTTATATCGGTTTCAAATACTTTGTGGTGAATTTGGATTAAATACTGCATTAAATAAGGATTTATTTACATGCTAAATTTTTTCATGCATAAAATGTATGTAATGCATATATAAATTAACATTTTCTAAAATGCAAAAATAAAAAAAAAAGAAATCTTAGTCAAAAGACTTTTTATTATTATAAATAAATAAATACATAAATAATAAATAAATACCTATGAAATAGTAAATAATACATTCCTATTATTAAAATAACATTAAATTAAAGTAATAAACAAATAAAATGTAATTGTACCCATGAAATTATAAATAACAGCAAATTGTTATTAAAATAATAATAAATTAATTAACTACACATAAATAATAAAATGAAATGCAATTACGCCAGTGAAATACTGAATGACACTAAATTTGTAATATATTAAAATAAATATATAATATAATAAAATAAATAACGTATTAAATAATTAATGAAAAATATAAATAATTGTATTAAGAATACATAAATAATAAAATAAAATTGAGTCATGCCTGTGAAATACTGAATGACACTAAATTTGTATTAAAATACATTAAAATAATTATAGCATATAATAAAATAAATACAATTATTAACTACATTAAAATAAAATATAATTATGCCAGTGAAATACTGAATGACACTAAATTAGTATTATTAAAATATATTAAAATAAATATATAATATAATAAAATAAATAAATAAATTATTAATTACATTAATATATATAATATAATAAAATACATGTATTAATTAATTACATTAAAATAATTATATAATATAATAAAATAAATAATAAATGTATTCATTCATTAATGAAAAATATAAATCAATTTATGTAATCGTACCTCTGAAATACTAAATAACAATTTTTTCGATTTTAAATAGAGAAAAACATTCTTCCACAAGACAACTAAAAATCGTAATAAAGAATTTTATGTGTGCCGTTTCTTTACTTAAAAATTAATAAAAAATTATTGTACATGCAAAATACATTACTGTCATCTAAAGCAAAGTGAAGAGGGAAGATGCACTTAATTCCAGAAGTTAAACCTCTTAATCTGAAAAATTAATCTAACAACATGAATGTTTAATGTCAATCTGTTTTGCATGTTACTGTCAAAGCGTCAGTGAAGTAAAAAGCCGGACAGTGACGTGAGACACGGTTTGTTCCTGTGATGTGATTAATCAGCGTCTGAACGGAGAGTGTCTTAAACCCGTCAGAGCGAGTGAGATTTATCTGCTGATGAATAAGCAGCATCACAGCTCAGTCTGAATTAAAGTCATATACGAGTCGCTCCCTACAGATCCCAGACAGAGGATTAAAACCGTCCATTTGCGCTGGAACGTTTGCCGGGGTTGTTAACTCAAAGGACTGCGAAGTAAAACAACGGTAATTCTTTCCACTATTTAATGGGAAGCGATTCCTCCTGATGTTAAACATGTGTCAGGGCTGATTTGATGGCCGAGCTCTTCACACTGCTGCCGAGCATCGAAAACAGATGGAGCCCCTCTCTCAAATCTCTCGTGCATGATGACGCAGGACGGGACCGAAACTATATTTGTATACAAATGCATTGCATTAAAAACGGCACACGTCAGGAGGGATACTGCAGATACGACGCATTTAAAGATTGACAAACGAGTCAAATCTGTATAATATTCAGATATGGGAACATGCATGGTAGTTAGAGGGAGGGTAAAACTAAATAGGACTGTTTTCCAAGGCCACCCAATTATAAAAACCTTAAATGAGTAGTTAAATATTCAATAATGAAAGGACTTTTTCCCCATCAGCTTTGAAAAGAAATCATTTTTGCATTATTTATGTAGACATATTTAAATCGTAATGTAATCACGGTCAAAGCCTCTTTCTAACTTTGCCATTTCCAAAAAAATAAAATAAAATATAAATACAATTAATTAATAAATTGTAATCTCTTCTATGAGATACTAAATAACATACAAATTTTGTATTATTAAAATAAACAAAAATAAATAAAACGTAATCGTACCTATGAAGCATTTCTATTATTAAAATAAAAATCTAAGAAATAATAAATAACAGTAAAATTTCTCTTAAAATAATAACAAATAAAATAAATAATAAATAAAAATATAATTATAAATATAATTTGCTAAATAACATACCTAATTTATACTACTAAAAGTAAATAAAAATAAAATAAAAACAATTAATAAATTGTAATCTTATCTATGAGATACTAAATAACATACAATTTTTATTTATTAAAATAAAACAAAATAAATAAATACATAGATAAAATGTAATTTACCTATGAAATACTAATTAACATGCTAAATTTTTATTATTAAAATAACAAAAAATAAAATTTAATAGTAATTATGAAATATGAAATAATATAAAATATCTTTATTAATAAAATAAAAATCCAAGAAATAGTAACATTTCTCTTAAAATAATAACAAAAATAAATAATATACAAATAAAAATGTAATTACACATACAACTTTCTAAATAACATACCTAACTTTTACTACTAAAAGTAAATTAAAAAAATAATAAAATAAAAACAAATAATATGAGACTACATAATATACAATATTTTTAAATATTAAAATAAACCTAAATAAATAAATACATTAAATGTAATCGTACCTATGAAATACTAAATAACATGCTAAATTTTTACTACTAATTTTTATTACTAAAATAATTATAAATAAAATTTGATTGTCCTTATGAAATATAAAATAATATACTACATTTCTATTATTAAAATTATAATAAATACCAAACAATTACTAAATAATATGCTAAATTTCTATTATTAAAAAACAACAACTTCAAAACAATTAAAAAAAAAAAAAGTCCCACAGAAATCTCTCAGTTTTATGCGATTTATAAAGCAAAAAAAAAAAAAAAAAAAAAGTTTTTTTGAATCATACATACAAAATACAAAAGCAAAGCGAAGAGAGAAGATGTACTTAATACGAGAAGGGAAACCTGTCAAATTTCTAACAATATTAAGGTTCATTCCTAACGTACTCTTCACATAATAAAACGGTCTCAGAGTAGCTCAGCTGCTGCTTCTAGCTTTTTTCTCTTCACATTCTTGTCTCAATTCAGCAAGTCTGTTGCCGTCTGCTTGCAAAAGGATGTGAATAATGGTGATTTCACCGCTGCCGTCGCTGTATGATGGACATCTCTGGTCCGGGCCTGAACTGGCACGCTTTCTCTTGCTGCATGAAAACACTTCAGCGTGCCACTTTCAAAATCAGCATTATGCAACACTCACAATGACGCAGATGAAGCAGCTTTCACTGCATGACTGTGAAAAAGCCTTGTTGACAGAAAACAAGGAACGTCCTTGAAGCAGAATGAGAGCGTGCAAGTGAGGAACCAAAGCGTGCCAAAGTATCACCCGTCTGCTTTTGGAGGTCATGGGTCTTGACAGCAAAAAAGACGCCATGCATTCGGCCAGAAAGCAACGAGGTAACAAAAAAAAAAAAAAAAAAAAAAAGGTAATGGCAAATCAGGTAATGGCACAAACACGCAACAAAATTTGTGCTGAATGCCATTTGCAATTACTGCTGACGTGACTTATGAAAAATGTGTATAAACATCCCTTTCAAACTAAACTATGTTAATCAAATGCTTTTTGCAATACTAATGTTACACATTATTAAAGTAAATAGCACTGCTTTTCACAAACACAGGGCCCTACGATTTCCGTGATCCTGAAAACAACGACAGAATCACGGAATCCAGTCAAAAAAAAAAAAAAAAATGGAATGTAGAATTATGCAAACTTTTTAAGGAATTTAAGGAATAACAATTTTTCTTTTATGTATTAATTTTAACAGTAGGAACATTTTCCAAAAAGGAGGAATTGATTGATTTAATTTAATGATTAATTCAGTTGTTAATGTTTCTTCATTGGATTACCTCATTACCACACAGAATTTCTTAAAAAATAAAATTAATAATAATAATAATAATAATAATAATAACAATAATAACAATAACAACAATTCATAGTGCCCGATTATTGTTAAAAATCACAATAAATCATTAAATTGCTAGTTTTATGAATTCAATTGATTATTTAAATTTAATTAAACTATTAAAACAAAATCCAGAAAAGTAGAATTTAGGGGGAAAAATATTTTTGTTTTTTTTGTACAAGATTTACTATTTCAAATAATTACACCTTTTGTTTACTAAATTTTACATGAACTATTTAAAACAATGCAGAAAAATTACAACAGACAAAAAAAAAAAAAAAAAACTATTTTGTAAAAATTTGGGAAAAAAAAAAAAAAAAAATCTATAGAGCAATTTTTTTTGCTAAACTTAAAATTGCATATATTTCATGATTTCAATTAATTAGACATCAATTAGACAACTGAATTAAATCATTAAAAAGAAATTAAAATGGAAAACATGGAATTTGGGAAAAAGAAAACAGAATTCCGGGGGGGACAGATTTCATAGGGTTTTAAAAATTAAATGAATACACTTATGTTCATGCCTTTTTAGTACTAAAGTTTAACAACTAAAACTGAATTTAATTCAATGGAAATTAAAATTAATTAATTAACAGGTTTCAGGTTTCACAGGTTGCTTTTTTATTAATAAAATGTAACCATTAAAACAGATCTCAGAAAAAAAATTATGGAATCCAAAAAAAATAAAATAAAATTACAATAAAATAAAATTGGGGAGAAAAAAAATAGAATCAGGGCAAATTAAAATGAAATTTAGAAAAATATTTATTTATTTATTTATTTATTTTGTGTTAACTTAAACTAATAATTCAAATAAAAGGAATCAAAAAAATTAATTCTAGGAAAATTATTTAACGGTAAAAAAAACCAATTTCATAGGGCCCTGACAAAAAAATTACATTTTTGTTAAAAGATTAATAAACTGTTGTTATATGCATGCTTTTAACTAAAATTTAATTATTAAAACTAAACATTACAATTTCAGGAAAAAAAAAAAAAAAAAGGAACCCATAAAAATAGGGAAATGGGAAAAAAAGTCACAATCTATCCAGTGTTTACACTGAAAGAATGAGTTAAATCTACTTGCTTCAGTTCAATAAGTATATTAAATAAATTAAAAATATCAATGTTTTAGTCATTTAATTTAACATCATAGTCATCCATAATCTATTTCTCGTCCACCAACAGGCAAAACTGTACAAAATTCAGTCACTTCAAACGTTCCTCAATAACCAGCCCTCTGAGTTTTAATAAAAAGCCAACGATTTGTCCATCAGTGCCTGCGGATCAGATCATTCTGGCCAATAATCGGCCCCATTGACGGACGGCGGGAGTCCGTCACAAAGGACGCTCTCAGCAGGTAATGAAGGGTGAGCGGAGGTGGACGCTTCTGTCACTGCCCTCTTTATTGGATCGATTCACGGAGCTTGACACAGATATTCAGCTCTGATAATTGACGGCCTCATCCAACACCTGTCAGCTGAACGGCTCCACGCAGAGAAGAAAGAGCGCTGGAGCGGGACGCTAATAGGTATGGATTCTGGGAGCCCAGGCAGCCGGTCAAGGTCTCCTCATTAACATCTGCTGAGGCACTCGGAGACTAATCAAATCTGAGACTTCAGTGCTGTCAGACGCTCTATGACCTCCGCACACCGCTGCGGTTAAGAGGGGAAACCGGCCGTAGGCTAAAGACAAACACGCACGCTGAGCCAAACTCATGGGACTTCAAAAGATGCCAAAAGAGGTTTTTTACTATGCAAAATAAAATAAAATAAAATAAAATAAACAGTAAATGAAAAATAACTAGTAAAGAAAATGTTAACTATGAAATTATATATATATATATATATATATATATATATATATATATATATATATATATATATATATATATATATATATATATATATATATATATACACACACATACATATATACATATATACACACACACACATAATAATAAACAAATAACAGTATCTTTCTAAATAAACACACACACACACACACACACACACACACACAAAAAAAACCCAGTAAACTTTTTACATTAAAATAATAACAAATAAAAACTAAATAATAAATAATATAAAATCTAATAAATAAAATAAGTTGGACCTGAACTCTGGGAAACATCATAGGACATTGAAAGATGCTCTTTACTATGTAAAATAAAATACAAATAAAAGAAAAGAAAAATACTAATTTCTACTATTAAATACATACATACATACATACATACATACATACATACATACATACATACATACATACATACATACATACATACGTTGTATATCACCTAAAATATAATATAAAATTTTAATATAATTAAAATAGAATATAATTTAAAATATAATTCATTTTAAAATTCTAGTAAATAAAACAGTAAACAGAAAATTTCTACTAAAATAAAACGTATAATTGCACCTGAAAATACTGAAATACTAAATAACATGGTAAATGTATACTATTAAAATAATAACAAATAAAAATAAACAATATAACTAAATAAATAACATGTTCACCACACCAATGAAATAAATATAACAGTAACTTTCTAAATAAAAAGACACACACAAAAAAAATTGCCGTTATTATTATAATAATAATAAAAATAAATAAATGAATAAATAAAGTAAACGAATACTGTTACTGTACCCATAAAAAAAACCCCCACTGTAAATTTATATTAAAATAATAACAAATTAAAACAAAATAATAATAAGTTGGAGCTGAACTCTGGGAAACATCATGGGACATTAAAAGATGCTAAAAGATGTTCTTTACTATGTAATATAAAAAAATAAATTAAATAAAATACTGAAAACATTAAACTTGTATTATAAAATGTCTAAATAAATAAATAAAACAAAACAAAAACCTGGAGCTGACTTGGAAATCACTAAAACAAACAAACAAAAACACATTAAACTGCTTTTATTAATATAATTAAAGTAAATGAAAAAATGTTACAATAAATTATTAACAGTAAATGTATATTTAAAAAAAAAACAATAATATAAAATCAAATAAAAGAAGCTGGAGCTGAACTCTGGGAAGCATCATGGGACATCAAAAGATGTTTTTTTTTTTTTGCTAAATGAAATGAAATGAAATGAAATGAAATGACCTATACTAAAATAACAAATAAACTAAACTCTGAGAACATCAAAAGATGCCAAAGGATGTTTCTTACTATGCAAAATAAACCAACAAACCATTATTATTTTGCCTATGAAAAAATGAATGAAATGCAATTATATAAAAAATAAAAAGCTGGAGCTGAACTCGTCATTCAGACTATATGGACACTCGGCGGGAAAGATATGAAATGTTGGCAAGCTCAAAACACTGAGCAACCTCATTCATCAATATCATATGCATTTAATACGTAATTTAACTCTACCGTAACCAAAACAGATGTAGATGCATAAGTGCAAGTGAACAAAGAACAAAGATGAAATCAATCATCGGCCGTCATATGAAAGCAGCTCCCATTACTCTCATAAGTGTTGTGATGACAGGAATCCAACTCGAGTGCTTTTTTCTCTTTAACTTCTATTTAAAAGCCACAATAAAAGGTCTTTCTTTTCTCAGAAACTATGCATACCTTATCAGTGATCATAAGGAAGCATCCTTTAGGTCAGCGTATGGATAATGGACACGTACAACCCATAATAGCTCAATAAAAGATCATAAATTGGCCAGTTTACATCACGCAAACATTGTACACTCATCTGTTAAGATCAAGGACAGGCAGACAGTTTTATTCTCTATTATAAAATTTCTGAATGTGCCTCATCCAAATCAGAATTTAGAGTCAGAAATGCTATTAAATCACTTTAAAACAGTCTCTTGCTTTTATCTGAAGCACTACCAATCTGTTTTCTTTTTCTTATTTAGAAAAATAATGAGAAAAAAAATAAGATGAATCATCTTTCATCACCACTGACAACATTATCCAAAAATATGCATTATAATATGATTATTTAATAAATAAACCTTTTTATCCCATAGAATTTTCTAGCATAAATAATTAAAACTACTCATGCCGTGATATAAGGTGTTATTTTCACCATCTATATCTATTATATGGAGTATTTCTTTTTCATAAACAGGTTTCAGTGTTTAAATCTAGATCTGAATATGCTCGAAACCAGACAACATGAAGTTAATGTCTTTATGAAACACTTCTGACGTTAAAACGAGCCAGATTGGTGTTGGACGATAGGAAAACAAATCAATCAAACTCTTATCTTGTTCCACGACGCTTATCTAGAGAATACAGTGAATATAATACAATCAGCAGAGATAAGAGAGAGAGCTGAGAAGAGCCTCCTGAAGAGCTTGAGTCTGCTGACGGACGCCACGCTGCACACCGGCATCTCTACAGCCATCACACACACGCACACATGGAAACTATTACAGCTGTGGGTTAAAGTGCAGCCCGGGGCCATTCAGAGCAATCGGCCTGAGATTTCTGTTGAACACACCGATAACGACTGGCACCGCATCCTGTTCAGATAGGAAACCTAAACAGGCCATAATGACGGACAAACATTATCCACAAGCAAAAAAAGTTTGCTATCTGAGTGTTTTCACACTTGGTTTAATTGCTTTGGCCTCCTTTCACAGCAGCAGCATGAGTATTACAGCAGATGTTTACTAACAGAGAGATATTGACTCAAGAAGAGAGTCTTAAGACCACACCAAAGATGTAGCGTGAAAACAGTACAAGAAGAAAGTAAAATCAACTTAGAACTTCAGACAAATTAATAGACTGATAGACTGTATGGCCAAAATCATCACTTAATATTGTTTCCAAAAATTACAATTCCAAAATGTACTGATCTACTGACCAAAAGAAATGATTACAAAAAAAAAAAAAAAAAAAAAAGTTTTCAAATATTTTTGACTATATGCAAAATAAAAAAACAAAAAACAAAAAAAAAAACAAAAAAAACCTATAAAATACAAAATAACATACTAAATTTCTATTATTAAAATAATTATAAATAAAAAATAATAAGTGAATTAATGTTATTGTACCAATGAAACAGTCAATAACATAGGAAATTTATATTATATAATAACAAATAAAGTAATACGTAATAAATGAAAAATATATTAAAAATATTTATAATATCAATTATATGAATATAAAGACTTTAATATTTTTTTAAAAATATATACTGGATGTATTTATATACATAAATACAAACAGTAGTATGACACACATAATATGTAAACAAAAGCTTTTATTTTGTATGCAATTGCGATTTATCGATTAATCTTTTGACAGCACTAATATATATGAAGATTTTACTAAATTATGTATTTATTTATTTCTGTATATAAAATAAGTCTTTTAAGCTCACCAAATACACATTTACTTGATTAATAAAATAGTAATATTGTGAAATATTTTGAACAAATATTTATTTTTACTGCTCACCAAGCCTGCATTTATTTGATCCAAAATACAGCAAAAGCAGCAATATTTTTTATATATTTTAACTATTTAAAATAACTCCTTTGTATGTGAATATATTATAAAATGTAATTTATTCCTGTGATCAAAGCTGAATTTCATTACAGCATCATTACTCCAGTCTTCAGTGTCACATGATCCTTCAGAAATCATTCTAATATGCTGATTGGCTGCTCAAGAAACATTTAATGCATCCTTGCTAAATAAAAGTAATTATTTCTATCTTCTTTTTTTTTTTTTTTAAATTGCATTGTAATAGCTACATAATAACAATCAAGCACACTCTCCTCCATTATTATTACCACACAAAGGACAAAAGAACTGCTTCCATACCAAATCAAACTCAAACATACTCAGGTCTGTATCAGAGCATCCTACATCTGCTCTGTACTGAGAGAAGTATCTACGTTACGGCCTTCCAAAGCGGTGACATTAAACCATTATTATTGGCGAGGGCAGTCTTGACATCTAGTCGCATCAGGCCACTTAAACTCAGGACCTGATCTATTCAGTTGCAGACCCAAATGTCTCTTTGTTCAATTTTCCTCTGCATTACTTTATTATGGGGGCTTTTCATTCTGCGCTTAGTGAAATTGCGTCTGCAGCAACAGTGTTATTCCAATCCAATTCCAAATGACTATAATACAGAGAAAACTGCCATCCCGTCTGCTGATAGAAAGTATACTTAGGCTGTCTTTTTTGTTTTGGGGTAATTGAGTTACAAAGCTCTTCAATTTGAAATAACCAGGCCTGTCCCTCGGTGGGATGGTGCAGTAAGCCGTACCCCTACAAAGTCAGATTTCCATCCCTGGCAGTCGCAGAGGGAGCAGTAAATCTAATAGACTGCGGGAGTAAAGGAGATGACATTAAAAAATAAGAAAAAGCACAACTTCGGAAAATTTGACTTATGAATAGAGGAAATTCCATATCAACATGAGGTTAGGATTGAACCGCAAAGTAGGACAGGAAGTAGAGGGAGACGAGGAGCTACCTGCTTTGTGGCGGCCAACATTGTCCAAAAACAGTCCGTAATTAGAAAATGAGTAAAGAAAATAAACGTGTGTCTGATGTGGATTTTAAAACGGCAGAGTATAAATCAGGCTAGATTCACACCAAAACAAAGGAGAGCAAAACAGCAGAGAAAAATGGTTTAGGCTGGCTTTAGAATATAAATGGATTTTTTTTTTTTTTTTTTACTATACACGTTATATTTTTAATAAATAAATTATAGAATTAGAATAAAATATAGCCCAAACTGTTTGTGTTTGTTTTTAACGTAAAAAAAAAGATAAAATTAAAAAATAATTTAATTTTTAATAATTTAAATAGTTTTTTTTCATCAATTAAGGGGATATATATATATATATATATATATATATATATATATATATATATATATATATATATATATATATATATATATATATGCAATTAAAATATATTAATAATTCTAATATCTAACAAATATATTCCATTAATTATATAATTATAGAATTCTCTATTTTTGAAAGAAAAAAAAGTTACTTATAACTACTTTAAAAATATTGTTGTGAACTTAATTTAATGTATTCTGATTTTAAATATAATAAAAAGAAAATTTATTTTCAGTAATGCCAAAGCAAGTAGTAAATTCCTTGAAGATTAAAAAATAGATTTGGAACTATTTCAATTTGAAAATCCAATCAGTAATAGTCAACAATGTTACAGTCACATCTGAGAGAAAAATAAATAAATAAATAAATAAATAATTCACAATATCAACCTCAAATATCAGTATCAAAGAAATTACTAGTTCCAAGTCAATATGAAACACTCTTTTGCAATGCATCTTTATAATATGGAGTATATAATACTGAACTAAAAAAAAAAAAAAAAAAAAAAAAAAAAAAAAAAAAGATGCGAGATTTCATTTTATTTATTTGGAATTGATACTAGGATGGAAGCAGGTGGTTGTTTGGGATGAAAAAGTAAGAGGGACTGTGCAGACCAGAAAACATGCATCAGGTTTTGATATCATGTTTTACTTTAAATGCACCATAAAATATCAGCATACAAATTTCAGTGCAGACAAATTCGAGAGAAATGTCTCCTAAGACACTGGATGGTGCTGAGGAAGCCTGAAGCTCAAATCTGGAGCGCGGTACCTCTTTGAAAGCGCCGGTCAATCTGAAAACATGAAACAGCAGCTCTTCAGAAGTCTCAGCACATCTGAAAGCCCAGAGGCGTCAAGAAAAGCACTCGTGCTGCTGCTGCTGTTGCATGGCAGACACGCGTCTCGATGTCTCATCTTTGACATCTTTATTTGAAGTGGCTTCCATCCAGATGAGAAGAAGCACATGCTGGTGACAAAGCATCTCAGCACTGACACTACACTGGCTCGAAAACAGAGCACACATGCATAAAGATAACATAAACATGCAGGGATAATGTACTGTCATTCATCAAAACAAACCCTGATGTAAAGAACAAGAGTCTTGTGTGACCCTGAAGTGATTATTTGTGATAATGACCGGATGATTGTACATTTTTATGCTTATTAAATGGCAACTTTATAAACAAATAAACGCACTGACATGAAATATTGATTTGAGTTTAAATTGAAACACTGGTAACAGTCAATTATGCAGTTAACTGGTTACATCAGAATCAAGAGAGCCGTGATATATTTATAAATCGAATTGTTCCAGCTCTAAAATGTGATCGGATGAGCTACATTACGTTCAAACATTCAGTGTCATGCTAGCAATCATCCAACAGTTAGGTTAAAGGAATAGTTTTATTTGCTTGAAATCTACTCACCCTCAGGCCGTATATGATTAGTTTGTTTCTTCATCTAAACAGATTTAGAGGAATTTCTTCACTTGCTCACCAATGGATCCCCTGCAGTGAATGGGTGCCGTCGGAAAGAAAGTCCAAACAGCTGAAAAAACATCATCATGATCCACAAGTAATCCACACCACTCCAGTCCATCAATTAACATCTTGTGAAGAAAAAAGCTGCGTGTTTGTAAAAAACAAATTTATCATTGAGATGTTTTAACTTCAAACTTTATCCATAATATTACATTCTCCAACGAAAAGGTCATCTTGTCTAAATCAGAAAAGAAATATGCTCAGATCAAGCACAGTTTACAAGCCAAAACAGTTCTAAACAAATATGTTTGTGGATTTTGATGTGAGAGGACAACAGGAGATGGAGTTTTTCACTGGAGGAAGCTTTGTTATGGATTTGTTTTTTAGCTGGAAGCTACGGTTTAAAGTTAAAATGTCTTAGTTATGAATATGATACTTACAAACATGCAACTTTTCTCTTCACAAGATGTTAAATGATGGACTGGAGTGGTCTGGATTACTTGTGGATTATTGTGATGTTTTTATTAGCTGTTTAGACTCTCATTCTAACAGCACACATTCACTGCAGAGGATCCTTTGGTGAGCAAGTGATGCCAAATTTCTCCAAATTTGTTCGGTTGAAGAAACTAACTCAACTACTTCTTGGACGCCCTAAGGGCGTGTACATTTTCAGCAAATGTTTAACTATTCCTTTAAAGGAGAATTCCACTTCCATAATAACAATTTACAAATAAATTTACTCACCCCCTTGTCATCCAAGATGTTCATGTCTTTCTGTCTTCAGTCGTAAAGAAATTATGGTTTTTGAGGAAAACATTTCTGCATTTTTCTTCATATAGTGGACTTCATTGGCTCCCCCGATTTTGAAAATGGCTTCAAAGGGCTCTAAACGATCCCAGCCGTGGGGTATCTAGCGAAACAATCGGTCATTTTTTTTTCGAAAAATCAAAAATGAACTTAAGCACAAAAGCTCGTGCAGCACTAGTTCTGGGATGTGTGCCCACGACACCATGAATCACGTCTTTCACCGTCTGTTTACTCGGGCTCAAAAAGGTAGAGGATGGCGAAAAACTCCATCTCATTTTCTCCTACAACTTCAGAATCGTCCGACATAGTTGTACCTTTTTGTTTGTAAACAGCGTTTAACTTACTTGCACATGCTTAATCTTTGCGAGTTTGCTTTGTAAACACTGCGTCTGTAGTTCCGCGTGACCTTTCGACGTGATTCAATAGAACGTAGCGTTGTGCACGCGCATCCCAGAGCTTGTGCTACACAAGCTTTTGTGCTTAAAAAGTATACAAATTTTTATTTTCCGAAAAAAAATGACTGATCGCTTCGCTAGATAAGACCCTTCTTCCTCGGCTGGGATCGTTTAGAGCCCTTTGAAGCTGCATTTAAACTGTATTTTGGAAGTTCAAAATCAGGGGAACCAATGAAGTCCATTATATGAAGAAAAATGCTTTCCTCAAAAACCATAATTTCTTCACGACTGAAGACAGAAAGACATGAACATCTTGGATGACAAGGGGGTGAGTAAATTATTTGTAAACTGTTGTTCTGGAAGTGGAGTTCTCCTTTAACGAATTCACATTGCTTTTGCTGCTGTTTAATATAAGCAATACGGCACAGGAAGCGACGCATTACAGCAGGTTTACTGCCCAGCTCGCCCTGAGCCGTGGTAAAACTGCTGTAACGCTTCACCTCCTGGAGCTTATTGTTTAATAAATATCAGTGTCTTGTGTATAAGAGCTCAGGCGCAGCTCTGTTTACGCTTTTAATCAGACACTATCTGAAGTCATTCGGTTCCGCACGGTCACACCGAACAGCAAAGCCAATATACCAGCTGCCAAGCTCAGTGTGAAAAATTGCAAACAAGAGCAGCCATATAAGTCATAAAACACTGAATAGTCAATGTTCACAGCCAAGCGCAGCAGAGAGCGGGGCAAGATGTGCCATGGTTTACTTCACCTGTCCTCTAGTAAAGGACAAATGAGATAAATGTAATTGTTTCACAATGTTTTCTATTAATTAACATTGGAAGGAAGCATCTAGATAGAATTAGACAACATCTAGCATTGGGAAAAGGCTTCATTTAATAATGTGTGCTAATATTTATAAAACAAATGTATATAATCTGACTGGCAAAAACTTATTACTTAACCAGGAAGTCAGCATATTAGAATGACTTCTGAAAAATCATGCGACATTGAAGACTGAAGTAATGATGCTGAAAATTTAGCTTTGCATTACAGGAATAAATTACATTTTATAATACATTCATATAAAAACAGTTATTTTAAATAGTAATAATATTTCATTATTTTACTATAATTATATAAAAAAAGCAGCTTTGGTGAGCATAAGAGACTTATATTTAAACAAATATATTTAAAATGTCTAAAATCCTGGACCACAAAACCAGTCATAAGTAGCACGGGTATATTTGCAGCAATAGCCAACAACACTGTATGGGTCAAAATTATAAATTTTTCTTTTATGCCAAAAATCATTAGGATATTAAGTAAAGATCATGTTCCATGAAGATATTTCCTACCGTAAATATATCAAAACTTCATTTTTGATTAGTAATATGCATTGCTAAGAACTTCATTTGAACAACTTTAAAAGCGATTTTCTCAGCATTTAAATTTTTTTGCACCCTCAGATTCCAGATTTTCAAATAGTTGTATTTCAGCCAAATACTGTCCTGTTCTAACAAACCATACATCAATGGAAAGCTTATTTAGTCACCTTTCAAAAAACGGATCATTATGGTTGAAACATTCAGACAGACACAGAATGTGAAATTTTATTTCAAAGGACGGGGGCTATGAAAAAGAAAAAAAAAAAAAGGATCACAGTAAGAGCGCTAACACTTTACATCACAATATAGTTATTTTTCCTAAAAAACCTACGCCAAAAAAGTTTTATACATTACACAATCATGTAGTAATGTCCATTTTTGGAGAATCCAGGAACACTGAAGAGGTTCCGTGGTTATTTCGCACAGTTTTAATCACTCCCACAAATTCTTCAATTAATTTGTAAGAAAAAAATAATGAATTTTATGCTTTTAAGTGCTCTCCAAAACTTTATATTAATGCATATACTGTCCATCCCTATCTTGAAATGAAGCTGAGAATTAATGAACAAGTGTATCTGACCATGATGAAAGAGCCAAAGGAGCAAAAGTGCAAATTAAAGGTGAAATGACAGTGATATTCCTATTCAAACAGCAGATCACGTTCAGTCTGCTGGGCAGGAATAATTCAGACATAAATGGCCTATCATTTACGACTCACGCAATACGGACACATTAAACTACAGTTGACGCAGAACAGGAGATAACACCGTACAATGGTGCATTACATCTACATTTCATGGTGGGCCGAGGCGCGACGCAATAAACTCAACAGATCAAACTAGATTTATAAGAGCGTTCGGCAACGACTCGCTCTCTTTTTCTCCCGTACAGAAGAACTTCCAGCTTTAACTGTATCTGCGTTTCTCTTTTAGCCTGCGGCATGTTAATTCACGGCTGACATATGTGCTTTAGAGATGACGATAGAGACGAGGAAATTCTTTCACTGACCGCAAGCTGGAGCGCCCCAAAACCACTGTTTCATTCCTCTCTTGTTCATCACGGAGGCTCGATCGTGACGAGATGAGGAATTAATGAAATCTGGTTAGGTGGGGTTTATAGGCCAGATCACTCGAGAGATGAGGAAGAGGGGAAAAGCTGTCATGATCTTAAATCAAACTACATAGTTGCACAAAGCTGCATAAAACCTGCTCAGGTTGCCTCATTTCACCTCTCATTGAAAATTAACAACTTTAGTTCTCTAGTTTGGGAAAAGAGCAAGTGTGATAAATCAACAAGAAACTCCTTGTAGAAGAGATACGTCTCATATTCGCCCATATGCGAGTGGATGGGGTGAATGCTGTGGATTACAGCGAACTCTACAATAAAGCCAACCTCACCAGCGTCTTAAGCTGTATTACAGTTCAATGAACGACAGTCCGAGAGCCTTAAACCCGCATAACCATTGCACAAAGACACGTTAATCAATAACCTGAAATCCCTCTTGTTTCTCACAGCTCTGATGAAGCTTAAGTGCTTTCGACAAACAGACGGGGGGATGATATAGCCATAAACCTGCACAAACACCTCAGTGTGCCACATATGACGCATTAACCTTTTGTTGTTGCTGCTGTCATGTGTTTGCACAAGACACGTACCATCAATTGCTCGTACGATCAGGAACAAATGTCAGGTTTTGTCTCTTTTGTAAAAGTTCACAAAAGATCTCAGGGTCTAAAATGCCAACTAACTTTGTAAAGCTCTGATAACCGGAGTATTAAGGTCAAGAGGTTCAGCTATATTGTGAATACAGTAGAGTGTCAATATAGAATAAACATGTGTTTTATTAAATTATCATTTAAAATCAGCTCATCTTTAACTACAGATTGGCATATGAATGACTTGGTAATGATAGTGATTTAAGTTTCACAAACCTCAAGTATATAAAACATGCTTTAATTTCAGATTGATATCACTGAAAGTAATGATAACCTGCAGCTCACAAAGTGAGTATTTATCTGATAATTTGTCAGCTTGTGTGTCTTTTTGAGTGATTCATTCAAAGAATTTGCTTAGAGACATTTGTTTGTGAATCAGACTAAATTGGTTAAAGCTGTATGGTTTTGTTTGACTGTAAAGAATTGGTTCATAAGAGTAATTTGTTTATAAAACAGATTAAACTGGTTAAGCTATATATGGTTCTGATTAACTGAAAAGAACTGGACTATGTTGAATTGGACTAAATTAGTTCTGCTGTACCGTTTTTTACTCACTGGAAAGAACTGGCTCATAAAAGCAATTTGTTTTTCAACTGGTCTTTCAACACAAAATCCTTGTTGTGCGGTTATGAATCACTGAAAAGAAGCAGTTCATAGGAATCATTTGTTTAAAAAAAATCAAACTAACTGGTTGCTCTGTTGTTTTGATTCACTGAAAAAAATCATTTGTGGTTCTGATTCACTAAAGAGCAGCAGCTCATAGGAATCATTTGTTTATGAATCAAATAAAATTGGTCAAACTGTATGGTTTTGATTCACTGAAAAAACAGCACATATGAGTCATTTGTTCATGAATCAGACTAAACTAGTTAAGCTAGCTCAGACTAAACTGATTGTGCTGTGTGGTTTTGATTCACTGAAATGAAACAGCTCATAGGAGTCATTTGTTCATGCATCAAACTAAATTGGCTAAGCTGTATGGTTCTGATTCCCTGAAAAGAAAAAAAATAAAACAGCTCATTTGTTCATGAATCAGACTAAAGTACTTAAGCTAGCTCAGACTAAACTGTCTGAGCTGTCTGGTTTTGGTTAATTTAAAAAAAAACTAAATTGGTTAAGCCGAATCAGCTCATAAGAGTCATTTGTATCAGACTAAACCGTTTGCACTGTGTGGTTCCGAGTCAATGAAAAGAACTGACTCATAAGAGTCATTTGTTCATGAATCGGACAAAATTGATTACTGTATGATTCTGATTCCCTGAAAAGAACAAGCTCATAGGAGTCATTTGTTGGTGAATCAGACTAAACTACTTAAGCTAGTTCAGACTAAACTGGTTGTGCCGAGTGGCTTTGATCGACTAAAAAGAGCCAGCTCATAGTTATCATTTGTTCACGAATCAGACTAAACTGGTTGAGCTGTATGGTGCTGATTAACTAAAAAGAACCAGCCCATAAGAGTCATTTGTTCATAAAATGGACTAAATTAGTTCACTTAAATGGTGTGATTTACTGAAAAGAACCAGCCCTTAGGAGTCAATTGTTTGTTAGTTTAACTAAAATACTTGTGCTGTGTAGTTCTGATTCACTAAAGAGCAGCAGCTCATAGGAATCATTTGTTTATGAATCAAACTATATTGGTTAAGCTGTTTTGTTTTGATTTATCGAAAAGAATAAGTTTATAAGAGTCATTTGAATCGGTCTAAACAGGTTGCACTTAGTGATCCTGATTCAAAAGAACCGGCTCATAGGAGTCATATGCTCGCAAAAATCAGTTCAACAGAATGACTTTGACTATTTTACAGTACACATTCTTTTTAATCTCATCACATCCAAATCAGATTTGGATAAATATAATTAGAAACTTCTTCAGTCACAAAGACTTTCATCAAAACAATCCTGAAATGTCATTCTTCTGAACAGGTGTTTTGACAAATCATTACCCAGAACCGGAACTACGCATTATATAATTCAGAGACAACTGAGAAGCGAATTCACGTTGCTTCTCCCTTTATAGCTGGGCGGCACACACCAATAAAACCTCATTCAAACCTTCCAGCGAAGAGCAGGATTCAAAAGCCACCCTCAAACGACATGTTCAAGTTATAGCTGATATTGTCTGTCCTCCTTTTTATTTTATTGAGGGTAGTAATTACAGTCTCCGGGAAAGCTGCGGCAAGCCTGTGGCACACTGGCGCTCTGTTAGCCTTGCTTGAGAGGTGCCGCCCATGGGAAGGAGGGGGAAAACGGGGACAGGAACTGGATTGTGGGTGTTTAGAAACAAGTTGCTGGGAGAACTGAAATGATTAAAGTGAAACAAAGAGGGAAATGGAGTTAAAAAAGACACCCAATTACATATAATCTGTTTAAGTGCGTCTCAGTACTAAACAACTCCCAAACTCCCACAATCAGAAAGCGTCGTTTTGGAAAGCCCAGCGCTAAGTTTATAGAATGGAAGTGTAAACCATGGGAGGACCACCACAAATGGAAGCTGTGTTTATATAAAGCTGCAAGCTGGACAAAGCTGGAAGATTATAGCTGTCACTTACCGACACACATACTGGAGTGTGAAGGGCTGAGGAAAACATGTCAAATGCAGCCTCACTCTCAGCTATATGTGGCCTGCGACAACCTGAATCCTTCACTAAAAAAACGATGAAATCAAATAGTTTCAGTACCTCGTCTGGTGTGGACAGATGAGAAATTCGTCTGACACCAGACGTGACACGACTACAAGATGAGACAAATCACTGACAAAACTTCCCAAGCCTTTGGAAATGAACTGCACTGTTTTTACTGTTTACTAGAACCATCAAAATGTATCAAAAATATACTTTCTATATACTTAGTTTTATTTAACTGAACTATTGTTTAAAAATTACTATATGGTTGGCTTAAAATGAGCCCAAAATAGGCACATAATTACTAGAGGTATTAGCAATAATCAAAAGGTGAACATTTATTAATAAGCAATTAAAAAAAATGTTTATTTAATTATTATTTACTCAAACTAATACATGTTTATTTATTTTAAATAGTAATAAAAGTTAATTTTCAACCTGTTTTAGGTTAACTTTAAACAAGACAGAGTCATTTTTAAGCAATAGTTAAAACAAAACAACGCATTGTTTTAACCCAGCATTTTTTAGAGTGCACATTATATATAATAAGAAAAACCATAATTGAAATAAGTTTCAGCTGAAGTATAGCTAAAAACGAAAAATAAAGCTAAAAAGAGATATTAAAAAGAAAACAAAAATGACAAAAGCACACAATTAACTTAAAAATTAATAAATAAAACTAAAAATGCACACAATTTGGATACTTTAAGACGACATAAATACTGAAGCAGTGTCTTACGTAATTAAAACTAAACAATTTCAACATTATTCAAAAGAAATACTTGTTCTCATTTAATGTCATTTATTTTCAAGATCTGAGGTAAATTGTCCATTGTCGTTTTCATTATTTTACATTTACATTGTCATTTTTATCAGATGCTTTTATCCTAAGTGACTTACAAATGAAGACAATGGAAGCAATCAAAATCAACAAAAGAGCAATGATATGTAAGTGCTATGAAAAGTCTCAGTTAGCCTAACGTAGTTAGTAGTACATTACGGCTATTAAATCCACACAAAGATATTCGAACTAAAAATACACCATTTTAACCTAAAATTACACCATTAACTCAAAACACATAGTCGGTGACTAAAATAACTTTTATCATAAAACAATTAGTTCATTTGTTCTTGCTCCCTGAAATTTCAGATGCATCCTGGCACTTCACCACAGCTATTTAAAGCACGCAAAATGAAACCATTTTTGTATGATACAAAACGTAATTAGTACCTGTGATGTCAACTGCAACATCTCAAAAACAGAAACTAGATTTCCAAAAACAGAACACACTCATTGTGTACTCATTTTGTGGCATGTATTACATGTAATTTCTGTGCCACAAAAATAATGACCGTTTCAAACAGGTTTCCCAAATGCGCCACCGGCTGAACAAACAGATAGCCCGCCCGCAAACTCACACCATTGGTTGACTCAGTGTTGCGGTGTTGGACTTGTCAAGTTGATTAAATACAAAAGGAAAAAACGGATTTTAATATAAAACCACTAGACTTAAGCCATTAAAGTAGAAACACTCATGCTGCAGCTTCACACTACAACTGCTGCATATTACTGGCTAGCTGTATAATGAAATGGAAACAGAGGCTTGATTGAAACCATGAACATGTGCCGAGTTGATTCCTCTCACCAAACCCACATGTCAGGAGATGAAGAGAAAGGACTGTTTCACACATCCTGCATCTGCAACCTGTAAGGCTGACAGCGCTTCTGCTTCATAACAGGCGCCGTACAGAAAACCAACTTATTTCTGAGCTACCAAATTGAGCATTTTTATTAATAACGGACATAAATTATACAACAGCGAATTTGAGCTACTGAGACCAGTAGAAACTTCATCATTGTGAAGCTTAGTTTGCATACAGAGGATCACATTTATATCTAAATGATAATTTACAGAGATTAGACTCAAATTCACTGCTTTCATTGCTGAAACTTGAGAAAAAAATCTTGCAAAAAGGACTGCGTTTATTAATGCATTTACAGTGCATTTCGCAACATGCAGCGGAAATAACATGTTTATTGTAAATGCGGCAACATGTAAATATAAGCAAAATCAATATGTATTGAAGTACGTTTTACAAGGAAAACTATTTCAGTCTACACACAAGATGATGGGACCCCAAAGGTTTTGCTCTGACTGTTTTGGCAGGGAACATCCTAATGAAAAGCCACTGTAATCCGAGAAAAACAGCTGCAGGACGTGGTGTGCAGGTGTCGCTGATGTTTCTGCAGGGAAAGTTTGATCTCCGTCTGCAGCCTGAAGACGAGTCGGTTCTCGATTCACCAACGCAAGAGGGTCCAGGATTATGGAAACTCTTATACAAGCAGCAAAGAAAACCAAAACCATGATTTATCATTTTAGCATCTGGGTCCATTAGTGTGAACCCAATGTGATGAGAGAGAATGACCGGCACAAGGCGCCGTACAGGAATACAATGTTGTCCAACTGAATGAATGAGTCTTAAGAGTCAGTTCAGTTCAAACTGCGTTTGATTCAGTCAAAGATCTCTCAGTTCTATTTCAGTACTGTTTTCAATATTGATAATGATCAGAAATGTTTCCGAGTAGCAAATAAGCATATTAGAATGATTTCTGAAAGATCATGTGACACTGAAGACTGGATGCTGAGAATTTATCTTTGCGTCAAGAACGGCGCGATTAAAATCAGATATATAAAATACTATTCAATTTGTTATTTTCATCTATACAAGATGGTTTGAAAAAAGATATGCATGTGTGAAAAAAACAATGCATGATAATGTTCGTCAGAAAGCAAGGAGGAGTTTCTGGGAAAGGCTGCAGATGGTGGCAGCTGTTAAAAATGATGACAGTAATAGTAAAAGATGAGGACATGGAGGTTTGAGCGCCAGCGATGGATTTACATGACTGTCCCTCTCACACAAACACATTCTGTCACCAATTCCCCTCCAAAAAAACACATATGCAAAACTTCTGTGCATGGACAACAACATCAGAACCTGACAAACTTGCAAGGCTGCCTGCACTGCTATTTAGAAGCAATTCAAGTTATTTTAGATCTATATATTTTAGTTAAGCTGTGACGAGAGAAAGACTGGGATCAGCTAAATCACACAATAACAGTAATTATCATCTATTCTTTCCCTTCCCTCACACAGCATAATATGTAGTCCCATATGAAGAAACATCAGTTCAGAATCATATTACATCAACAGAATCATTTGGGATCAGTACAATTTTTAATAAAGAAGTCTCTTCTGCTCATCAAGCTTGCATTTCTTTGATCAAAAATACAGAAAAAAAAGTCATATTATTACAATTTAAAATAACAATTTTCTATATGAATAGATTGTAAAATGTAATTTATTTCTGTGATGAAAAGCTGAATTTTCAGCATCATTACTCCAATTG
The DNA here is from genome assembly GCA_036247105.1 of Cirrhinus mrigala. NCBI lineage: Eukaryota > Metazoa > Chordata > Actinopteri > Cypriniformes > Cyprinidae > Cirrhinus > Cirrhinus mrigala. The sequence continues at coordinate 45,871,941 of CM070013.1, forward strand.
ATGAGTCACACGATCCTTCAGAAATCATTTTAATATGCTGATTTGCTGCTTAAAAAACATTTCTCATTATCATCAATGTTAAAATCAGTTGTGCTGCTTCATATTTTTGTGGATTGTTTGGTAAATAAGTTTAAGAGAACAGCATTTAATCAAAATAGAAATCTCTTCTAATACACGTCTTTACCATTAGATCCTCGCTGAACAAAAGTATTAATTTCTAAATTCTGAAAGCATCACTGGTTCCAAAAAAATATTAAGCAGCACAAGTGTTTCCAACATTGATAATAAACAAGCACATTAGAATGATTTCTGAAGGATCATGACACTATAGAGTAATGATGTTGAAAATTTAGCTTTGCGTCACAGGAATAAATTACATTTTAAAGTACATTAAAATAGAAAACTCTTATTTTAAATTGCAATTACCACAAGCTGGTCTTCATTCACAAAACGCAACCAGAAGCAAGTTTACTTCACATAAAAATAAAAAGAGGAAATTAATAAGGCTGCATGACTGTCTGCGCTCCACTGGATCCTTCTGGTTCAAAAGCAAAGCCTAATTAATCGCGTTTATCGGCGTTCATGTGAGCCTCGGCTGTGCGCGGCACAATGAGACCCTCGCTGTGCCTGACGAAGGACCGGCAAAGGCCTTGGCACGACGTGAGATAAGCTTCTTTCCTCTCCGTGTGCCCTCTTCTGACCTCCCGGGGAGGTTAATTGCAAATTTAATTCGTTGTAACAGAGGCCAGTAAATTTTAAGGGGCCGCGCGCAGCGGCAGGCAGGCGTGTAGTTGGCCAGAGGTACGCTGGGAGTTTGGGCCACAGCTGTGTGTTATCAGACCCTGCCGGATGCGGGACTTCTCATATTTTAAACAGCTCTTTCCAAACCATTCCCGACCAGTGAACTCAGAGTCCCAGACCACGAGAAAGGAAAGCGATCGTTAGCGACTGGAAGTCAGGCATGCTGAAGAAACCGACTGTAACAATGGAAACATGCTGGAATGAGCTCACGGCTTCCTACACAGGAGGAAAGAATATAGATGTGCTGTCAAATCAGCATTAACTAGTGCAGAGAGAAACGAGGTGCTGATATTTTGACATTTAATCAAACATGCAGACGTGCAATACCCGCAAAACTTTTTTGACCCGCTGACCTAAAAGTACCTCCTCAGATCTATATTTGACATAATGAATCGTGACATATGCACTGCAATCTACACTAAAGTGCAATATAGTGAAATATTATTGCAATTTAAAATAACTCTTTTGTTTCTGAATATATATTAAAATGTAATTTATTTCTGTGATCATCGTTACGCCAGTCTTCAGTCACATGAATCATTCAGAAATCATTCTAATGTGCTGATTTGCTGCTGAGACACATTTATCATTACCAATATTAAAAACAGTTGCATTTTTTAGATTCTTTTATGAATAGAAAGTTCAAAAGAACAGCTTTTATAAAACAGAAATCTTTTGCACCATTATAAATGACTTTAATTAATTTAATGCATCCTTGCGGAATAAAACTATTAATTTAGTTTAAAACAATCTCTCCGCAGACATGTTACAAAAAGCACAGACTCTGCAGCTTTTATAATCACAGATACTCACTAAATAAATTGGCTCGGTATCTATTAAATCGCAATAAACTATCAGTCCACACACATACACACACAAAAACAGAGCTAGTATGTATAATAATGTGAAAATTGCTCCCAGCGGGCGATGTGAAGTCCACCAGTAATTGCCTTGTTGAAGGCGGAGGATCCGTTACACACGCAGTGCTTTGATGGCTGCAGCGGCGATGCTTTAAAGACAACAAATTAAGAGACGCACCATCTCAGAGAGGATTTTAACATGCTGTGCTTTGGTGTGTTGTGAGTGTGTTGCTAAAACAAGCTTGAAAAGTTTGTCTAAACAACGAAAATCTAAATACAAATCAACTTGAAGGTGCAGTATGTAATATTGACAGTTAGCGGTTGAAATGGGTTCTGCAGTCCAAATTCAAAGAGAACTGTTTATCCTCACAAGGGTTGCCAGATTGAAGACAATTAACAGGAACAGGCCCCACAAATTCTTTGGTTTTTCAGCATTTTTGTGGATTTGAACCCTTTCCTACAATGACTGTATAAATTTGAGATCCATCTTTTCACACTGAGGACAACAGAGGGACTCATTTGCAACTATTACAGATGCCTCAGAAGGAAAAACTATGTATTAAAAGCCGGGGGTGAAAACTTTTGATCTAAATATCTTCTTTTTCAAAATTTTTTCTAAATATCTTTTTCCCTTCATTTAGTACTGCCCTATAGAAGCTACAGAAGATACTTACATGTTCCCCAGAAGACAAAATAAGTTAAATTTACCCTGACCTTCAAATTCAAAATGTTTTCACCCCCGAGCGTTCGAACCTTCTGTAATAGTTGCATACGAGTCCCTCAGTTGTCCTCAGTGTGAAAAGACGGATCTCAAAATCATACAGTCATCATTGGAAAGGGTTCAAATACACAAAAATGCTGAAAAACCAAATAATTTGTGGGACCTGAAGGACTTTTCTAAAGAACAGCAGGCAGTTTAACTGTTCAGGACAGACCTCATAAACAACTATCACTAAACAAAAAAACACAGCTGTGGATCATTCAGGTTTTCTCTTGTGGCCTATATGTAAACATCTTTTATGTGAATTATCTTATTCAGATCAGTACTAAATAAAAAACAACATGCATTTTGTATGATCCCTCTTATGTTGGTAAAATAATTAACATTTTGCAGATTCTGCAAGGTGTATGTACACTTTTGACTTCAACTGCACGTCTAGGCCATCCTGATCCATTCCCAACAGAAGAGTCAACTGCCTTCGGATAACATGAAAACATCTTACTTGAAGAGATCCTGGCAGTGGATTAAGAAACAACACACATTACGAGGCTGGATGGCCAATAAGTAACTGGACTCGAAGAGCATCTCAGAACCAGAGCGGTTATTAGCTTTTAAAACCCTCCCAAACATCCTCATGTGTCCAGAGAGAGATACAGTAGCGAGATCTGCTTGGCTCGCTTGTTTTAGTAAAACAGTTTGCCAATAAGCTCGGTGCGATCCAAAAAGCAGCGCTGCCTCTCTCGGCACGCGCCATGTATTAGCCGAGGGACACGCCGAGCCTCTTTCAATCTGTCTGGGCAGGCGCTCTCGAACGGAGCAGAAACCCATTTGGATGCGGCCCAGGAGAGGCGGACGGGCATCAGACATCCATCTTGCTGTCAGGACGCAGACGCCGCAGTCTCTCCGCACGCAGAAATCGAATAACGCGCTCGTAACGTGCACAGAAACACAGAGAGCTCTCTGCCAGCTCGTGCTGTAACGTTATTTGACATCACTTCTGTTGAAAGGACCTCGAACTTCAAATGTTAAAACTGTCTGCTGAAACGTCGGATAAAACCCAGATTTGTCTTCAGAAGGCTCTGGGGACACATTTTGTATTTTTTTGGCCTCCGACACGCCAAACAGGGACTGTGAGGATCTGGGAAACTAAACAGACCACAGAAACATCACAAGCTGGATTCAAACAACAGCTCAACACATTCATACACATGATCTAACTAGTAGGCCATGGGTCAGACAGACTGTAAAACTGATCTGAACAAAGAATAATCATTCAAATCAGCATAGAATCAAAATGTACCCTATTTACTTACTTTATTCATTAGTGCTTTGTTTATTTGTTTATAATTTCGTGTCATGACTGCTACCACTGCTATATCCCTGACAAGAGACCAGTGAAAAATAAAACATATGTGACCCTGGACCACAAAACCAGTCTTATGTTGCACGGGTATATTTGTAGCAATAGCCTACAATACATCGGATGGGTCAAATTTATCGATTTTTCTTTTATGCCAAAAATCATTAGGATATTAAGTAAAGATCATGTTTCATAAAGATATTTTGTAAATTTCCCACCGTAAATATATCAAAATGTAATTTTTGATTAGTAATATTGCAAATATTGCATTGCTTTGAACTTCATTTGAACAACTTTAAAGTCCATTTTCTCAATATTTAGATTTTTTTTGCACCATCAGATTCCAGATTTTCAAATAGTTGTATCTTGGCCAAATATTGTCCTATCCTTACAAACCAAAGCTTATTTATTCAGCTTTCAGATGATGTATAGATCTCAAATTCGAGAAATTTACAATTATGACTGGTTTTGTGGTCCAGGGTCACATATACAACATTTTTATTAGTATGTTTTGGTACTTTCTGTGAAAAATCTTTTAATGTATTCATTTATTTTTAATCCTAAAATAAATGATAATAAAAGCCTAAAACAAGATCACTTATATTATATATATATATATATATATATATATATATATATATATATATATATTTTACATATACAAAAAATAATCAGTATGTTTGTTATTTTTGGTGAAAATTATATATATATCTTTTTTACTCCTAATATAAATGATAACAAAAAGCCTAAAACAAGATCATTATAGATATTAGGCAGATATAATTATACTTATATTTATTTTTCCTACTTATTTTTCCATCTGACTGCATTATGTAACGCCACTTTCCATAATCCACTTAATTCCCAAATTAATAAATAAAGTCCCAAAAGTTCAACCAAATATTTTTAGAGCAATTTGAAAAAGCTTGTGTTAAAATGGTCCAGGCAAACTACAAACGCCGACTGTAAAGCTGTAGCTGCACAATAAACTCCAGCAGGAGCAAGTGCAGTATTATTAAATAAAACGTCACTCTTCAGCTTTAGCAGTGAATCTGCAGAGGTCATTGGCTCTGCTGGGCTCGTTCCTGTCTGTTCTCTCTCATCACGTTACTTCAATTAGCTCGGCAGGAGCCCAGCAGCATGAGCCCAGAACATTCCACACGGCCGCAAATCTGTGGCAGAACTCCACATAAAACCACGTCTATCACAGATAAAGACATGTACACTGATAACTTACACTGGGCTCAGATTCACTCTCACAAACCAACACACACAACACTCAACATGATCGGAACAAATGACACTTACAAATTCAATAAGGCAACACAAAAAAAGACAAGGTCAAAAATGTGAAATACAAAGGTGAAAAGATTAAAAGGCTAAAGAATCTTTATGTTGCTTCTCAATTATTTTGGATGTTCAATGTGAAATTATGACACTATAAATATGCAATTAATCATGATTAAGTACAGAAAAAATAATCATGACCACCAAAAAAAAAAAAAAAAAAAAAAAAAATCAGGCCGGTAAAAAAAAAATTTGGCCCGGTAAATTTTATCATGTGACCGGCCATTGGCAGGTGTGGCAAAAAGTTAGTTTTTGGCCCTGGTTACAATAAAAAAAAATAAATAAAAATAATAATAATAAATAAATAAATAAATAATACTAAATACACACAGACACGCGTATTACAATCATACTTTGTCAAATGTGTGTAAACTAAAATATATTTTAATGTATAATATTAACAAATATTTGTGTACATGTACACATTTATACAGTGCAGATGAAACAAAAAAATGACTACATGCATGTAAATACATGTAATTTAAATTATATAAAATTTAAAGCTGTTTACAATTAAATTGCATCCAAAATAAAAGTTTGTTTGTATAATTTGTGTAAATACTGTGTATATTTATAATGTATATATAAATACATACACATACATGTGTATATATTCAAAAATATAATAATAATAATTATAAATAATATTATACTATAGATACATAATAAATATAAACAGTACACATATATATTATGTAAACACAAACTTTTATTTTCGATGTGATTAATCCCAATTAATCGTTTGACAGCCTTAAATTACACAAATAAACATTTACGTTACTTAAATATGTATTTTATATAGCGAACAAATGTGTGTATATATATATATATATATATATATATATATATTTTTTTTTTTTTTTTTTTTTTTTTTTAAATAAAATATAGTTCAGACACAAGAACACACTTCCTTTAAGTGGAACAATGACGGATCTTGTCATGAAAACACTCTCCCAAAATAGTTTTTGATATTTTCATGGCCTTATTTGACTGAACCTCTAAAAACGTCTCTTAAAAGTGCCATTAATCAGTTACTAGTCATTCTCACCTACTTTTACATTCTGGCCAAGTCATTTCAACAATGAATCAGAGACAGAAAAAGGAAACCAAAATCTCCATGGTCCAAATGAGATGAAAATATCACTGGTCGTCTGACACTATAAGAGAACAACCACAGACTGGACACTTGAGGAAAAAGCATACAATAACAAAGAGCCTTTCTCTTCCAGCACCTTCTGAACTCAGTGACTTCTGCTGAAACTGAAAACACTTGAGTTGTAATTTCTATTAAACACTTTCTTAGGCACACTCCTAAGAAAACTTTGCTTCAAACATTTCCATTAGAAAAGAAGATATAAAAAGGCAAAGAGTGATAAAGCAACTGGAATGTTTCTTAATAAAACGGGAAAATATAGCACCATTTCCTCAAACCAGAGCCGTAAAATCACTTAAAATTTACTGTGTTCATTCAGTTGTGATAAAAGAAACTAACTCATTTGATTTCCATCTTTAAAAATGCTGAGTTTAGTATCTTACTCAATATATTAGAGACGTGTACGATAGAGATGCGCATGAAAAATGTGCAGCAACAAAATTTGATTATGCTCCTAAAAAGCAAGCAGCTCGGCCTGAAGGGATAAATATTTGAGTCATTATCAGTTCAACTCAAAGCTGGTAGAAAACGCCGAACGGATCACAAAGTTTCTAAAATCACAAAATGTTAGACTATCAAAATACCACAGTAAACACATTCTGTTGGTGAAGAAGATTACAGGGGACATGAAAAACGTGCTGCGTTTGATGTACGAGCAGATGCACATTACGACGAATTTATGCTTTTTCCCTTCTTATTCAAAATGCTTTGATAAAGAGCTCCGAAAAAGCCTCATTGGAAACTTTCCCTCGTATAGGAGAGGCCCGTTACGAGTCATTGCTCTCTGGTAGGATACAGGGAAACTCAAAGGATGCAATCAGGAACGGGACTTAAAAACAGGCTTCCCCGAGAGTCAAATCTTAAAACGACCCAAATATAACAAAACCACCCAAAATTAGAATCAAATAACCGTCAGAGCAACCTAAATACAGTCATGTACAGCCCAAAAAACAGCACTATATTGTTTTACATGAAATTACAGGATGTTTTTGAAAATTGTCCATCTAGATTGCTTTTCATCATACATTACACACGTTTTTCCAGCATCATATTGTAAACAACCGCTGATTACATCACATATGATAGAACCTGAACTATTTCACAAAAAATAAATAAAACAAAATGTTTCAAAATTAAACAAATGCTAATAAAACAAAAATGTTTTGAATAAAAAAAAAAAAAAAAAAAAAAAAAAAAAAAGGATAAAATGTTTTGAAAAAGAATTTCAGACAAGAGTGCAAAAATAAAATAAAATGTACATAAAATAAAAAATAAAATAATATAATGTTTTGAAATAATTTTTTTTTTAATAAATATTTCAGACAAAAGTGGAAAAATAAAATAAAATAAAAATGTTTTGAAATTAAACAAATGTAAATAAAATAAAAAATAAAATTAAATGATTTAAAATTAAAAAAAGGATTGAAATTTCAGACAAAAGTGAAAAAAATAAATAAAATAAAATGTTTTGAAATTAAAAAATGTTTTGAAATGGAAAAAAATAAAAACAAAAATAAAATAGAATAATGTTTTGAACTAAAAAAATAAAAATGGATAAAATAATAATATGTTTTGAAATTAAACAAATGTAAATAAAATTAAAAATAAAATAAGATAAAATAAAATAAAATAAGATAAAATAGATAAGAATTTCAGACAAATGTGGATAAAATAAAATTTCAGTACACTACATATTTTGGCACTATGTTAAAATTAATAATTATAATAAACAACTCTTCGATTACATAATCTAGTCCAAATGCAAGCTGTTTATTTTTACCAATTCATCAAACCTCCGATCTGGCATATTATCATATTTGATATACAAATTTCTAAGTGCAAAATGATCACTGAAGCAGCTTATATTTTTTTGATTATCAACACATTGTTTTTAGATTTGTCTAAAGATTCAATAAATTGTTTCACTTAAAATGTTTTTCTAACTTATTTCATGTGTCAGGCTTAACAGGGTTAAATAAAGTGCGTTTTTTAAATCTTACAACAGCTTTAAATGCAGCTCTTCCAAAAAGAATTTCAATCCACTCCATTTTCTAATACAGATTTATAAGCATTACATCTTAAAGGGACAGTGTACGACTGACTTTCTTCTGTGCAGCACAAAATCTACTTTGAGAAATTACTCAGTGCTTTTTTTTTTTTGGAGTCAACGAGGTCTAACTTTTTCCAGTTTTAAGGTTTGGAACGACACGAGGCTGAGTAAACGATAGGTTTTTTTTTTTTTTTTTTTTGGGCGAACTTTCCCTTTAAGGAAAACCTGAATAGCCCATGCCATCTTTGCCTCTTTAACTTGCGATCCCACAATTATATTATGGAAATTATATTACGCGACGCCCTGAATTCTTAGACGGTTTCGAGTGTCAAGCGCCGCTCCATTGCATCCGGTGGGATTTGGTGAGATGGCGCTTTCCAGCGGGGCAGACGAGAAAAGGCTGGAAAAAGTGAGCGAGGGACCGTGGAGGACAGACGAGGCTTTCCCTTCTGGAAAAGCACAGCGGCCTGGAGCTGCGCTGTTATTCCTGGAGCCTTGTCCGGCACTCGACAGGTGCCATGCTGGCACACCAGACATCATGACACACCGCTTCCAGACCCTTTAATTATTTAAATACACAGCCACTTTGATGATGTTAATATTTCAGAGCGTCTGAAGTGGCTAGACACCGATTTATTAACCTCGCTGAACTCTGAGCGTGAGCATTTTGCAGCCTGGATCATAATTGGCTTTATTACATTCAAGGATGTTTCCTGCGGTAGGCGGCAGCATGTGACATGAGGAAAAGGCTCGGCGGACAAAGACGGCTTTTCACTCCGATGTCGTGTTCTTTTGTGGAAAGCGACGCTGAGGAAGTGTGATGAATCGGCCCAGTGTCATTGAAGAGAAGCAGAGACAGACAACATAATGAACATCACTAGTCCGTCAATAAGAAGCACTCCGCTTTCATGTGTCCTTCAGTTTGGTCAGTAATAAAGCACACTGACGGGTGTCTGAAGCAGTCATTCACTCAGGCTTCTGAATCTGTCTGCGCTCGCACAATTAAAACAACTCTGCTATTAGTGAGCCAGCGTCTCTTTTATGATGCTAATTATTTTCTGAGCAAATAACATCGTCTGCAATCTGTTAGTTTGTGGTGCCTATAGAACTATAAATGCTGAATATGGCAAAATATGAAGAATGGTGCAAAAAAAATAAATTACCCTCTCTGCAATGCTATAGTTGGTGTTGCTTATTGAAATATGATAGCAAATACTGCAAAATAAGGTGAGTATAGGTAAATAAATGAATTAATAAATTAATAATATCCTGGCAGACAAATTAATGAATAAATAAATAACAAATAATGGTGCAAAGTTTTAGTTTGTAGTGTTTATTACAAAATGCTGAATATTGGTACCTAAAAAAAAAATATTTGGCAATATTTTAGTTTGTAATGTCTACTGCAGTGTGATGGTGAATACTGCCATATGAATGAATGAATGAATGAATAAATAAATACTGCTGCAACATCTTAAGTTTCTAGCGTCTAGTAAAATATGATGGTGAATATTGCTACAAAAATAAAATACTCTGCAGTATTTTAGTTTGTGCTGCTTATTATTGTTATTATATTATTGCAAAATAAGGTGAATATTGGTCAATAAATAAATTAATAATATACTCCGCAAACAGCTGGTGGTGTCTTTTGCAATATAATGATGTATACCAGCAAACAAATGAATGAATGAATAAACAAATAAATAAATAATGGTGGAAAGTTTTAGTTTGTAAAGTCAATAGTGAATATTGCTACATAAATAAATAAAATTCTAGATTGTAGTGTCTACTGCAATGTGATGAATACTGCCAAATAAGCGAATGAATGAATGAATGAATAAATAAATAAATAAATAAATGCTGCAATATTTTCTAGTGTTCTAGTGTTTCAATACGTTTCTGGTGTCTACTAAAATATGACGGTGAATATTGCTACAAAACAAAAACAAAATACTCTGCAATATTTTAGTTTGTAGTGTCTATTGCAATTTGATGGAGACTATTAATATAATTAAATAAATAAGAAAATAAAGAGTATTCACACAAACGCTGCATTTATTTGATCAAAAATACAGAAAAAAGTGAAATATTATTGCAATTTAAAATGCCAGTTTTCTATTTAAATGTACTTTAAAATATAATTTATTCCTGTGATGCAATGCTGAATTTTCAGCATCATTACTCCAATCTTAATTACAAAAAAAAAAAAAAAAAAAAAAAAAAAAAAAAGAAGAAGAAAAGGATTTTGTAAAATAAACAACATTTTAATGCAATATCCCACAATTTGCCTACAAATCATAAATGGAAACCCAGTAATTATTATTGCTGTTCATAATGCAGGTTTGTTTAAAATCACACATCTATACAGAAAATGCATCAAGCAATTTGCAAAAACCAAACATCTTTACTTGCACATCAAACACAGTCATGTGTGCACCAAATATTGCAAAGCACTATTAATGCTGGAGCAGAACACTGCCCTTTAAAACGGCTAATGCATGACATATGTTTTCAAAATGAAATGTTCTCCAACTGCATATCAAAAATGTTTGTTTTAGATCAGTAATTAACATAAGCATGCAGTCGGTTCATGCAGATAAATGATGGCTCCATCATCGGACCCATTAGCACCAATCGCAATTAAGAAGGTCTGTGGTGAGAGAGAGTGACACCATGCTGTGCCGAACATCATGCCGCCAGTATCTCCCTGCCAAACACGCACACACACCAGACAAGGTTATCCCGCGTGAGCTCTGATAAGGCTGGAGCTAATCTAAAACAGGAACTTAAGGATAAACAGGGACTCCGGGAAACCGCTTCACAGCAGGGACGGCCACGGTCCACTCAACTAACAAAAACAGCGTAACTAAGCTGGGGAAGTAATAACGCCGAGTCATTCCGGTGAAATGTAATCATAACATTTAAAAGGCAAGAAAATCACACACAAACAATGAAATGGTGCAAGTGATTATTCCGTTCACATTTTTTCTGAACATTCCTTCAAAGAGTAAAAGGCAATGTCTGTTTAAGGTGTTTAAATCAATTGTGGGACAATTTGTTTATATATATAAAAAATGCATTACCTCTCAACTTTCATTTACATCACAATTTCTTAGGTAACTAAGTTCAGTTTGCAAATACTAATACATCTAGAGAAACTCAAAGGCAGCGTAAACAGAGCTGATTAATGGCGACAAGGAATTAGAGGCTTTACATTTGTTTTTCGGACCTGGGTGTTTGATCGCCGACTGATTCTGTATTAGTCAGGACCGCAGCTTTTCTTCATCTGTCTTTTTGATGCCGGCCGACTACAATCGGGCCTTGTTGTTTGAGTTGTGTGCGCAGACCTATTGAGGAAAGTCAGGCTGGCATTGTCCTTTGGCAAGTCAGAGGTGTGAGGTTACAGATGGAACTGTGGGGTCAAAAGTTAAGAAAACAAAGCGAACCCTGGGAAGATACACAAAGAGCAGCAGGGCCTTTCATTTCAGCCGTCCCAGCAAACCACCCACAATGACAGCAGACCCACCACATCCTAAACACAGATAGGCCTACAGCTCTGCTTCACAATAAACAGCCATCAATATCAAGAGGAGTGACGTTTTACCACGATGATATATTAAATATTTAATATATCATAAAATATGAAAAATTATACATTTTAATATTAAATATTAATATTCATGTAACATTAACATGAACAGATATATAAAATATCTATTTTATTATACATTTTAACAGCATTAACATGTTTATATATATATATATATATATATATATATATATATATATATATATATATATATATATATATATATATATATATATATATTATATTATATATTTATACAATTATATTTTTTCTCAATATTTTTATATTTTATAATACATTAAACATTAATATTTATGTCATTTATATATAATATTGCTTTTATTAAATAAGTTAAAAAATGTTTAATAAATAATATATAAAATGTATATTTTGTCATTCATTTTAACAGTATGTTAACAGAAAAAGTTCACATACATATATATATATATATATATATATATACACACACACATATATAAAAAAAATTAATATATTTAAGTTTACACAGATTAACATGCTGATATTGGCTTACATTAATATCTTTTTTTTTTTAATAAAGTTATATTAAAGTGATGCTGATATTGGTTTACATTAATATATTTATTAATATATTATACATTTTTAACATTTTTTGGCTAAATGAAATTATATTCAAATTATTTTTATTAACTTGTACTTAACTTAAATGCTAGCAAAATTTGCTAAAATGAATAAATAGGACATAAAATAAAGCGTTCGCATGTCACAAGAAGAAAACTATGACCAGCAAAAAACAAAAAAGGGGAAAAAAAAAAACCTATAAAAATGAACACAGTCTTGAATGTGATAAATCTGCACCGGAGTCTCTGCATTGACCTGAATCCTAATGAACGGACAAGGCCGTGTTTGCTTTTACACGCTTGAGCGCATGTTTGAAAACAGTGTCTCGATCGCTCACACTCGCACTGATGCTGGACGGACAGCTCAACCCACACGTCGATAAAGGCGTAGAGACCTTTGGAGCGCTGTGCATTGCTCCGCTCCCAGCCTAATGAGATTGTTTAGGCTGGTTCATGCATTTTGGATTCTGCAATCTGTATGGCAGAGACACCTGGTCAACAGGCCCTCACGCTGTAAGACTCTTACAGCGTAATCCCGTTTAATAGGATAGAGTATTTAGCCGCTGCATTGTGATCGCCACCCATGTACTTCCCAGCCGAGCAACATTCAAACTCAACTAGTAGCGCTGAATTAACAGTCCTAACAATCGATCAAATGGTGGCTTGGATAGTGGTCATGCATAAACAGGGTTGATAATGGGTGAAAATGCAAGGCAATGACAGCCGATGGCTGTCTAGGGGTCACGGGGTCATTCATTCTACTAGAACAAGGGGAATGAGCAGAAATGACCGGTGCCCGTAAGGATTTGAATTCAGCCCATCACAGAGGTCATTCACTGGTGACATGCTGATGTTCTCCAAGCAGACAAGCTGACATTCTTTGGCTCTGAAGATAAAAAGATTAAGATTATGCTGTAGTATGTGCATGTCAGGGAGGTGCAGAAATCAGAACTGAAGAATCATGAGTTGGAATTGGAATTGAAAGCTGAACAGGAAATTGAACTGCTCTTTCTTTCTTTCATTCCATCCATCCATCCATCCATCGTTCTGTCGTTCCATCTATCGTTCTGGCATTCTAACATCTATCCATCGATCTATCGCTCTGTCGCTCCATCGATCTATCTATCTATCTATCTATCTATCTATCTATCTATCTATCTATCTATCTATCTATCTATCTATCTATCTATCTATCTATCTATCTATCTATCCATCCATCCATCCATCCATCCATCCATCCATCCATCCATCCATCCATCCATCCATCCTTCTTTCTATCCATTCATCGTTGTCATTCTTTCTATCCATCTATCTATCATTCTATCGTTCTGCCATTCCATCCATCCATCCATCCATCCATCCATCATTGTCATTCTATCCATTTATCCATCCATCGTTGTGTCGTTCTATCATTCTATCTATCCATCCATCAATGTCCAATCCATCGATTGTTCTATCCATCCATCCGTCATTTTTTCCATCGATTGATCGATCTATTCATCCATCCTTCATTCTAGCCTTCCATCATTGTCCATCTATCCATCCACCCATCAATATCCAATCCATCAATCGTTCTATCCATCCAATCATTCTTTCCATCCATCCATCATTCATTCTAGCCATCCATCATTGTCATTCTATCTATCCATCCATTCATCATTGTGCTGTTCCATCAATATCCAATCCATCTATCGTTCAATCCATCGTTCTACTTATCGACTGTTCTATCTGTCCATCCATCGTTCTGTCATTCTTTCTATCCATCCATATAAATATCCCGTATTCCATATCTTATAACCAAATCCTATCAAATATCTGTATTCTACGCGCAATATTCTGAATTCAATGTTATATTCTATATCCTACATCTAATACATATATTCTATATCCGTGTCCTGTGTCTATATTTTATTTTTTATGTCTGCATCTATATTCCATATCCCAAATCTATATCTGTGTCCTTTAAATACATATACAATATCATATATTTATACACTATACTATATATCAATAGCCTGCATTGTTAACTTAGTTTTAATGCTTTCAAATCAGGCTTTGTCAAGCCAACATTTGGTTCATCATGACAAAATTTGCTTTGCTAGTGTAAATGTCAAATTTCAGCCAATTTTAACCATACTTCCTTATTCAAACTCCAACTGCAATACTGCATCCTGCTTTTACACCATAATTCAAAAGAAAACTCAATGCTAATGCAGAAATTGAATTGAAAAGGCATTCTCAATTCAGTGCTAAATGACGCACAACCCCTGTGCATGTAGAAGTGACCATTTCATTTACAATGGAAGAATAAAACAGTAATAAAACAGCCTCAGGGGACATTTGTTTGTTCCACATCAACAAAAAGACCGGCACTGGGGTGAAGCATATTTTGCAGTAGGAAACCGGAGTGGCCATCTGTCCCTGTGCCAAAACGGAGAACGAGAAGCAGTCGCAGCACCTCCTCCTCTTCCTCCGCTGCCGCAAGACATGGGATATTCGGCAGAAAGGTGGAACAATGCCGCCGCTGGCTTATGTTTGTCCTGCAGCAAGCGCAATTACTGCTGAGATTCGACAGGCCGAGGTGAAATACAGTCGGACAAGGCTGTGCGATTAAGCAGCCGGTCCGTCTGACGTCAAAGGACAGCCCAGCAGATGAGCTTCATCTGAAGGCAGTCTGACCCGCCGGCTCGACCTCGTCTTGTTGGCCGAACCTGTAAACAGACGGCCGTGAGGGGATGACGAGCTGACGAGCGCAGGGGGTGAAGCACCAGAGAATTTCCCAAGATTGTTTCATGGGGAAAGCAGCACGAGGACACTGCCTTATCCACATGAGACTCATTACAGACCAGACAGCCGTCAAAATGGAATTACATGGAATCCTCCATTAGCGTAATCAGAATGCACTGCAAACGAACCCTGTTTTAACTCGATGCAAAGATTTTGAAGTGGTTAAAACATGCTAAAAATGTCCTACAGTTCTCTGGAAGAAAAGACATCTATCTACATCTGTCATTATTTACACTCTCACCCTCGTGTTGTTCCAAACCCATATGCTTTTATAAGATATATACCAACTTTAACCCATTTTATTATTTATTAACAACATTTTTCATTTTATATATGAACGTGTATATATGAACTCTTGTATATATGAACCATTTGAAGAGTTCATATATACACACATACACACACACATATATATCAGGACTCGAAACTTTTTTTACTTGGTAGCACTGGTGCTCGCAAATATCAAAAAGTTAGGAGCACCAAATAAAATCTATGAGCACCCAATGAATATTAAAGAGGAGGAACGGCCAGCAACATCCTGATGATTAATAGCTTCACCAGTTGAACCTGATCCTGAATTCTTTACCACACATCTTTTTAGTAATGCACTGATCTTGATTCTTCATGGCCGAATCTGATTGCTGATGCTTTACAAACAAATGGGCTGATTTAATAATTATTTATTGACTTAAGAAAGCGACACGAAATAATGAAAATATGAGTACATGAACAAGATGTTTATTTTCTCTATTACAGGTCAAACTCTCTGTAGCCATTTAAATTAGAGGCAACCACTGCATTTTTAAACTTAATCCACACAAAGATGCTGCATGCATGAGCCATTTCTGATTTAAATTAGATTATAATTTCAATATCTGAAGCAAAAACAGAATGGTCTGACAAACTTTAGATTTGTGAAATTATGCTACATAAAACACCTGGGCCAAGCCACACATGAAAGAACTTACTCCAGTAATCAGGCGCTGTTTGACGGGCTTTTTATATTTGTTTTTTATAATGTACTTGTGTGATTGCAAATAAGTGCAGTGTTTAGTGAGTGGAATTCTGCTGCAGAGTAAACATGTCGAGTGAATGTATGTCGCGTGAGATGGAGGCGCCAGAACTGCAACTGATAGCATGTGAGCTGTAGCGCGATAGGCCTACTTTATTTCTTTATTATAGCAGATCGTAGGGATATTTTAATCGCCAAGAATCAAAAATGTTCATATCGTACATCCCTAATTGCAATGCTGTGCAAAAAAACCATCCTGTTCCAAATTCCAGCGGAGCGCAATGTGAATGATTGATGGCTAATATCTAAAATCTGCATTAAAGCTAAAAATGTAAAGATGAAGTTTAATTGGTTATGTAAGCTAATGTTGGTTAGAATGGCTCACTGTATCAGCTCACAGCAGTCATATACTGTGCAGTACTTAGCAAAAGTTTTGTAAAGAAATGAAAACAAGTTGCACCACAACAATTACTAGCACTCGCACAAATGCTACCAAATTTATCTTGAGGTCGTGCAGATTCAATTCTGGGAGCATGTGATCAAAACGGTCGCAATTTCGAGCCCTGTATGTATACATGTACACACACACACACAAACGTGTGTTTTTGTGAATTGTGGGGACTTTCCATAGACTTCTATAGATTTTATACTGACAAAATGATATCGTCTATCCCCTAACCCAACCCTAACCCTAAACCTTCCCCTTACAGTAAACATCTTTGCATTGTTACACTTTCAGATAAACATCATTTACCATTTTTAATATTTTTTTTACATTGTGGGGACCGCAGGCCAGTCCCCGCAATATCAAAAATTTCAGGTTTTACTATCCTTGTGGGGACATTTGGTCCCCACAATGTAGCAAAAACAAGTACACACACACACACACACACACACACACACACACACACACACACACACACACATACACAATTCAAAAAATAAACTGCACTGCTCCATTCAAATGAACAAGATGCCAATATTAAATCTGAACCTAATTTTGAATGAGATTTTAAAAAGGGAGATTCTAAAATATCAGAAAAGTATCAAAGTGACTTTGAATACATCACAACTCAATTTGACCACTTTTATGAAGGTTTTATAGTCTTTTTTGGATTGTCACAGTTGACTTGCTGCAAAGAAATGAGCTGTGTGAAAATTAAATTCTAAAAACAGCATGCAGGTTGGACTGACATGGTGGTGAGTAGAGCGCATTTACAATTTTAGCTCAAATATCCATCTATAAAGAATGTACCACATAAATTGGAGTAATTTGACTAATCCTTTAATTCCCGTTCTTCAAGACTGCACTGAAACACATCATTGGGGAACAAATATTTCTCACATGCCAGCAAATGTGTATTTCAAGGGAGTCCTGTCGCAGTCGCTGCAGAGACACTACATCATTCCCACAGGCTGTCCTTCAACCACTGTGACACCAAAATAGCCCCATCTCTGGCCTCACACAGTACAGTCAGCCTACATGCTTAAAAATCAAGGATCTTTGTCTGGATAAAGAACCTTGAACATCCATGGAAACTTGGAATTCCACAAAAGGTGGAAAGACATTCTTGAAATTAATAAATTGTTCTTCACCCCAAGTTAAAATGGTTCTTTGAAGAACTGTTCCCTGAAAGGTTCCTTGGGGGCACTCTTAAAAACTAAGATTATTAATGGGCATTGATGGTTCCATGAAGAACCTTGAACATCCATGGAACCTTTCCATTCCACAAAAGGTTCTTAATAGTGGAAAAAGGTTCTTTAGCTTTTTAAAATCTTCAAACAAATGGTTCTTTTAAGAACCATTCTTTTAAGAAGATTTCTAAATGGGGTTTTTCACAGTGGTGCCAAAGAACAACAATTTTCTTTGGTTCCCAAAGAACCTTTCAGTGAACAGTTCTTAAAAGAACCATTTGTTTGAAGATTTTAAAAAGCTAAAGAACCGTTTTCCACTATTAAGAACCTTTTGTGGAATGGAAAGGTTCCATGGATGTTCAAGGTTCTTTATGAAAACATCAATTTCAACTAATAAAAGAACCTTTATTTTTAACCCTCTATGGTACGGAGTTGCCATATGGCAACAATTACTTTCTACTTATTTCCTTGTTATTCTGAAAAAAATACAATATATTGCAATATGGTAATTAAATTGTTTTAATTTGTTTAACATAGTTCTTCTGTAAAATGAGAAAATATCAATGTTGTCATATGGCAATGCTGTACCACAGTAGAAATGAAGCAATGTATTTCCCCATTGGGATTTTTTATAAATAGTAACATCAATAATTTGATTGCAATTATTTATTTATTTGAAGTGTTTATTGTAGTACATGTGTATTTATGTATAAATATGAAAATGATTTAGTCTTTTAAAAAAATAAATACAACAATATTTCACAGAAAGGGCAATAGGAAGAGCGCAGAGTTGCCTCTTACATGTGATGACAATGAGGATGAGTTAGCTTTCAGTGACCGTAACGATGAATGTGTTTGTGTGTGGCAGATTACGATTGGATGCATCAATTTCTAAAAGAAATGTGCATCTGAATTAAAAAGAAAATGATAAGTTAATAGAAGTAGTAATTTTGGGCCATTTTCCATTGTGGTACACTGTTGCCATATGGCAACGTTTTCCTAAATACCCCCCCAAAAATCTTTTTCACAAATTTTTTGGGAACCAAAAATGGTTCTCTTTAGGCATTACTATGAAAACCCCTTTTTGGGACCTTTATTTTTAAGAGTATGTCAGATAAAATGCTAACAGATGCACTACAACCCAGCTACATATTTTTTGTTTTATGGCTGGACTGGAAATGATCTACAAATATGCACACTCTCTCCAACTTCTGTTTGGATCTCGACACCTTCAGACGACTCTGTGGGGATCAGTCATCAGTCCAGTCCTCCAAACCGCTTTACTACACCCTTTAAAACTCCTTAAGAAGCTTCCGTAGAGCAGAAACATTACATTTTAAAACTAACTAGCGCCTTTTGAATGCATTAGTGACAGATCAAACCAGTGAAAGACAAAACCTGGTTAGATCTTCCCAAAACTATACAGACAAACATCCTACCTTTGCTTACTTGAATGGACCTTTCTAAAGGGAAGATTTTCCTAAGATTACAGCATTTCAAAGAACACAAAGGCCTAAGATGAAGTATTCACTAACAATCATGCCATTTCATGTTCTGCTTTTGCATAAATGAATTACGCTCTTCCGTGTTGGCTGCAGACAGGCCTGCCTTTATAGTTGTTATAAAGCCTCTAGGGATCATGTGAGTGATGGTACAAATTCTGGCCGGCAGCAAAAACTGTTTATTATTGAAAGAAAATGCTGGAGTCCTAAATCAGTTCCATGATAAAAAACGTGTTCATTTTAGGATTTTGAGAAGCCGGTTTCAATCTTACCGTCGATGCTAATGAGATTACATGTAAAAACAACGTTCCTTTCGGTTTGCTAAAACTCCTAATGCACAAAGTGTTTCTGTATGAGAGTCTGCAAACATTCAAAACACACAGAAATCAAAGCGTTCTTGTTCACCTTGAGCAAACATGCTTGAGTAAACCAGTATGAGTAACCAGTAAGAACCCGACAGCCGCAAATAAAACAAAAGCTTCAGCACTGTAGCCATCTTTGAATGTGAGATAAAAAAATAAAATAAAATAAAAATAAATAAATAAAATCACAAAAATCTGCCAATGTGCTTTTCTGTGGCGTTTGCCGCAGCAAGCATCAATATTATCTCTCATACTTCAGGTTAGTGAAGTAAACCCTTAACCCTAACGTCCAAAAAATATTTGGGCTTTTACTAAAAAAAGACAGAAAACCCCAAAACAAAACAGTAATATTGCAAAATGCTATTACAATATCAAAATGATGGCTTTTAATTGTAATATACTTTACAATTTAATTTATTCCTGTGAAGCAAAGCTGAATTTTCATAAGCTGTTACTCCAGTCTTAAGTGTCACATGATCCTTCAGAAATCATTCTAATATGCTGATTTATTATTAGAATTATCAATGTTGGAAACCGTTGTGCTGCCAAATATTTTTTTTGGAACCTGTGATTCTTTTTTTCAGGATTCTTTGATGAATAGCAAGTTGAAAAGAACAGCATTTATTCAAAATATAAATATTTTCTAACAATGTCAAACTATGCTATCACTTTTTATTAATTTAACACATCCTTGGTG
This sequence comes from Cirrhinus mrigala, assembly GCA_036247105.1. NCBI lineage: Eukaryota > Metazoa > Chordata > Actinopteri > Cypriniformes > Cyprinidae > Cirrhinus > Cirrhinus mrigala. The sequence continues at coordinate 45,892,416 of CM070013.1, forward strand.
AACAGAAGTATTCATTTATTTCAAAAAAAGAAAGAAGAAAAATGTTAAATAAATGCTGTTCTTTTAAACCTTTTATTGATCAAAGAATCCTGAAAAAAAAAAAAAAAATCACAGGTTCCAAAAAAATATTAAGCAGCACAACTGTTTTCAACACTGATAATAAATCAGCATATTAGAATGATTTCTGAAGAATCATGTGACACTGAAGACTGGAGTAATGATGCTAAAAATTAAGCTTTGTATCACAGGAATAAATTACATTTTAATATATATTCACATAGAAAACAGTTATTTTAAATGTAAATAATATTTCACAATATTACAGTTTTTTTCTGTATTTTTGATCATATAAATGCAGCCTTGATGAGCATAAGAAACATCTTTAAAAACCATTCAAAATCTTACTGATTTGAGAGAGAGAGAGAGGGAGGTTTTATTTACTTTTCAGTTTTTGCTTTTATTTCTAGTTAATAATTTCACTGCTTCAAGTTCCGAATTCATATTTTATTTCAGCTTTATTTCAATTAACATTTAAAAAAAAAAAAATAGATTTAGTTTACGTCAACAATAACCTTGGTTTTTGCATACAGTATGCAGTGCAAATTTTGTTGCACATAATGTATGCATAGCCCGATTTTTATAATTGTGGATGAACTAATTAGCACAAACAAATTCAAGCTGTGAAAAACAAACAAACAAAAAAAAAAAAAAAAAAAAAGAAAAGTGGCAAAACTGGCATGTTATTTCACAGTTGTAAAATACATGAAAGAGACAAACAACAACAAATTACAGGAGAATGCAACAATAACAGACACGCAGGTCAATGAGAAATGCAACTTTACATTTTCTCAACATTTTCATCACTCATAACTTCTGAAGAGAAATAGCACACATCAGACGAAGATTTTTAGCTGTTTAGTGTATGCTGCATGCATCAAAAACTGAAGTATACTTTGGGCTTAAATATTAAAGGACAGGACGTAAGCAGATTGTGCTACAGAATGATACTTCAAAATCGCGTAGCTAACTGAGGAGAGGTGCGTTATTACTTTTCTAAGAGATTGGACTTGGCAGACAATAAAATGGGTGAAAAAAAACAAGCTTATCAAGCGCTGAGTTGTGGATTCTCAGGCCTTTTCTCCCCTTGCAATGTGAAAAAGACACTGTATTTAATGAACAATTTCCCTCCGGACTACACTGAAAATCTCGTTTCTCCCCTCAAATCCGCAGTTATGTCTCTCTCCCAGTCTATAAAACTTTATTTCCTCCCGTTTTACTTCACTTCAAATCCCTATTAGCATCTTTAACTGTGGGAACGTTCCTGGAGGAGGAAAAAAGCAACAGACGAGACCTTGTTTTTTTTTATCCGTCAAAAATGACAAAAGATCTTTTTCTGAAATGAATCTTCATTTGGATTGATATGAATAACATGAATGGGGAAAAAAAAAATGAACAGATAAAAATACTTCAAAGCGGGCGGCACGCAGAGCCTCCTTGGTTTTATTCTAATGAGCATCCGGAGTCTCTTTCCACGAGAATCGATCTCTTTCTTGTTTGTCCAACAGCAACACGCGCACAAGTGGAGTGGTGGGAAGAGGGAAAGAAATGAGATTTACAAGAACAAAGGCTCTCAGGGCCGTGCTGGCGAGGCGCGAGCTCACTTTCCCCAACATCCTGAATCTCCGCAGGCCCCCTGCCTAGTCGGAGATGGAGCGTCGCGGTCGCACACCTACAAACAGAGCCTTGAGGCCGAAAGAAACCACGCAGGATGTCACCACTCTCTAATTCAATCCCCTCCGTGTGCTCAATCCAAGGCCTGACATTCCAAAGATGAAGGGTAACACAGATGGCACACACACACAAACACACCAGGACTGACGACACATTCCCTCAACGGCATGTTCGTCTGCCACCACCAGGCACCAGATGTTGCGTCGGTATCGTCCCACAGATGTAGGGACTGATGGAGCGGCGGCCCCTCCATCACTGCCTGGCGCTCGAGCCGGCATCGACAGATTTAAACACAACCATCTCTGCCTATTAGATCATGAAGCAGGTGGACGGGCCGCGTAATGCTCCCACAGGGAAGTGGTGGAGAATGGAGTGCATTTGCATTTCAGAGCTCTCGCTATTGATGATCTCAGTAAGTGAGTCATTGGCAGTCAGTCGCCATCGCAGACGGCAACGGGAACGCTGGCATTCTGCTATAAATCATCCAATATATCATCTAAACAGAGAATAGTATGTACACATGAATTCAGCAAACTATACAAAATCATGACAGCTAAAGGTCTAAGCAATGCGGAAGTCGCCTGGATGTTAATATTGGATATTAGGGATCCGAAATGTAGTAGGTATAAGGGGAAAAAAAATAAAAAATAAATAAATAAATAAAAATTATAAAAAATTATAAAAAAATAATAATTCTAACCAATTCCAATAACATATTATTATTATTATTATAATAATATGTTTACGTATATTTCATTTGCAATGTTACGTATATTTCAAAAGTATATTTCAAAAGTTTACGTATATTTCATTTGCAATCTTGGGAAAAAAGAAAATAATAATAATAATAATAATAATAATAATAATAATTAAATAAATGTAAAATCAAATAATTTTACATATTGCACATTACAAATGTAAAATTCTAATATTATAAATTTATACATAAATTAACATGAATATATAAAAATGATATAAAATTACATACAAATAAATTACATTTAAATGTATTATTATTATTATTATTATTATTATTATTATTATTATTATTATTATTATTATTATTACTACTACTACTACTACTACTACTACTAAACACTTTTAAATAACTTAATTTTATTTGTTAAATAATATTTTATTTAATTAAAATGATATTAATGTATTTAAACTTTCTAACAAACTATATCAAAATTGATAAAAAATAAAAATGTAAATATTAAAAGAAATGAAAATGAATAAATCAAATAATTTTTAATTCTACAAGTAAATTTATTCTTAACAACATTCTAGTCCACAGTATAAAAAAAATGGATAATTATTCAGAGATTTAGCATTAAATACATAACACAAACAGATAAATAAAAATGAGGGATGTACCAAAATTAAAATTCTGGTCCAAAACCGAAACCAAACATTATGGGTACACTTGGCTGAAAACCTGAACTGCTTTGTAACAGTTATTTATTATTTTATTAAATAATACACACATAATTTTGTAAGACTTTTTTTATTTAACTTAATCATTGAAATGATACTGAACATGTATAATAATCTGAACATATATTTATAAATAAATAAATAAATAAATAAATAAATAAATAAATAAATAAATAAATAAATAAATAAATAAATAAATAAATAAATAATCGGCTCATATTTATTTTTCTCTTTGGCTGAAAATGGCGAAAACTGATAATTTCCGGTGGCTGAAATTTTGGTGCATCCCTTGTAATATGTAATAAATATTGATAAATAATATTGTATCCATGTATCATGCATCCCTATTCACTAATCAACAAATGGATTGCTGGATAATTAGTCAATTAGTCGACCATCATGACAAGAAATGCAGTACTAGACGCTTTTAACAAGGGATGGTGATGAATGACACTCCCATTTGGTGGGAATCTTTGGAGCTTTTTGTGCATGCAGATTCAGGATAGACCTGCTAACCAGCAATACATAATTCAGTAAACAGACAGGTCATCAATAACATGTCCAAAACCATTCCATCACATCAGCACCGATCATCAGTAATTGAATCAGTGGGTAAGTCTAAGCCACTACTATAGACGCTAAAGCAGATGGTGCACCAAAGGAAACTGGGCCAAAACTCAAACGGCCCTATTTAACACAATCTACCCATCAGAACCGACACACGCCCGCAGGGCTCTGAGTTCATGATGCTGAAATCACGATCGTATAAAATAAACCACCCAATTTTTCCGCCATCACACACAGCAAATGAAATCACATGCAAATAAAAGCATTATATGAGGAAGCAGGGCATTTCTTGAAGCCTGGAGGGTATTTCTTCCTCATCTTTCCCTTTCCTATGTGTAATAAGCACATAATTGCCAGCTAGACATGGAAAAAAAAAAAAAAAAAAAAAAAAAGAGTGTATGCAATGGTGGACAGGAGAAATGAGGCCATGGCTGGGATGTGTCAGGAATATGTCCACGGAGGTGCCAGGACGGACGCCTTTGCCAACTTTTTCTGCACCTCCAAAACAGGAAAGAGACAACCAAGCAACTCTGAAATGCTTGAGAGGAATTGGAGGCTTTGCCAGTGAATCTTTCAGCGATACAAGATGGTTTGTCCCGGGATGAGACGCTGCTGAAATCATGCATGGCTGCCTGACAGCGCGGCACATCTGAGAAGCGCGGTTTTGCGAAAAATTAAATGCCGAACCCAAAGTAAACGCTGAACATATTTATCTCCATGCTACAAAAATACAAGTAATTCTTTAAGCTGTTTGCTCAGTCAGCCAGCCAGCGCTGGTAGAGACCGGGCTCCGCGGCACAAGACGTTTTAATCCCTAACAAATGGACGTTTTTCACCTGGTCCCAATTAATTTTGACTGTAACGTGCCGTTTTGTTTGCAGGCCACCTCCAGCTGCGAAACTCTCTCCGGCCTCTTTGTTCAGATTGTTTGTTGTGCACGAGGGAAGAAAAAAAAGACATGAAAACAAAGTCAGCTCTCGCCCTGGAATGGCAGCGACCTCGACGGGAGAGCGAAGCAGCAAAGTGGGCGGCGATTAGCAGAGCTATAGTTCTGTGATTGTGCTGCGAGCCAAGAGGCACATTAGATTTAGTGGTAATCCGAGTTGGGCTCCTGTTTCCTGAGGCTTTGCTCCCTTGCAGATCTAGGCTGTGTTA
>CM070013.1:45899805-46244805 GCA_036247105.1 Cirrhinus mrigala
TAATAATAATAATAATAATAATAATAATTATTATTATTATTATTATTGTTATTATTATTATTATTATTATTATTATTATTATATAATTATATATTATTAGCTCCCCCCAGCTGAAAAACTATTTTAAAATAATTAAAAACAAACAAATAAACAAACAAAAAAATTAAAGTACCTAAAATAAAGAAAAATAAAATAAATTAAAGTAAAATAAAATAAAATAAAATAAAATAATCCCTGATCACTGGAACCGCAGAGAAAAACTAACTAAAACCATCTTCAAAAACTCTGCATGCGTTTTGTGAAAGTTTGGAATGACACGAGTGTAAGGAAATGATTACATAATTTAATTTCTGGCTAAAATATTCCTTTCAAAGCTTCACTTTCGCCAGCTGAATCCAACAGACCGGAAACAAACGGCGCATCCTAACAATTCCCATCCGCTCTGCCCGCCACGGGCAGAACGGCACGAGAAAAAGAAATGCTGGCATTTTGGTGGAGAACGACTTCTAAAAGAGGAAGAGGGTGTGTCTGGGAGCTGTTTGGTCTCACTAAACACGGACGGAGCCGAGACATGTGCTGACATCAGCATCTCCTCCGCCGTGCCTGTTTCTTTTCCCTCTGCTGCTTCAAGATCCTTCGCTTTTTGCTCCTTTCTGATCTCTTTGATTCTTGCTAATTCTTCTCTAAGATTTCCATAACTTCTTTTGCTTCTCTTAAGTTCCTCTAAACTGCCTTGGTCTCCCTTATCCTCATTTCGTTCACATTCCTCCATCTGACAGGAATGACAGATCCTGTCTGGTCCTCAACAGATCAGACGTGATCTAAATATCCACTGCTCAATGAAACCCATTCACGAAACCAGCAGCATCACCGTCTCACTTACAGTCTGACTTATTTACAAACTTTCGCAACTATGTGAACATAATATGAGAGTTTGGAACACATGAAGCACACTTTATGTTAATAAAGAAATGCAATGTAAAGATCTTGAAGTTGTGCCGGAGGTCCTGAGCTACATTCTGCAATACCCAGCCCAATTAACCGCTAATATATTTAACAGTTACCTGTATTGACCAGTAATAATAAAGATTAATTGCAAAGGTTAATATAATAATAATAATAATAATAATAATAATAATAATAATAATAATAATAATAATAATAATAATAATAATAATAATAATAATAAACCTATTTAAAAACAATAATAAAAACAGTTTATAAATAGAAATAATAATAATAATAATAAGTAGATTAATGTAATGTAAATTAAATTTCCTGTATTCAGAAAAATATTTTAAATAATAAAACAACAAATAAGAAGAATAATAAATTAAATTTGCTGTGTTCAGAAAATGTTTAAATAATAATAATAATAATAATAATAATAATAATAATAATAATAATAATAATAATAATAATAATAATAACAACAACAACAACAATAATCTTTATGCTATCTATATACTTTAAAACAATAATAAAAACAGTTTATATCTTAAAATAGATATTTTGTAGATTTCATATACATAAAACAATATATTAATAATAATAATAATAATTTCTATATATTTTTAAACAATAATAAAAAGTTTATTTTTTTACATTTTATATACACAACAATTTATTTTACATAATTGTTAAATGTTAACTACATTAGATAAGAACAACAATAATTTTCATTATTAAGATTAGTAAATGCTGTTAAAACTATACTGCTAATTTTTAGTTCATTTTAGCTAATGCACTAACAGTAACCAATGAGACACTGCAAAGTGTTATTGATGAAACTGTTGCACAGATTTTAGGAGAAAAACTTCACATGTGAATGACAGGCAAAGAAATTGCCACATTTGGGCCTAATAGTACAAATTCAGTTGTTCTGAATTTGTATGTGACCAAACCACATCTCAGTGTAGCTGTGTGCCATTAGCTTTGTCACTGTAATAACCAAAAACATTCAGTTATGCAACTGGAGTCAAATTATAATTGAAACGCACTGGTTTTGTGGACAGGAGATATGTTAAGTTCATTTAGAGCGTTCACAAACAAGCCAAATGCCTCTGAAACCAATCAAAATGCACCCAAAAACTGAAAAGAACCATAATGGAGTGTGACACGACTCTTCTTGCACAATTGAGAACAACACAAGCAGCACAATTCTGGAGATGCATGTGCTTTTGTTCCCCACTCAGCTGCAAGAATGTTCTTTCTGCTCACAATGGCCTTCAGCGCAGCATTCGACCTGCCAAAACATTGCGAAGGCAATGGCAATGAGGTAAACATTGACCCACCAACCAGTCAACTAGTAAAAACAAGTAGAAGCCATGAAAGACCAAGGCGGAGGAGATGTGATTGTGCTTGCCGTTTATGATGAAATAGTCACTTTGAGCCAGAAACAGAGGCAGCATCCTTTTCAATTTCATAAAAATACTGTTGACACGTTGATCAACGGCTCTTTTATCCCATTTAATGAATCGCTTTGAAAAGAAAAACAGCAGCTTTCATTGCAATCGAATATTAATGGCCCTCCAGAATCCCTATTGTGAGCTTCAAGTGGTCTGAAATTCTTCAAGTGAATGCCGAGTCTCGTTTAATTGCTTTGGTAGTAACTCACGACGTTGGCCAAACACACTTCAGACCGGAGAGAACAACACAAAAAAGGCACAAAATAAAAGTTCAGCAAATCTGCATCACAGATTGTGCATTTAATAGAGTTTAGTCTGTCTCACACTGGACAAACCAGGACGAAAAAAAAAAGAAAAGTGAAACGGCGATCGTGCCAAAGGGGAAAAAACTAGCCCAAACAGGAAAAGGTGGCTCCTGGATTGCCTTTGGAGAGAGCAGCAAAGCTCTTAATAAGCCTACTGGTGGAAATGAGGGGTTCAAATGGCACGCTAATGGACTTCCTCTAAAAGAAAGTGTCAAACGGCAACAAGCACCGGGGAACACGGCCAACAAACCACCCACGGAAACCAGGCAACACAAAGAGATTGCCAATGAAGCGTTATCTCCTGCTACTGATATCTGACGACACTGTAATTCCACTCACTAAGAGCGAACGAGAATCTAAACAAGGGCTTTAACACACAATAACTTAAAACACCTCAGTTAAGACCTCAGCATCAGAAATAAGGCTGACTGCATTACATAAGCTTAAAAATCTAACTCTTTCTAAAATAAAAAAAAAAATCATTAGTTTAACACACAAATAATATTATTATTAAACATGTTTACAAAAATAAATACTATCATAAAAAGGTAAAAAATAAATTAATACATATTTAGACATTAAAGTCATTTTCCACATCCCTGAACCACAAGATCAAAAATAATAATAATAATAAATCTGTACACAGAAAAAAAAAAAAAAAATCAGCAAACACTACTAAATGCAAATTTAATTTGCTTGGTTGAGAAAAATATTTTAAATAATACTAATATATTATACATATTTTTAAACATGTCAGTTTATATATAAAATATATATTTAAATGTTATATACACACACACACACACACACATTTATTTAACATAATATTATTAATAATAATAATAATAATAATAATAATAATAATAATTTAATTTGCTGTGTTGAGAAAAAAATATATAATCAATATATCAGCTTAAAAATAAGTGTATTTTTTATTTTTTATATATACACAAATTTATTTGACCTAATAATAATAATAATAATAATAATAATAATAATAATAATAATAATAATAATAACACTACATACATACATACATATATATATATATATATATATATATATATATATATATATATATATATATACACACACACACACACACATTACATATATAATGTAAAATGTAATTTGCTCTCATGAGAAAAAAAATAATTTACAGTAAGTTCACATTTGTTAACGTTAACTACATTAGCTAACATGAACACTAGTTTTATTATTAAGAATTATTAAGTTCTGGATTACATAAGCTTACAAATCTGATCCTTAAATTTAAATGTTAATATACATATTCTATATAATTATTTTAATAAGAATAAATATTTACAAACATTAAATATTTTATCAAATAGTTATCAAATATTTAATAAACATTTCTAAAATAAATGTCATTAAAAATATAAATTCATTATTTTTAACAAAAAAATAATATTATTAAACATGTTTACAAAAATAAATACTATCATTAGATAAATATAATTATTATTATTAATTAGTAAATAAAAAAAATCAATATTTATTTAGACATTACAGTAGTTTTCCACACACACAAAAATAAATAAATAAAATCTGTACACAAAGACAACAAAATCAACAAACACTACAGCATTTCAATGATAAGATCTTAACTGTGGTCGTCTCAGTCACCAACATAACAGACGCTTCCTCTTTTAAACAGGGTCTTTAGGGAAGTGCCAACTATTAACCGTTTAAAACAATATGATATCACCACATGTGTTACCCAATTCTCTTACGAACTCGGAACGGTTGCATTACACAAGAACTTCCTAATCTCTGAAGCCACATGAACCATCGCTACATAAACATATAATATAGGATGGGAAAAGACAGCCTAATTTGGTTTCATGCCAATGCAAAGTCATGGTTAAATCTACAGAGAGCCTGTGCATGATGGTCAATAACAGGCCAGTTTCCTGCAAGGTAGACAGGCTTCAAAGACAAACATCTGAGTGTGTAATTGAGGCTGTAAGGTTGAGGGATTTTAAAGCACGAGGCGATCAGTCGGCGGCTAGCAGCGAGCCAGTCATTCCCTTCAGCATTCCTGAAGTGGCACACACTGAGCTCGCTGTGGGAGAGAAACGGAGAAGACACATGAAGTTTGGGAATTTAAAGGGCCCATGTCTGAAATGTTCGTAACATCAGCATCGGCTATTTTTTCAGCCAGTCTGACCCTGAAGATGAAGATGAGTTTATTTCTTCACATCAAATGCTCACCAATGGATCCTCTGCAGCGAATGGGTGCCATCAGAATGAGCGTCCAAACAGCTGATAAAACAATAATCCACAAGTAATCCAAACCACTCCAGTTCATCAATTATAATTTTGTAAAGCAAAAAGCTGCATTTTTGTAAGAAATAAGTCCTTCATTAAGGTGTTTTTAACTTCAAACTATTGCTTCTGGCTAAAATACGAGTCTATAATATTGAAAAATTAATCTCATCTGAACCAGGAGAGAACAGACAAAGCCCTGTCTGCAAACCAAAACAGCTCTAAACAAATATGTTTGTGGATTTTGATGTGAAAGGACAACTGGACATGTACCTTTTCTTGTAACTGTAACTTGTATATCGGCCAGAAGTGTCAGTTTAGAGTTAAAACGCATTAACAATGGATTGGTTTCTTACAAACACACAGCTTTTTAATTCACGAGATGTTAATTGATGGACTGGAGTGATGTTGATTACTTGTGGATTATTATAATGTTTTTTATCAGCTGTTCGGACTTTAAATCTGACGGCGCCCATTCACTACAAAGGATCCATTGGTGAGCAAAGTGCTACATTTCTTCAAATCTGATGAAGAAACAAACTCATCTACATTTTGGATGACCTGAGTCTGAGCACATTTTCAGGACATTTTTCATTTTTAGGTGAACTATTCCTTTAAAGCATGCTATTTTATCATGGAAAGATAGTTAACAGTTTATGCAAATCCTAAATGGCACACCATTTAATCAATTTTACTGATATAGGTATCAACTACTGAATTTTAGTATTGCATCAACACTTGTACATAGTACAAGTAGAAAAGAAATAGGAAATGAAAAAAAAAAAAAAAAAAAAAAAAAAAAAAAACACACACAAAAAAAAAAAAAAAAAAAACACAACATTAAAATGCTAAATGCAACAAGAGTGTCAAAGAAATGAGGCACAGAAGTCATTCCTCCAGGCGTCCAATCAAAGTGATGCATGAGTCACATCACACTTCCTCTTCAGTTCGATGTGTTAGCCTCAGGTGCAAAAACTGCCCTTTGCAAACAAGGGACATTTTTTACAGCGGGGCATTCACTGCATCACCTGATGACTTTACTTTTAAAGATCATACGTGAAACAGCTGAAGAACAAAAAACAAAAAAAAAAAACCCACACAGACTTTTAAACCCTCAAACTAATTGAATAAGAGCAGCGGTTGAAAGCGAAGTACATTGGTGAGGTATAAATAGATTCGAGGCAGCTCCACAAAGACGCTCTTGTCCGAGGATTTCTCGATGAAAACGCGGAGGGCGAAAGAGCGAGAAAGACAGAGGCGCGCTTATGAAGATAGCAAGCGAGGGTACGAGTCAGCATCTCTCGGAGGGAGGAGCCGCGACTGTGTCAGACCTGTAGGAAACAGATGCTGCTGGTTTTCATTCGCATTAGCTGGGTTTTGGCATGTCTGCCTGTTGGCATGGAAATGACGCCAAAACCACAAGAACTCCACTCAAGCCACGCAGAGCTGACCGTACGCTTAGTGCTGCATGCAAATCCCGCTGTACTCCGACAGACAGGGTTTGGATGCAAAACTATTAAAGGACTTACTTGAAGGTCAAAGCAAAATTTATAACTGTCAACAGATATACAATGATTCAATAAATAATTTTAGCAAATATTGCTGTCTTTGAATTGTTACATAATCATTCTTTCAAAAAAATGAATACTTTTATTCAGAAAGGATGCATTAAATTGATCAAAAGTGACAGTAAAGACATTTATAAATGTTACAAAATATTTCTATTTCTCATAAATGCTGTTCTTTTGAACTTTCTATTCAAAGAATCATGGAAAGAATGCATCACTGTTTCCACAAAAGTATTAACTGATTTCTAAAGGATCATGTGACACTAAATGATGCTGAAAAATCTGCTTTGCATCACAGAAATAAATTATATTTTAAAAGATATTCAAATAGAAACGAGTTATTTGAAATTGCAATAATATTCCACGATATTAGTTTATACTGTATTTTTAAATCAACAAAGTCATTTAAGTAAAGTCGTTTCAAAAGCAGAGCAAGTTATTATGTTTTGATGAAGGATCAAACACAAAGACAAACAGGACACTCTTTGCAGTGTGTATTAAGGTGGCAAAAGGATTTGATAATGAATTTTAAATTGATCCATCAATGTTCTTCTAAGGAATTACTGTAATCGACAAAAGCCATTCCAAAGGAAAAACGTGTGCTGGAAAGATAACAACATGAGAGAGAGTAGCATTTGCAATGAGTGATGGATCTATACTGTACAAGCGATGAACAAAGAGAGACACAGAAAGTGGAAAGCTGCTGAGCTTGTAGAAACACTCCTTCATTCAGTGTTGCAATGAAATGATAAAGAACTGAATGATGATAGCAATCCCGCAGACAGGAAGACGCAGACTGCATTGCTCACAAAACGTCTGGACAGTGTCAAAAACAGGCTGAAATCACTTAAAGGTGCATAGATGTCTAAATAAATAAATAAAATTATAAATAAATAAATAAATAAATAAATAAATAAATAAATAAATAAATATACCTTGAGAAAGCTGCACAAATGTCAAGGATATTATTTTAATGAAAACTTCAAAAATAAAAAATAACCATGCATGCACGCATGAATACATAAATGCATGAATGTCTGAATGCCTTAATTAAATAAGGAGTTTGCAAAATACAAAACCCCTTAAAATTAAGACTAAAATGCATGCTAATATATCAACAAAAACTATTCAAAACAAACATCATCTGACTAAAATTATCTCCTATAATGAATCTAACTTTTTTTTTTTGACACTCAAAAATAACCAACTAAGAAGGGGTGGGGTAATCCAGTCAATGTTCCTCGATTGTAAATGTTATGATGGATGAAAACTAAATCTGAATAAGAACTCAATCGAAGTCTTTAAAGGGGTCATCGGATGCCCATTTTCCACAAGTTGATATGATTCTTCAGGGTCTTAATGAAAAGTCTATAATATTCTTTGGTTAAAAATTCTCAATGGTAGTGTAAAACAACACCCTTTTTACCTTGCCAAAATCAGCTCTGCAAAAATCAACCCATTCTGAGGGATTGTTCCTTTAAATGCAAATGAGCTCTGCTCGCCCCTCTCTTCTCTTCTCACTGTGGAGTGACGAGCCTGTTTACTTTAGCCGCATTTAGCTGCGAAACTTGCTAACTAGCACATTATTAGGAAAGGTGATTGCAGAGATTCATTAAAAAAAAACAATAACAACTTATACTTACTTGTGCTGTAGGTGAAGCTGGATCACGAATGATTTGCACAAATATAGACGCATTTATGTAGATCGGCGCATTCCCTTTACAAACAAACGTAATCCACAGCATCTTCAGCAGCTCAGATGTGGGGAGTAAATGACGACCACTATGTTCATCATTACGTCCAGCAACACAACACCTCAATCGCTCAATCTGAGATATTCTAATAGCGGCCTCTGTCTCTGGCTATTTTTTTACAGATTGATTAAAAACCATTGCATGGATTTTTTCCATTCTAGGGTAGATTTGTACATACACTGCCAACACACATTAATGTTCAAGCAGCATGTAAAAGTGAACTTTGCATCTGATGACCCCCTTTAACACTATAAGCAAATCATGAGTGCAATATGACTCAACAGACCAAAGTAACGTCAAACAATGTGGAGTTTGTCCATTGAAAGGGCAACACAGACTTGGAAGCTCTTTGTGTTTATGAATAAGACTGAAACAGTAAGCAATGTGAGTGATAAAGCGCACTACACAATGGCCAATGACTTGAGCAATCGTATCTGTATGCAAACAGCTGGAGAGATATTTACGGCTGTTACTCCACAGAAGGAGCGTTTCAAGCTCGCTGGCTTTCATGCTCCAGCAAAACCCTTTAACCTCTGTTTGCATGTATTTTTAAATGAAGCTAGTAAACATTTATTTGCTCATTGCAGCTATAATTTTAGCATCCTGCTCGGGAGCGCCGAGGAGCAACAGAATAACACATACATGAGTCCAGCGGCCACAGGATGTCTGAAAATACACAAGGTTTGCCACATACACGGCAGTCTGCTGCGAAGAATTTGAAGTTGTGAAGCAGGAAAAAGGAGACACCTCGATCTTTCAATTTTGAATGTGGAAATCTACACCGCACGTTTAGTTACTCCTCGTTAGACAGACAAATTAAAAACGTGCGAAGAAAGCTGGAGACAGCGCGAACGCATGTCTGGGGAAAGATAGCATCTGAATTGTTGAAACCTAATTAAAGGGTAAATAATAAAGGTCACGATTTGGGGGGAGAAAAAAAAAAAAAAAAAAAGACCAACAGTGAATCCATTTGATGCTCTAACAGAGCCAAACAAGAAATCATTTGGGTTAGTCGACCAGCAAAACTGATGGAAACTGGTGAGCAAAGCTATGAAGAGCTAATATTGTAACTTTAACAGGCTAAATCAAATCAAGCTCACAGCATCATATCATTGGGAACGTGTAATATGATTGAGCGCTTATTCTGGGTGCTGTCGAGGTCAACTGGGCTTCAACCCAAACATGAACAATCAAGCGTTTCAAACTATATCTAGCTTTCTACAGGGTTTCTACACATTTTCTATTTCCAAGAAACTTCTTTGTGCTCTCAAGAAACTGCATGCGCATAGGAATTTTTTGCATGCTTATGCACTACAATTTCTAGTTTAATATTACCTATTTCCTTTGTGCATCACTGCCATCTTACTATGGATAAAACGAGAACCTGGATGCACATGAATTAACAGAGATCTACTTGTTCAAATTTTGACTTTCATACCACTAATATGATAAAATCAAGGCCTTATGTCCAATTTAACATTTTCTCTGTGGTGGTGGAGAAACCGTGACACAAAATGGGCTGATGGCATGAAATTTGCCAAGTTCAAGGGTCTATAAAAAAGACCTGTACCGTTTAAAAAAAAATAATAATAATAATAATAAAAATAAAAAAAAGCGGTTAAAATGGGTCTTTCATTAGGGCAGTATGCCATATTTCAAGGCCTTAGGTCTTTTTAACGCATAGTTTGTGGTGACCAAGAAACTAGAACGCGAAATGGGCTGATGGCACAATTGGTGCATCGTCCTATATGCGAAGTTTAATGGTTTCTTGTGCGCACATAAAAGTCTGTATATGTTTTACTTTTGCAAAGGTTCTTGAGGCTGTGTAATACGGTGCTAAAAATATAGTGATAAGAAACCCAAAATGCTTATATAATTTATGCTTATATAATATTTCATTTTGCATAATAAAAAAAGAGCACCTTGAATTCATTCAGTCATATCTGACAATCATTAAAGAATCACTAAACAGCTGCCATGAAACCTAACTTGTTCTACAATAAATTTATTTTCATTAAATTCTTAATTTTTACTATTATAAAAAAAAAAACTAAATATGGGCAAAAGTCTGGAAACAAATATTTTTTTATACTCTGCTTTCTTTTTTCCATACTTTTTCAAACCCCATAGGAACCCAGTTTCTACTGCCATCTAAATTGAAATAAATGGACGATTTGGAGCAGCTTCACATGGATTTCAATTAGGGCTGTCAAATGATTAATCACGATTAATCGCATACAAATGAGTTTGCCTCACATATGTGTGTGTGTACTTGTGTAATTATTCTGTATATATAAATACACACAAATTAATGTATATATTTAATAAAAATATGTTATGTACAAAATATTTTTATTTAAATATAAATTATACAAAAATGATAATAAATACATATACTTGTAAATATTTCTTAAATGTATACATGAATGTGTTTGCATTCATATATACATAATTACACACAGTACACACGCATATTAGGCTTTTATTTTGTATGCGATTAATCACGATTAATTGTTCGACAGCCCTAATTTCTATACATGCATACATGGCAATACATAGCACACATAAATGTTGAGTAAAGTAAAGCGTAAAATAAAACTAGCATACACTATGATTCAACAGTTTGCACGTAAGATTGAATGTTTTTGGAAGCAGACTCTAATGCTCACCAAGGCTGCATTTATGTAATTAAAAATACAGTAAAAACAGTAATACTGTGAAATATTATTTCAAATTAAATTTTTCTGTTTTCCATGTGAATATATTTTAAAATGTGATTTATTTCTGTGATGCAAAGCTGAATTTTCAGCATCAATACTCCAGTCTTCAGTGTCACATGATCCTTCAGAAATCATTCCAATATGCTGATTTGCTGCTGAAAGCAGAAACCATGATACATTGTTTCAGGATTCTTTGATGAATGGAAAGATCAAAAGAACAGCATTTATTTGAAATAGAAATCATTTGTAACATAAATGTCTTACTGTCACTTTTGATCAATTTAATATGCCCTTGCCGAATTAAAGTATCACTTTGCTTTTTCCAAGAGTATTGCAGTGCATTCTGGGATAGTCTAATCCATTAAAGCTACCATGTTGCCTTAGAAATTGAACAGAGCACGTCTATAATGTCTTATAATGCCGTTTACCAGCAATTATATTTTGGAACAAATTCGATATTATAGAAAACAAAATTCCACCCATTGTTACAACGCCACAGCGATGCATGAAAATGCACAATAACCCAAGAATTGTTTTATTATGGCAGACAAACATTGCGGGTGAAGTTCCGGTACAAACTATTTGCGCTTTTGACAAAAGCTTCACATATCCACGCACCGCCGCCAATCCTCAAAACACTATAACTGAGCTCAATAATGACCCATCTCGCATAGATCTCCAAAAAAGATTCCATGAAAATGGCCACAAAATACAGGACTGCATGGCAGTATAATTCCGGGCTTCGCAGAGTGGCAAGAAATAGACGCGACTACAGGCGTTTGTTTGTTAGAGCTCGAAGAACAGAATATGCGTGTGGGAGGCTGACTTCCTGTGGATGTCTGAGCAGAAAAAGAAACTCAAGTCTTATTGAGATACTATGCGACACATAGAAGAAGGTGAGAGAACAGAGGTCTGGATTATGAAGTGGTTTAAGTGGCAGAGAAAACGAACAAAACATCAAAATACTTCAGCCATATGACAGTTATTAAAACACAACTCAATATTTTGAGTATCAGTGATGAATTGGCGTAAAAAGTGCTTTTCACCAATCACAGGAACCAACATTTCAAACAAACAAAAGGAAAAATGAAAACAAAACTGACTCTACTTTGCCTAAAAGGTTCCTGGTCTTAGTACTTGCTCCAGAACAATTCATTGCTCCAAAATGCAAGCAAAATGTTGATCAAATTGACATTGGATAACATTCATTAATAGCCAAACAGCAACTCGAGGGTTTATGATCTTTATGACACAGACCTGTGGTCACGCTGACACAACAGATGCGTGAAAATACGTGCTTGAAAAAAACAGTTTCACTTCTGCTAAATACGCACAGGGAGCTGAATCATGCGTGAGAGTGCCTGTAATTGAAAACTCGCAGATAGATGCTATCATCATTACACGGGAACCGGAAGCAGATAAAGCCAACGTGAAGATAGATGTCAAAATGACTCGAGGGCCTGGCTGCAGGCCAGATGAGACGTATCCGTTACAGACTCTGTGTAAAGGAGCTCAACGTGAAGGAGAACAGACCCAAAAAAAACACGCCCACGTCTCTTCTGCTCACCAAGTCTGCAATAATTTGATCAAAAATATGGTAAAAACAGTAAAAAAATTGTAAAATATTATTACCATTTAAAACAGCTGGTTTCTATGTAAATGTATTGTAAAATTAAATTTATTCCTGAGATGCAATGCTGAATTTTCAGCATCATTACGTCTTCAGTCATCCTTCAGAAATCATTCTAATATGCTGATTAGCTGCTCAAAACACATCTGATTATCATCAATGTTGAAAATGTGACTTTTGTGGAAAACGAACAGAAAGATGTCTTTAGTATTACTTTTAATCAATTGAATGCATCCTCGCTGAATAAAAGTATTCATTTGTTTTGTTTTTTGCAATTTACTTAATCAATAAAAATGTCCCTGGTCCTATTGTGCACGACTCTGAGATGGTCTATCTATTCTAACAAGACAACGGACTGACCAAATAAATGCACTGACAGTTTAGTGACAACAGAGTCATAAATCAGGGGCGCAGATGGAAAAAATGTGGAGGCCAATATTGGCTTTCAGCTTCCATTCTTTGTGTCGCCATTTACGGCTGTTTTCTGAGCAAACAGATGGGCTGACAACTAAATAATGGCTAAGGAACGGCTTGTCAATATCAATCAGAATGCGAGCGATCGTTCCGAGTCACATGACGTTAGACAAAGCGCATACGACGCGACAAACGAGGAACGTCTTGCATTGTTCTTGCTCGAGAGCTGTTCGCCATTTTCAATGGAACAAACTACCACTTTACAACGCTCCTAATTGGCACATTTGTTGGGAATATCTAAGACAGCTCTTCTTTTGGTTGTAATTTGCGAGTTGAAGTCCCACACGTCGTTCAGACAGAACATCTGTGACAACATAATTGGTGTAAAGGTTACCACTGCTCTGCTGAACAAGACGCCTTCACTTCTGCATTCAGTGTCTACAGTTAATAACGCGGTTCAGAGAAGGGATTTTAAAGGAGAATATATTGCACAACAGCTTTCTGAGTTTTACTAAAAAGCACAAAGATGCAAACTTTAATATGCATCACAACCGCAAAACTACACTACAGCTGGTTTAGCGACAGTAAATACATTTAAAATGTTACAAAAGATTTTAAATAAATGCTGCTCTTAAAACCTTTTCTTAAAGAATCCTGAAAAGAGAAAAAGTGTTTTAAACATTGATAATAATAAGAAAGGTTTATATTATAAATATTATTTATCTGTTATTTAATTTTTTTTTTACTTTATAACTGTATAAATTTATAAATTGCAGAATTTATATTTTTAAATGTTCTAATTCTTCATGACTTTATAATTCATATTTAATGTTATATTATTTTTCATTTATTATTATTTTTTTATTTTATAACAATTTATATTTATAATTTGTAGAATTTATATTTTTAAATGTTCTAATTCTTCATGATTTTTAAATTTATATTTAATGTTATACTATTTGTCATTTATTATTCATTATGTATTTTATAACAATTTATATTTATAATTTGTAGAATTTATATTTTTAAATGTTCTAAATGTTTTAAATGTTTTTAACATTTTAATTTAAAAAAACAACAACCAAAAAAGAATGCCAAGAACCTTCTTTCAATTCAAACACATTCAAATTCTTACGGATCCCAAACTTTTGACTGGTAGTGTATATTATCAATTAAGTAATTTTATATATCCATCACATAGATAATGCCCATCAAACACACACATCAGCAGGAATGGCAAATACAGAACAGTTATGTTTAGACACCAACATGTGGAAGGCAGCGATGAGGGCAGGACAAGGTCGGCATGTGAGAGATACCAGAGCAGCTGCGAGACACATCCCAGATCGACAGCTTTAATACGACACAGCTGACAAGCTCCAGGCTGAGGTTTGATATCACTGGTGAAGTGTAAAAGATTAGATGGAAGAGTGTCTGTCCGTGCAAAACACCCACACGTCTCTGTGATATCCTAGCCTCTGGATATGGCTCGAGTCCCGCGGTCAGTCGAGGAATCATTTGAGTAACTGTACAGTCATAAGTGGCTTAGCAAATGCAACAAATTAGATGCTAGAGAAAACGAGTCCGTTTTGTTACTGGCTACTTAAATCGCGCACAGGAATCATCTCAAGTAGCTGCGAGCCCAAAGCGGAGGTCAAATGAGACTGTTTGCGCTCTGGCCATAAACAAACAGAAGTTGAGCGGCAGCACAGACAGATACACATCTGAGGAGCTCCAAACAGACAAAGACGCTTAATATCAGTATTTAAGGGAGTAACCGGCTGCCATTTTGAGCCGTGAGGTCTTTGAGGTCACTTTACGAGGCTGAAGCTCTCACAGGGCCCGTCGAGACTTGCAGTGCAGTAGGTCCCGGCCATTTCCATAAAGAACCAGAGGCTGAACGCTCCGACATTAATAGCAGGTTGCCCAGCTGAGCCGTCTCTAACTAATCCTGCACGGCTGTAATTAAAGCACACATCAAATGCGCATTAAAATCCCAGTGGCCCCAGTCACGGGGGAGACTCGTTAGGACTCCGAGGTTCCAATTCCGCCCCATTCCACAAGCCGAAAAAGATTCATGGAGCACCTCTGATAACTTTCCAACCCTTTAATTTTTCCGCTTTGCAAATTTGTGAAAAGCGATGTCACATTTACGCTGATGGATCGCTCCTTCATCGGGAGCGGATGGAAAAAAGGTAATCTCAACTTGACGGATAGTTTTGGTAAACTAAACGATACGCAAAGACTTATTCGGGATGTTAGAGAAAAATGCAAAGTGCTTCACTCAAAACTAGCAGAAAATGGGAAAGAGCCGCTTCATGTCATCTGACTGATCCAAAGCCTATTTCAAAGAAAAAAAAAAGAAGGAAATCCAGATAAAACATTAAAGAGCCACACTAAATATCAGTTTCCCTTCCCTTTTCCATAGTAAACACTTGAAGATGTAGATGAAGGAACATGGCCGGGTCACATTTCACTGCAAAATCAAATAATATTTTTGTATGACGAAGGCTATTCTTAGGACCTTGACATTTTGCATTGCAAATATTATATTAAAATATTATTTTAAAACCAAGCTCATTACTGCAATGCATCTAGATCTTTTGCTTTATTCGCAATACTTAATTTATATTTATAATTTGTAGAATTTATATTTTTATGTTCTAATTCTTCAATTTTTTTTTTATTTTAATTTAATCTGTTATGTTATTTAAGTCATTTATTAATCTTTTTTTTATTTTATATTTATAATTTGTAGGATTTATATTTTCAAATGTTCCAATTCTTAATTTTTTATTTTAATTTCTTAATTTTTCATTTAAATAAAAAACAAAACAGAAATTCAATATTATCATTATAATAATATACAAAAACATTTTAATTTAATTCAATTTAATTTTAAATACACTTCATAGCTGTTATTATCATTCATTCTCAAGACGTTTTCAATACAGTAGTTTAAACCTGATTACACTTACTGTAATTGAAATACTTAATTTAAAACAGACTAAAAGTATATTTAAGGATTATTCCCATTACAGTCATAAGAATGATATATTTTTGGAGTAATGGGAATGGGTACTTTGTCAATGTAAGAAAAATACAGATTTGTTATTACAGTAACAAAATTATATTTGTTAACATTATTTAACTACATTAGTTAACAATGAAAGCATTTATTAATCTTAGTTAATATTAATTTCGACATTTACTAATGCATTATTAAAATTAAAAGTTTAATTATCAATTTAATGGACCTGAACTAACATGCATAATAAACAATAAACAGTTGTATTTTTTTTTTAACTAACATTAACAAAGATCAATAAACGCTGTAACAAACACATTGCTCATTGTCCAAAAATGATTGCAAATGAAAATATCCAGAAATCCAAAACTAAAACTGCTTTAAAGTCTTTGAAAATGATGCAAAAACACTATTACGGTCTTCTTTATGCAAAATAAAGGAAATGTTTAGTTTTTATGTGAAATCTGACAAATATGTGACTCTGTCATAAGTCATAAGTAGCACGGGAATAACTGTAGAAATAGCCAACACACATCGTAATACATTGTATGAGTCAAAATGATCAATTTCTCTTTTATGCCAAAAATCATTAGAATATCAAGTAAAGATCATGTTCCATGAAGATATTTTGTAAATTTCCTACCGTAAAGATATCAAAACATCGTTTTTGATTAGTAATACGCATTGCTAAGAACTTCCATTTGGACAACTTTAAAGGCGATTTTCTTAATATTTAGATTTTTTGGCACCCTCAGATTTCCAAATAGTTGTATCTCAGCCAAATACTGTCCTATCCAAACAAACCATACATCAATAGAATAGGCTTATTTATACAGCTTCAATTTAAAAAAAAATTGACCCTTAAGACTGGTTTTGTGTTCCAGGGTCACACATGTTCTCTGTACAGTGCTTGAGATTTACCTGGATGCAAATGACTTCTTTTTACAAAGCATTTCTCAGTCTTTTCAAGTTCACCAAAAGAAAAGGGGAGGAAGAGGCCGTCACAGCACATTATGAACTCCATCCATGGAAGAGACGATGACTCATCTCATCTCTCCAAGGTCAGAGGTCACCCTTTTTCAAAAAGTCAGCGTCCAAAGCTTAATTTCCTATGAGTCATCCCATAACAGCCCTTATAAAACAGCTGATCTAGACCAACCATCCCTGGACAGCGGAGACGGGCTGTGCTCCCGTTTGATAGCATTCCACTATTGTCCAGCTCTCTCTCTGTAATACCTGGTCAGGTATCGGCGAAACCCTTTGAAGGATCAAAGCCACCTGGGAGTTTTGATGGTGAAAAGAACGCAGGCCTTTTCTGATTTGCTCCAACCTATAATTTCCAGTACCCGAAAATTGCAGCTCAGCGAGTTCAATGGAGAGGCTGATTTTCAAACAATACCCATTAGAAACCTTAAGCCAGAGCTGCTGGGAATATAGGACACTAATAATTATACAAACGGTACCCTGCTTGGTCACATGATTGCCGTGGCCCTGTAATTACACAAGCGTATCCAGGTGTATTGCATGTGCTTACCTCATAGGACCAGACGCATTGGACGCCGGCGAATCGGCGCACGCAGCGGCCCACCTCCACGTCCTCGTGGGTGGTGTACATCTCCTGCAGGCACTGGCGGATGTGGGGCACCATCCTGCGCAGCACCTCGCGGCTCATGATCACGCCAGGGCCGCCCATGCAAAAGTTCTCGCCCGGTTCCAAGGCCAGCTTGCCCAGTTCGTCGCGGGCGCCCATGCCCGTCTGGCCGAGAAAAATGGCCTCACTGCTGTTGAGACTCCTTAGGAAGCTCTCCAGCTTCTCGCTTTTGATGTAGACGTCGTCGTCGGCTCGCATGAACCACTCGAACTGGTCCAGGTAGTGGTCATGCATGTACTTGAGCATCATAAAGGACTTCTTCTGAGGAGGGTACGAGTCGTCCACGTTCTGCAGAGCCACGATGGGGATCGGAATCGACGTGTCTGAACCCTCGCTGGAGAAAAACTCCACTTTGCCCGGGATGGTCTTGGCCCAGGTCCTACATGATGCAAAAAAAGGAGAAATATGTGCGTGAGCACCATAACACAAAAAAAAGATGCTTCACTAAACAGTTCAAATAGTGATCAACTAATATATAATGGTCATCATGTTAAGAATATATCACAATATATTTGGATATTCAACCAGAAAAAAATGGTTTATATAGTACCCAAACAAAAGAGTCATCTATTTTTCAGTACTCTAGTGTAGGGCTGCAAAACAATTAGTCGCGATTAATCGATTCAAAATAAAAGTTCATGCTTACATAGTATATACTGTGTAAATTTATTATGTATATATAAACACACACACATATGTGACCCTGGACCACAAAATCAGTCTTAAGTCGGAGGGGTATATTTGCAGCAATAGCCAAAAATACATTGTATGGGTTAAAATTATAGATTTTTCTTTTATGGTAAAAATCATTAGGAAATAATGGAAGTAAAGATCATGTTCCATAAAGATATTTTGTAAAATTCCTACTGTAAATATATGAAAACTTAATTTTTGATTAGTAATATACATTGTAAAGAACTTTATTTGGACAACTTTAAAAGCAATTTTCTCAATATTTAGATTTTTTTGCAACCTCAAGATTCCAGATTTTCAAATAGTTGTGTCTCGACCAAATATTGTCCTATCCTAACAAATCATACATCAATGGAAAGCTTATTTATTCAGCTTTCAGATGATATATGAATCTCAATTTTGAAAAAATTGACCCTTATGACTGGTTTTGTGATCCAGGGTCACATATACATGTATATATTTGAAAAAATATTTGTATGTATTGTATGAATTTGTATGTAAACACTTGCATATAGTTTAGATTATATATAAACATAAATATTTTACAATTTAATCTAACATATTTTTCTTAATATATACATGTTTGTGTGTGTATTTATATATACATAATAAATATACACAGTACACACACATACAGGAAGCATAAACTTTTATTTTGCATTGATTAATCGCAACTAAATGTTTTGCCGCCCTACTCTAGTGATTTAAATACTTCTTCAAAGAATCTTCAAGATACTATTATTCATATTAATAAATAAAAATAATTAATAATAAATCGTGACCCCTCTTATCAATGCCTAAATCTGCTGAAAACCCTGTTTTTAATGCCAAAAGTAATTCTATTAAATATTGTATAAAATAGGAGTTTTATTTCAGCAATTTTGCATACAAAGTCTCACATCATTATTAAAATGTATTATCAGGCATGTGAAGGAATTTTTTTTGTCACTGAATGACTAAACAACAACAACAACAAATTATTATTGTCATTTCAAATTATTTTTTATTTTATGATAAATTATAAAAATTAAGAAAAAAAAACATATTACCGTTGTAATAATATAAAATAAAAAAATAAATACAAAAATAAAAGAATGAAAAAAAATTAAAGAAATATAGATAAAAAAATAAAATAAATACTACAGAATAAAATAAATGTGAAATTACAATACTAATTTACTGTTGCGATAATACTATTGTATTATATTTTGTAAATATATTACCGTTGCAATAATATAAAATAAAACATAAAATAAAAGAAAAAATTAAAGAAATATAGATAAAATAAAATTAATACTATAAAACAAAATAAAATAATGTAAAATTACAATACTAATTTACTGTTGCGATAATATTGTACTGTAAAAAAAAATTAAATAATAATAATAATAATAATAATAATAATAATAATAATAATGTAAAATTGCGGTACTAATATTTATTGCTGACTTAATTTACTTGCTTTTTAAACATTAAAATAGGGCTTTTATTTTGGAGGAAAAGTATAAGGTTCTGTTTTAGTGACAACAGATTTATAAACAATTCTCACTGTACGTTTGTGAAGATGTTTGGTGCATGTTGCAGTTTCAAATTCACGTTACCAAACTTAAACAATCAAACTCTACCCAATCTCACACTGGTTGCAGAGAACAGTTTTTAGTATGAGCCACTCCAGGGCATTCAAAACTCCCGAACATGAGCTTCTCATGTGTAAATAAACACAGTGCAACGCATCGCTTCGAGATTTGATCATGCTTCAGGTCAGAAAATTCCAAAATTATGTACTGTAAGTATCAGCTTTGATAATTGGTGGAGTGCTATTGCTATTATTGTGGCATTAGAAATAATGCTGCAAGTTATTATCAGATGAAAAGATTAAGCAAGGAGTAGCATTAGGATGATTCACATGGTTTGAAAACAGAAGTCCCGAGCTGATTCACTCTAAACATGTGGAAAGACAACCAATAACCTAAATGCAGCACTCAACACAAGTATAAAATGCCAAAAGCTTTATTCTGCCATGACCCTGTAGGAGGACGCTAACAGCAACTGAATCAATTCAGCAGGGCTTCAGGAGATGCACATGATTTAACACTGCAGACAACCGAGCACGAGCCACTGAAATACACTTTGTCCCGCATGTCAGCACGTGGAAAAGACTGCACTGTTTTCCTCCAGATAATATCCACTCTCCTTGCCAGCATCTAATTATAACAAAACCCTACTTCCTGTTCTCTGCAACTAAAGGGGAACCCAAAGATACCAGCGCGAACCTTTCACACACTTCTGCAGTGCAGACATGGTGTCAGTCTGACATTCAGCACTCAAAACAGGAGAAACAGCCAAGATCTGGTTTGAAAGACAACATTGTTCTTTTTCTTGCATGAAATAAATGCATCTTGCTTACAAATGCAAATTAAATAACATTATTAAATACTGGAGACTGCAGACCAGGGAAAAGTAATGCGGTTTTGTAATCATTTGTGAACATCTTCAAATCGCTCCTGTGCAGCACTATAAGCACTTAACTGTAGGAAATACAGCAACAAGAGATTCAGCCATCGTAAATACTCCCATGATGCTCTGGCTTTTCCACCAAGGCCAACACAGGCAATTCACCCTGAAAAACCTCTCCGGCGAGGAATTACTGCTGATTAAACGTATGACATAAATGCTTGCTTCAGCACATCTCTGTCCTCTCCATCCTTATACAAATTACCATAGTAACCACCATAGTCTCTGCCAAAGTACCACACAAACACTATTCCTATAATAATAATAATAATAATGTGGTAAATTGACATTAGCCAAAAGTGCCATTAAAAAACTGAGAGAATTACAAGGGTTCTTATATTATTTGAAGATTCTATAGTCAACTATTATGCCTTTACAAAACCAACACCATGTAGTAACCATAACATATTGGCAGAAACTATGGTAATCAAGGTGATTCTCTGTTTCTACAAACCCCAAAAGAGGAAATAAAGCTGGCTGAAAATGATTTAGCAAACTTGTTATCAAATGTGATAGAAAGAGTCTGAAAGCTTTTACAGTGTTTGAGAAAGATCCTGTATTCAATTATTACAACATTATTACGACAGAAGTAAAATTACGCAACTAACTTTTTGATTCATTTGCTTAATTATGTTGAAACAAACTAATTCAGCATAACCCCTCTCCGTCCTTACCATAATTTACTATGGTATCCACTGTCTCTGCCAAAAACTATACAATTACTGTTGCAACTACAATAAGTGTCTGTTGTGTTTTTTTTGTCAAAATATTTCTCAAAGAAGATCCTGTAGATTATTTTGATTGTTGAAATAAAATGAAATTACGGTTAACATGGCAATTTCTCATATGTGGACACGTTAATTTACAAATATTTTCACCTACACACACACACACAAGTACTACTGACTAAAAAGGTGAAATAAAATATCTATCCCTGACTTCTCTCCATCCTTACCATAATTTACTGCGGTAACCACCGTCTCTGCCAAAATACCACAAAAGTACTGTTACTACTACAGTAACAGTTTTTTTCCCCAAAATTATTTTTAAAGAAGATCCCGTATCCGATGTAAAAACCGATGGTTACCGCGGTTATTTCTCCTAAGTGGACAAATAGTTTCCCCACCCAAACACACATTGTTCTTTTCACAAATACTACAGTCTAAGAAGCTAAAACAAAATATCTCCAGCATAGCCCTGACTTCTCTCCATCCTTACCATAATTTACCATGGTATCCACTGCCTCCACCAAAAAAAACATACAATTACTGTTACAATTACAAAAAAGTGTAGCAATTTTTGGTCAAAATAGTTTTTCGAAGATGACCCTGACAATTATGTTGACTTTACACAATTAATAAAAATTAATAATAAATTGCTAAAATTAAATGATTCAGCATAACACTGGCCTCTCTCATCCTTACCATAATTTACCATGGTATCCACTGTTATTACTACTATAAAAATGTGGTATTTCTTAAGAAAATCATCTGTTAAATTATTTCCACTTTACAGAGTAAAAATTAATTGACACTTCGGCAGAAATTTCGGTTTCCACAAATACTACTGACTAAAAAGCTGAAATATCTATCCCTGACCATAATTTACCACTTTCCCTGCCCAAACCATAAAATTTCTGTTTCAACATTACAACAAAATGATTTTTAAAGATCCCATATTCAATTATTTCGACTTTACAGAAGTAAACACTAACTGACATATCGGTAAAAAACGACGGTTACCGCGATGATTTCTCATAATCGGACGAATATTTTCCCCGCCCATACTCACATATCTATGTCTAAAAACCTGAAATAAAATATCTTCATCACAGCCCTGACGTCTCTCCATCCTTACCATGATTTACCGTGGTAAGTTAACCACTGTCTCCGCCAAAAAAAAAAACAAAACAAAAAAAAAAACACCAGTATTATCGTTACTACTATTAACGTTACAATACATCTGTGACAACATTAACTACGTTGTAACAATGTTGTATTTGAGCGGAATTTACGGTTACCATGGCAATTGTTCGTACGTGGACTCGCTGAATTACCTATATGCTGCCACGGCGCGGTTATTCAGGTACTTCTGCGCGGTCATGACGCCCACGAACAGGAAACTGCTGGATTGGGGCACCGCGGGCTTCTCCGTGCTGGGCATCAGCGCCCCTCCGTACTCCTTCTTCATCATCATCATCCCTGCTCCACCTCCGCAGCCGCCCGTGCCGCCGCTCGCTCGCCGTTTGTGACCCGCTTTCTTAAGCTCAGTGGCCCGGGGCAGGATGAGCCTGGACGCCAGTGTGAACCCGACCACCAGACCCAGCAACACGCTGAACCACGACCTGCGGCTTCTGCCTGCCATTTCAGCGTATACTCACTCACACCTCCGGATCGCTCAGGGCTTTTATTTTCTCACGCCTTCGTGTTTTTTAAACCCAACGCGCTGCTGCAGTCCCGTCCAGAACGCTGGGTTTGGGTCCGAGCATGGTCACCGCTGATCACCGTCTACTGCCGCTGCTGTGTACGTTGCAGCGCTCCAGTCCCCGTATATCACCAGCCACTGCCATCTAAACGCCAACTATCCGCTCCTCGCGAGCCATGATCGGGTTCGTGAACGTATCTCCGTCGTTTCGAGCCTGAATCGGTGATAAGTCAGGGGAAATTAACGGTCTGCTGTCTCAAGAAGCGCGGCTGCATCCTCATTCTTGCGACTATCTCGCCATTGTGAGTGAGCTCGAGTGCTTGAAACGCGTCTACGGCGGCTCGGCTTAACCGTCAAGGGTTTTTGACACGCTGGAGGCGCCGTAGCTCGTCGCTGATTGGCCGAGCGGAGTGGCTGCGTACAGTTAACTGATGACGTTTCATGCCTGGGAAAAGCGTTGCGTCTTTTTTTCACGTGAATTGTTCTTTTGTAAGATTTATCAGGAAACTGTAGCCAGGTTTATTTCATAGAAGAAAAAAATCTGTTGTTTGTGAACCAAAAAATGACAATGGATTTTTATTTAATAAAGCATTAGTAATATTATGTATGTATTAAAAGTAAATTTTCAAACCAGAAGCCCCTTTTCTATTTTCTTTTACATAATTATGGAAGAAGTTTAAAACGAGACATAAGTCTTAGAATAAGAAGTCGTTGCTGCTGCATATTTACGTCTGAAAATAACAAAATAAATAAATAAATGAGTTTTTTTTTGTCCAAATTGTCCAGGCTCTTGCCAATCTCTCAATAAGCTATACAAAAATAAATAAAATAAAATATATTTATTAAAGATTAAATATTAATAAAATTCAGCAATCACTTGGTGTGGCTTATTTAAATATTTTCACACCATAATAATATTTGGATCCTGCAATAAAATAGGTTTAAAACGTTTTATCAAGTCAAGGTAAGTTTATTTTATTTTAAAAATTCTGTATAATAATTCCATATTTATATTTCATATTTAATAGTCAAACGATGATGTCCTAATCCCGATTCTATAATTTTATAATGGAATTCCTCCCTTTTAAAACCGTAAAGGAAACCAAATAACCAAATTATGTTCCAAATCACTTGCTAATCTCGCCATCTAGTGGATAAAGTTTGTCCTCGCGAGATTACAGCTCGTATTTTCGTCGAGTCTTTCCTCTTCCGCCGTGTTTTCATGTCGAAGCGTATATGGATAAAATATTAAACACACAAGATGGACATATTCATGAATTTTATCACAGTATCAAAATTAACTGAACATAAGAGTACATTTGAATAATTAATATTACTATTAGCTTTTTTTATACTATTAGTTTTTAAAGATTTTGAATAATCGTTTATTTTTGCATTTTCCACTTTCATTTTAAAGTTGTAGTAATTCAGTGTTTTTTTTAATGACCTGCTAACATGAAATACTAACAATTCACCATTTATTTTTAGAACAATTAGTTTATTTCTTTAAGAATAAGAATATACAGTTTTTACTTTCTGTAAGTCCTAAAAATCTCTTTCCATCTTATTAAAAATTGTGTATTGTTACTTTGATGGTCCTCAAACTCAAGAGGGGACAGTGAAATCTGTTTTCCTGACAAATAAGACACAGACAAACATTAAGTATGCATTTTAATTCAGGGAAACTATAAAGCGAGAACAATACATTGACTTTGACACGTCATTCCTAAAGAAATGCTTTAGAAAACAGCAAAGACCTCACACCACATACAGTAGGCTGCTATTATACATCATTAACCACTGCATCGATGGAAACAGCAATGCCTACTTTTACAACAGAATACAAACACTTCAAAATGATATAAACGTAGCACTTTGCATTTGTATTTACTCTCTCTAGGTGTTTATTTAGCACAGCCTTCATAAGTGCAAAAGCTAAAAACAGGAACACGTTTATTACTGAAAATCATCAGCCTGCCCCAGGAGTATTAATACCTTTGATGAGGAGGCGTCATTAGAAGCTGTCAGTCACACCTTAATCATAATGTGCAAGTAAAGAAAAACACTTGTTTAAAAAAAAAACTTCACACAAGTTAAAAGAACAAACTAAATGTACAATTTTTTTTATCATCCAATTTTTTTATCACTCTCATGCTATTATGACTGCAAATGCAGCTCCAAAAAGGACCAAAAAAAACCTTAAAAGAACTAGAAAATTGAGCAGGCAACTGATGCACTACACAATATTTCACATCTTCTGAATTCATACAATAGTACTACTGCATTGAAAAAAAAAAATAACAGCATACAGAACAACATGAGAGTGAATAAAAAGTAAGACAATGTATAAGTTGATTAGCCTGTCACAGGAAAAAAAATAATGAAAATGTGCATGAAGACTCTTGTGTAATATAACTGTATTTGCTATTGTCCTGCGATGAGTGCTGACAGCTTCATTCAAATAATATTATGTGTTCCTATGGAGGGTCAAAGGGTCAGAGGTCAGTCTGACCGTCCTTTAACCTCATCCGCCCGCGGACGGGCCTCTCCTGCCGGGTCTCCAGGAGCACGTTCCTCCTCCGTCTCCAGACAGAGGACTGTATCCTACAACACACACAAACAGCAACATTAACAACACAAGACTGTGTGTGAGAACTGAGTTATGAAACACTGATTAACATCCAGGAGCATTTTCCTCTGAAAATGAAAATACAGGTGAGTAAATGATGACATTGTCATTTTAGTAGAGCTTTTCATTTACTAAGATATTCATACTTCAAAATGTGATTCACTTTTCATAATTTATTTGACTTATTTATTCTATATTCTTATTTATTTATTCTAAATATAGGAAACGAAAATTACATAAAAAACCCTATAAAAAGAGCACAAGAAAAACCTGAATGTCTGAATACAATATAATTAACAACCAATAATAATTTTTTCCTGTGAAATACTGGCACATCCTGAAAAACTAGTAAAATTTTTGGGATTACTGCATTTAAAAAAAAAAAAAAAAAAAAAATTAAAAAAAATAAAATAAAATAAAAAATGATAAACAAGTAATTATGTCAAATTATGATACATATTTATATAAATATAACAATTTATACGAGATGTATTTAATATATTTGGAATTATTCTCTTAACATAATTTTGTATTTAATAGAAATAAGGATCAAAAGAAAATTTAAAACACAAATGTTAATGTCTGAATATCACTGCAATAACAACCAGGATCATTTTCTCCTGTGAAATATTGGCTTATTCTGAAAAATGGGTTATTATTTGGGTTAGCAACCTCAAAAAATGCTTCCATCATTTAGAAACAGGTTTAGAATGACATGAGGGTGAGTAAATCACGACCATTTTCATTTTAACAGATTTTCCCATTTAGTAATACGTGCATTAAAATTAAGTGTAAAATGTGCTCATTTTCCATTTATTTAATTTTATTTATACTGTATTTTCTTTATTTAACTTTCTATAATTATAGAAGTAAACAACCAAAAGTGTTTTTTTTTTAAAACACAAGAAACACTCAAATGCATGAATGGATACTACTGCAATATAGATTAGCAACCAGGATCATTTTCCCCTGTGAAATATTGGGCTAAAAGTGTAAAATGGGTTGATTTTCTGGGTTAGTGCACTCAAAAAAGAAAATGATTGGTTAATTTAAAAAGCCAATACAGGAATGGAATGACATGAGGGTAAATGATGACAATAAACTGAAAAAAATAAAAAAAAAGTTAACTAAAATAATTCACTAAAATATATATACTTTGAAATTAAAAGTATAGATAAAACATGCTTTATTTTTATTTTTTTATTCTTTATTTGTACTGAACTTTCTTTAATTAAGTTCGTACAGTTATAGAAACGACAACCAAAAAAATTAAAATAAATGTGAACAGAATTAACCATTTGTGACCCTGGACCACAAAACCAGTCTTAAGTAGCCCAGGTATATTTGTAGCAATAGCCAACAATACATTGCATGGATAAAAATGATCAATTTTTCTTTTATGCCAAAAATCATTAGGATATCAAGTAAAGATCATGTTCCATGAAGATATTTTGTTCCTAAGTTCCTACCATAAATATATCAAAACAATTTTTGATTAGTAATATGCATTGCTATAAAACTTCATTTGGACAACTTTAAAGCTGATTTTCTCAATATTTTTTGCAAGGATTTTCAAACAGCTGTATCTCAGCCAATCCTCACAAAGCATCCACAAATGGAAAGCTTATTTATCCAGCTTTCAGATGATGTACAAATCTCAATTTCAAAAAATTTACCCTTATGACTGGTTTTGTGCTCCATGGTCACATTTGTACAATCATAAAAGAAAATGTAATGCTTGCGTACCACTGTTGCGAAGGGGCTTTTTGTCTGTCTTTGGTCTCAGTGAGCTAGAGGAAGCGGCCTCCTCTGTGTTCTAGAAACGAGAAATAACATGTAAATGTAGCATGTGACATCTGAGGCATGGAGACATCAGTCACAGTAGACTTACCTCTGCAACTTGTAACTTTCCCTTGTAACTCTTTCCCTCCTTCATGCTGTCCCACATCTCAATTTTCTGTCTTCTCTTTTCCTCCTCGAGCTAAACAGATCAGAGGAACCGGCATGAATGCTACAAACCAGATGGACGTGGCGTGAGACGACGTGCTGTGTGACACTCACCCTCTGCTGCCTCTCTCTGAATTCTGCCGTTCGGGCGTCCTGCTCCTCTTGCATTCTCCTACGTGACGCCTCCAGAGCCGCCTGACGCCTCACCACAGATTCAGGATCTGCAGACGGGACACACACCTCTTAATATCGCTAAGTATTTCTAATATCTCAACATTTACTGATTGGCAGACAGCAGTCATTGTTGGTTCTGACCTTGGTTGGTCGTGGAGACGGGCGAGCTCCGACTGTCTGTAGATCTGTTCTTGCGAAGATGCTGGATTAGCAGATACACTCCCACACACACGAACACCACATACCAGCCATACTCAGACAGGAAAGCTGTAACTGATCAAAGAATCACAGTTTCACTATCCAGGCACGGCACAGTCTATATGCACTTTATGAAAGTGATAAATAAACTGCATTATAATTGATGATCATTGTTGTTAACTGTATCAGTAATTTATATATAGTAGATATAATATCAATAATAAGTAGACATATATATAGATAAATATAGATATATAGATATATCAAATCTCATGTACTATTATTACATCACTGTACGAGTAATCATTTTAATTAATAACACTAATATTATAAGACATTATGAAACATTCAATTAGTCAAAAATGTCATGAAGCTTTTATATTATGTGAATATAAAGTAGATAATACTTATTTTAACAGATGTGCAAAAATGCAGATATTCAAAACCAATTAGCTAAGTAATCAAATAATTAAACAATAAATTTAAATAATAAAATAAATATATTCAAAATAATAAAAATAAAAATATAGATAATGATTAGAATAATAATCTATTTATTTTTCTCATTACAATGAATGTTGAACAACTTTTATAAATACTAATAAAAAGATTTATAGTGTCAAGTAACTTACATAAAGTGAACACTTTATTAAATACACTACCAGTCAAAAGTAATTTTAATGGTTTTTAAAGAAGTCTCTTCTGCTCACTAAGCCTGCCTTTATTTGATCCAAAGTAAAACAAAAACAGTAAAATTGTTAAATATTTTTACTATTTAAAATAACTGTTTTTTTATTTGAATATATTTTCAAATGTAATTTATTCCTGTGATTTCAAAGCTGAATATTTAGCATCATTACTCCAATCACATGATCCTTCAGAAATTATTCTAATATTCTGATTTGCTGTTCAGAAAACAGTTATTATTACTATTATGTTGAAGGAATTTTTTTGTTTCTTTGATGAACAAAAACATTATAAATGTCTTTATTATTTCTTACAAATCTTACTGTTCAAAAACTTTTGACTGGTAGTGTATATACTGTGTATATGTTTTTAATGTACTAAAAATATTTATTTTAAAAAAATTAGAAGTATACAATGTGCTTCATTTTTCATTGAAATATTAAAGACTGTATGTTTTGGAAAATAAAGACCCACAAAAATATTTTAAAATACCTTTATATTTAAAAACAACGCTGCATTAGTAAAAATATAAAAGTATAAAAGTATTACACTTTTCAAGCTAATCATGTCACAAAAAAACGGACTGCTGACTTATTGCTCCATCAAGCATTGTATATCTGTTAATGGCTTATAAAAATATAAGACACTATAACAAAGGTATCTTATAGACTTACACATTGTAACCTATTCAACGTAAATAATCGTGTTGACCTATATACATATACAAAACGTTCTGTGTTCTAGTCATTTCCTGATAAGATCAGCATTACCGCGCTCTAAAATGTCAAAATCGATGTCTCTGTTGTCCTTTTATAACCTACGGTCACAGAGTAGATATCATTAGCAGAGATGAGACACTTCTGATTAATCCTGACAGCTCAGTAAAAGCCAGTCAAGTGAAGCTCTAGCTCATGTTTACATACCAGATGGCAGCAGAAAACTCAGATCCTGGTTCTGAGGAGGCACATCTTCATTTCGGACACGCGCACCATCTTGCGCCTCCATATTAAAACGACTTTACGATGTCTTTTAATGTTATTATGAGAATATATAATAATTAACGCATGTTTATTCCGTTGAGCTCCACTCCAGCTACCCTGCTACACACAGACAACACTGACTCACTTCCGCAGTCACAACACAGCCAATCAACTTTAAGATGACGTGGAGGCCCGAGCTGCTGCCTTACGGAAGCCCCACTGGGACTAATCAGATCAAAGGCAAAATAAACAGGCCTACTCCTTTTTCGGTCAGGATGTACTGCTCATTTGGCTTACCAGTCTAAATGTTAAAATAGAAAACACAGAAAACATACATTTTGAACTCAGAGGGCGTTTAATGGTTGGACTAAGTAATTGTAGATTTAAACGTTTCAGAGCTAAACCTAAAACTCAAAGGAACATAAGGGAAACAAAAGATATGGTTTAAGAGTGAATAAGCTTATAAGTGGTATAAATTAAGTAAAATAAGTAAATAAAAATTAATTTAACAGTGCAGTACTATAATAGTATATGTGTGAAAATAAAAATTGTGTAAATGACTACATTATGTGTCTATATAGTATGACGAAAAGAAATAACTTAAAACCTAATTTTCAAGTAATAGTTTAGACATTATATCTATCTACATAACTATATATATATATATATATATATATATATATATATATATATATATATATATATATATGTATACATTTATATTAAATTAATTTTAAATTGGCTATTTATACAAGAAAACAAGTAAATGCATTTTAAATTTTAGGATAGGGTTCCTTACACGAGGATGGTCATATTTGGGGCTTTGCTGTATCTAAAAATAATAAATAAATAATAATAAATAAACAAATGAAAACCAAAGCCCTATATAATATTGTCGATTACCTAACTGTTTACAAGAAATTCTGGAAAGAAATGTGCCATGCATTTACAACTTGAGTGAGAAAAGATTACCAATGAACAAACAAACAAATTGTAAATCATCATTATGAATGAATATTTTAATTTCTAGTCTTTGACGGTGGTCATAAGTTTTGGTGCACAAAATATTAGAAAACAGCAAATAAACAAAATTCTTGACCACGTTCAGATATACATAATGAAAAAAAAAAAACATTCACAACATTGTTATTTAAAAAAAACAAATGTTTAATGTACTTTAATTTACAAAAAAACAACACTTCTTGAAACAAGTGCTGTCAAACAGCATCAAAAAGCATTAGCGATTCTGAAACATCAACAACTGAACATATCTATGATCCGTTCACATGCACGTCTTCCTGCATGTCATCGTCTCCGTTTTCTCCTTCCGCTCCCTGCATGTCCTCATACATGGGAACAGACTCCTGCATCTCCTCCTGGATCTCCTCCTCTTCCTCTACCATGTTACTTGCTCCTGAAAAAGAAAAAACAGGACTTGTGAGAAGCTTGATCATTTTTAGGTCTTAACAGAAAACCAAATATGTCCCATTACATATTAAAATGTTGTTTGATTAAACACAAAGCAGATCAGCTTTTCAGAAAAGCCTCAGTCTGAGACTCAAGTGACCATAAGATTTTATTTGTAAGAAGTGCAATCATTAAGTACATCAATGCTACACACAGGGTTTCCACCCCCACACCAAAGAATTTCCATTCAATTTTCCCATCATTTGTGATCACTGAATAATGTTTGTGTGAGCGTGTATTAACAATAGTACCTGATCTCAGCTCTCTTCCTGGAATCTGTCCAGACTGCAAGAGTCCCTTCAACCTCTCAACTTCAGCCAGTGACGTGGCATTAGCAATAGCATTCTACACAAAAACAACACAGGTGAGACACATTATACCAGGACATCAGTCCATATGAGTTACATTAAACTGACATTTGATGGGTATGAGAAATTGCTTTTATTCAGCAAGGATTCGTTAAATTGATGAAAAGTGACAGTAAAAACCATTTATAATGTTCAAAAACGTTCCATCTATCAAAAAATCCTGGAAAAAAGTATCACATTTTCTACAAAAAATATTAACTCTTTTCAGCACTGATAATAATAAGAAATGTTTCCTGAAATTTCTGCTTTGAATCACAGAAATAAACATATAATATTACATATTAAAATATAATTAATAAAAAACAAAAACAAAAATACAATATGAATGGTTTTGTTTTATGAAAGTCAAAAATGTATCCAAAACACACCAAAAGCAGTAACATTGTGAAATATTTGTACTTTTTAAACTAACAGCTTTCTATTAGAATACATTTAAAAATGTAATTTATTCCTGAGATCAAAGCTAAATTTTCAGCATCATTACTCCAGTCACATGATCCTTCAAAAACCATTTAGATATGCTGATTTGCTGTTCAAGAAAATTTTTTTATTATCAATATTTAAAACAGTTCAGTACATTTTGAATAGAAAGATCTAAAGATCAGCATTTATTTAAAATAAAAGCTTTTGTAACATTATACCCTATACCATTTAAAAGCTTGGAGTCAGTATATTTTTTGAGAAAAAAAAATAAAGAAATAAATAAATTAATACTTTTATTTAACAAGGATGCTTTAAATTGATCAAAAGTGATGATAAAGACATTTATAATGTCTTTAATGTTACAATAGATTTCCATTTCAGATAAATCCTGTTCTTCTAACTTTGTATTCAAAGAAACCTAAAAGAAATTCTCAGCTGTTTTAAACATTATAAATGTTTTTGAGCAGCAAATCAGAATATCAGAATGATTTCTGAAGGATCATGTGACTGTAGTAATAATGCTAAAAATTCAGCTTTGAAATCACAGAAATAAATTACATTACATTAAATATATTCAAATAGAAAATTATTTTAAATAGTAAAAATGTCAAATTGTTACTGTTTTTACTGTACTTTAGATCAAATAAATGCAGGCTTGGTAAGCAGTAGAGACTTTTTAAAAAAAAAAACAATAAAAATCTTACTGTTCTTTTGACTGGTATTGTGTATACAATATATGTATGTTAACTCAGTTCTTCTGTACCTTGATGGCTTCAACATCTGCAGCCGATGGCCCTGTTTTCTTCTCAGTCTGAAGTGCTGCTCCTGGAGTAAACCTGAGAGCAACAAAAGACGTTTGGTGGTCAGACAATGTAACTGTACTTATGTGCCTCTGCAGCCTTTCAACCACTGTTCCCACAATCAGAGTGTAGTATCTGGAGTATCTTATCAATATGAATAAACTGATACGAGACAGAAAAGCCTTGAGCCAGCTCCCCTGAGAAACACTGCTGAAGTTTGATATGGAAATTTGGGTTTTAAACAGCCGAATCACTGTCAGTTTTCATTCTCTGAGATGTCGGGTACATAACTTCCACAGTCCAGTAATTCGGGAGAGCTGTGCTTCATCAAGGAGTTTCATCTTACGTTTTGGTTCGCTTGGCAATATCCTTTGCAAGCTGAGCACCTCGTTTGCCTTTGAACATTTTTTCAGCCTCCTGCCGTTCCTATGGTGATACATCAGAGAGTTAAAGCAGACGTTCACAACACACCATGACATGGACCACGACCCTGTTCTTCACACGGGCATTAATGAATGATCTCAGACAACTCAACTAAGCCAATTCAATCTGCATGTGCATTTATAAAAATTATCCAGAAGGGAATTATCACAATATATTGTCAGATGTACTATACATGAAGAATAGAACCAAGTATGAAGAACAGGGCACACAATGTGAGCACGGTGATATATAAACACAAAATAACGATGTCTTTGAGTGATGAATAATCCATAAATGATCCTTGCAAAGCAAGCAGTATGTATTTTATCAGATAGTCAATTTCAATAAAATAAAACAATTAAAAAACAAAAAACAAAAAAAACAATTCTGTACAAAATGACTGGTAAATAATTTAAACAATAGTTAACACAACTGCATTTCATAAGTAAAACTTGAGTATTTGCATCACACATAATATTTAACAAGATTAACCTCTCCCTCACTGATACTGATGCAAAACTGCCCTCTATAATTTATTCTAAATAAATAATCATTACAAATCGGAGCAGAAATAATCTGTAAATAACTGACAGTCCTAAAAGCAAACATGAACTCCACAAAAAACATTTTGTCCCCTAAAATATATTGTTTTACTTGAAGCATGATGTACACTACTGTTCAAAAGTTTGGGGTCCAAAAGGTTTTTAAAAAGTCTCTTTTGCTCATCAAGCCTGCATTTATTTGATCAAAAATATAGTAAAAACAGCAATATTCTAAAGAATTATTACAATTTAAAATAACTGCTTTGTATCTGAATATTGTTTAAAATGTAATTTATTTCTGTGAAGCATCATTACTGAATGATTTGCTGCTCAAGAATCATTTCTGATTATCATCAATGCTGAAAACAGCTCAAAAGAACAGTATCTTTATAACATCATAAATGTCTTAACTGTCAATTTGATCAATTTAATGCATCCTTGCAGAATAAAAGTATTAATTTCTTTTTCTTTCTTTTTTTTTTTTTTTTTAATCTTTTGAATGGTAATGTAGCTATATATAAAAAAAAAAAAAAAAAAAAAAAGCACTGTTACAGTTTAATCATACCTTCAGTTTGACCTTCTGGAAGTCCAGAACTCTGATCTGTGGAATTTTATTGATGACATACAATCTGTAATGTTTCTTGTTGGTAACTGGATTCCTGAGGAGACTATAAAACAGAAAAACAGCTTGTATTGTCTGAACTTAAAACATTAATTTCACACAACGACATGTGCAAAACAGCAGTTTCTTCAAGCAGGTAAGTACCTGAGAAGGGTCAGTGATTTCACAGTTGCAAGAGGATCCAAATCACCCTGTTGACAACCAGAAACAACCATTTGAACACAATTCAATGAAACCAAACTCAAAGATTGATTGATTATTGTGCATAAATGCAGATCTACAGTTGGACTCACCAGTTCTTGAATGTTGTTACTTGTGAGAATGAGCTCTTTCAGATTTGGTAATGACTGCTCCAGGTTCTCTCCAATTCGGCTGCAATAAGCAAGACAAAAACAGTCAAACCATAGCCTTCAAGCTTTTGAAACTTAGTTTCATAAGATGTGCAATAAGATTAATGTGAGTCTGCACGTTAAACAATGCTGAGTAGCAAGTTGTGATATCTTCCACTAGACATATGTGACCATGGACCACAAAACCAGTGTTAAGTAGCAGAGGTATATTTGTAGCAATATCCAACAATAAATTGTATGGGTCAAAATGATTGATTTTTCTTGTATGCCTAAAATCATTAGGATATTAAGTAAAGATCATGTTCCATGAAGATTTTTTGGTACATTCCCTCACATGAATATATCAAAACCTAATTTTTTGATTAGTAATATGCATCGCTAAGACCTTTATTTGGACAACTTCAATGGCGATTTTCTTTGTTTGCACCCTCAGAATCCAGATTTTCAAATAGTCGCATCTCATCCAAACATTGTCATATCCTAACAAATATCAATGGAAAGCCTTTTTATTCAGCTTTCAGATGATGTATAAATCTCAATTTCACAAAAATGTACCCTTATGACTGGTTTTGTGGCCCAGGGTCACATATGAAGATAACATGTGTCCACATATTTGTCTGATTCCCTCACCAGATCCTGTTGTTGTTCAGCAGGAGTGTTTTGAGTCTCTTTAGTAGCGGGAATCCATCCAGTTTTCTGACCTCATTATCGGACAAATCAATAGTATCAAACTGATCGAGTGTGGCGCCCAGATTCTCCAGCACAGGGATCTTATAACCTACAAACACACCAGCTGGAGTTATTCTTAAAGTAACAAGCATAAATTCGCTAAAATGAGTTTTGAAGATGCAGCTTGACTCACCGCGCAGGTCGAGCTCTCTGTCCCGCACAGGGTTCGTGTACTGCGCCGCCTGCTCGATTAACTCTGCCGTCAGCTTCACCATGTCAGCGGCTGAGAGGAACGACCTGTGGAAAAAATAGTTTGATCAACGAGAAATGTGTTTGATCAAAAGTTTATTATGAACGGCTAACATTCGCACACACGCTGCCGCCAAACGGAAGCGTCTGGTTTGTTCTTCTCGAAACAAACGCCACGTTTGCAGAAATACTACAGCGCCTGCAGGCGGACTGGTGGAGAAATGCGCTATAGCGAGTAATATACCCAGGGAAAAGTGTAAGATAAAACTAAACTTTCAGGAAATATGCATATATAAATGACGAGTAATTGTAGGTCATTAGGATAAAAAACAACAATTGCATATACTAAGTTCAAATGACATATTATCCTAACTTCTGAAGTTTGCAGATGACACCACAGTCATCGGTCTCATCTGGGATGGCGACGAATCTGCTTATAGACAGGAGATTGAGCAGCTGTCTCTCTGGTGCAGTCACAACAACCTGGAGCTTAATACGCTCAAAACTGTAGAGATGACAGTGGACTTCCGGAGAAAGCCCCCCGCGCTCACCCCTCTCACCATCATGAACAGCACTGTGGCTGCAGTGGACTCATTCAAGTTCCTAGGAACTAACATCTCCCAGGACCTGAAGTGGGACATTCACATTGACTCAATTGTGAAAAAAGCCCAGCAGAGGTTGTACTTTCTTCGTCAACTGAAAAAGTTCAATCTACCACAGGCACTGATGATACAGTTTTACTTCGCTGTCACTGAGTCAGTTCTGTGCTCTTCTATAACTGTCTGATTTGGGGCAGCCAGTAAATCAGATATACGAAGACTGCAACGGACTGTTAGGACAGCAGAAAGAATCATTGGTGTGCACCTGCCCAACCTTCAGGACTTATACAGGGGTTGGACAATGAAACTGAAACACCTGGTTTTAGATCACAATTAGTATGATATTGGGCCTCCTTTTGCAGCTAATACAACATCATTTCATCGTGGGAGTGACAAATACAAGTCCTGCAAAGCAGCCAGAGGGATTTTGAGCCATTTTCCTCTTGCAGAACAGTGGCCAGGTCACAATGTGATGCTGATGTGGGAAAACGTTTCCTGACAGATCTGGTGACTATGCAGGCCATGGGAGATGTTCAACTTAATTTTCATGTTCATTAAACCAGTCTGTCACCAGTCTTGCTGTGTGTATTGGTGCATTATTATCCTGATACAGAGCACTACCTTCAAGGTACAATGTTTGAACCATTGGGTGCACATAATGAAACTTTACACTCTGCTCTAACTGGTGTAATGTACAATAAGTGAAGATTGGGCACCAGACAGCGCAAATATAGCCATGAAACCTCCAATACTATATTGGCGAGTGTTTCAGTTTCATTGTCCAACCCCTGTACATCTCCAGAGTGAAGAAACGGGCAGGAAACATCATCCAAGACCCTTCTCACCCCGGACACAACCTGTTTGCACTTCTCCCCTCAGGCAGACGCTACAGATCTAGACATAAAAACAGCTTTTTCCCAAATGCCATCTCCAGCTTAAACAGATAAACGTAAATCATCACCTGGGTTCTACAATTCATTTCTCTATTTCTTTCCCCATTTTTAAATATTGACTCCTATTATAATAATTAATAATAATAATAATTAATAATATTAATAATATTAATATTATTAAAGTTTATGATATATAATTATTAAAATATAATTATTATATCACAAGGTTTATGATGTTTACCACCTTACCACCTTTAAACAGACTAAAATTAAAATACAAACCAAGTCCAGGATATCACAATACTCGACATATCTACCTCAGCAGATGTTATTTGCTGTATAAATGAATTAATATAATTTCTAAATGTAAGAAATGTTCAGCTCTTTTTTTTTTATTGCCAGACATAAACAAATTTCGAGTAAAAAAGCCAGAGTTGTGAGGTAAAAGGTTGCAATTACCTTTTTTATTTTATTTTATTTTATTCTGGGCTTCCATACTAAATGAACACAACAGTAGGCCTAATACAAGAATAAACAACTCAAAGAATCCCTCTTGAGTCCACCAGAGCGCAGCACAGTCCTGCTAGTCTAAGCCAGCTTCTTCTGTTCCTCATTTAAATGTGTTGAAGTTGTATAAAATAAACTGTCAGTGTGTAAAAGAAAACCACAGATGGTGTGATGAACATCCTTCATTCCTCTGCCGAAACAGACATCTCAACATGTTTCATTTCTAAATAATCTATAGCGTTGCATCTGATACTCAGACCAGATGTGGAGGGTCATTTTATTTTTGGAGATTTGAAGAAACGACAGGTTGATGAAGTTCAGCAGATGTTTTTAGTATTAAAGTCGATTTATCATCAAATGAAGTTAAGCAAACAAGCAGCTAAAAAAAGATGTGGTAAAAAGTTTCCAAGGCAGTTTTAATGTGACCTTCATAGGCTAGGCCTAATTTAACAAAAACTTTAGTTAACACAAATGTCTCAGAAAGAAAGGCTAATGAAACATTCATAACGGAGTTTGTAATATATAGTATATTTAACCTACTTTTTGTTTTAACTTTTTGTTTGAACATGAGCAATCAGTTTATTCAATCAGTTAATCAAAGGTTTATATACACCTTGCAGATTCTGCAAAATGTTAATTATTTTACCAAAATGAGAGGGGACATACAAAATGCATGTTATTTTTTATTTAGTACTGACCTGAATAAGATATTTCACATAAACAACGTTTACACATAGTCCACAAGACAAAATAATAGTTGAATTTATAATGAAAACTTAACTTTTGAAAAAGTTGAAAAATTCAACTTTTTGAATTTGAAGACCAGGGTAAATTTAACTTATTTTGTCTTCTGTGAAACATATAAGTATATTCTGTAGGTTCTAAAGGGCAGTACTAAATGAAAAAAAGGTATTTAGACAAAATAAGAAAAATGTACACATCTTAATTCTGTTTAAAAGTTTTCAACCCCTTGCTCTTAAT
This sequence comes from Cirrhinus mrigala, assembly GCA_036247105.1. NCBI lineage: Eukaryota > Metazoa > Chordata > Actinopteri > Cypriniformes > Cyprinidae > Cirrhinus > Cirrhinus mrigala. The sequence continues at coordinate 45,938,712 of CM070013.1, forward strand.
GCATTGTTTTTCCTTGGGGGCATCAGTGAGCGTTTGAACCTTCTGTCATAGTTGCATACGAATCCTTCAGTTGTCGCAAAGTGTCAAAAGACGGACCTCAAAATCATACAGTCGTTGTTAAGAGTTCAAATGCACAAAAATGCTGAAAAACCAAAGAATTTGTGGGACCTGAAGGATTTTTCTGAAGAACAGTGCCAGTTTAACTGTTCAGGACAAACTAGGGACTCATGAACAACTATCACTAAACAAAAAAACACAGCTGTGGATCATTCAGGTAACAACACAGTATTAAGAATCAAGTATATGTAAACTTTTGAATGGGGTCATTTTTATAAATTCAACTATTACTTTTTTATACTTAGGTCAGTACTAAATAAAAAAATAACATGCATTTTGTATTATCCCTCTTAATTTGGTAAAATAATTAACATTTTGCAGATTATACAAGGTATAATGTGTAAACTTTTGACCTCAGTTGTACTTAGCTTTTTTGAGCATCAGACTTTTATGGCTCAAACAGTATAATATAGTGAGAATATGGAGCTCATAATTGAGGAGGGAAAAGCACCTCAATTTTAAGACGTAATTCTGAAAGCTTACTTACATAAAATGTCCCCCAAAAATATGTCTTAGATTATATTTGCTTAGGTTTATGATCAGCTCTGTAGTTTTAAAACATATAATGCAATGCAATCCAATGATGTTTGAGAGATGAACAAATAAATGTTGATGATCATATTTGACACATTTTAACACGTTTTTTTCTGAAACATATGTGGATAATTAAATAAACCTAAGTTGCTTGAGTCCAGTAAGTGTTCATCTTGAAATATTGCTAACCATATAAAAGTTGTTCTTATATTTACTTTATAAATCAGAGAAAATCCTACATGAGGTGTACAATTATACTTAAAGGGGTCATCGGATGCCCATTTTCCACAAGTTGATATGATTCTTTAGGGTCTTAATGAAAAGTCTATAATATACTTTGGTTAAAAATTCTCAATGGTAGTGTAAAACAACACCCTTTTTACCTTGTCAAAATGAGCTCTGCAAAAATCAACGGATTCAGATGGATTGTTCCTTTAAATGCAAATGAGCTCTCCTCGCCCCGCCTCTCTATTCTCTCTGTGGAGTGACGAGCAGCTCGGAGAGATTGTTTACTTTAGCTGCATTTAGCGCGTTTAGCCACGAAACTTTATTAGGAAAAGTGATTGCAGAGATTCATAAAAAACCCTTATACTCACTTGTGCTGTAGTTAAAGCTGGATCACAAATGATTTGCGTGAACATAGACGCATTTATGTAGATCGGGAGTTAATGGTAAGGTTAATCCACTGCATCTTCAGCGGCTCAGATGTCGGGAGTAAATGACGACCACTATGTTCATTATTACTAACAGCAACACAACACATCAATCGCTCAGTCGAAGATATTCTTGTCTAATTTACATCCCTGCTCCAGCATCGAAACAATGGAGGTCGACTGTTACAGCTGATTTAAGGCGGGTCTAAGGTAAGAGCTCATGTCAATCAACTATCGTGGGCGTGGCCATTGTTGGTGTGACGGCACATCTGAGAATGGCTCGATTTGAAAAAGGTAATATTATTTTTACAGATTAATTAAAAAACACTGCATGGCTTTTTATTATTATAGGGTAGATGTGCACATACACTGCCAACATGTTCAATATTTAAACAACATGTAACAGTGAACTTTGCATCCGACGACCCCTTTAAAATGTATACTTTTACTTGCTAAAAAGTATGAACCATCAATCAGATGACAGAAGAAATATAGTAAATTGTGCACAACATGATCATGTTGATCATTTAGGGGCCTTAGAAATTTGCATATTAAATTTAAAACAGTAGGCTTTATAGGGTTAATATCTCAATACAGATGTTCTCCTTTGTGTTAAACAGGTTTGTAATGACATAAGGTTAAGGACAAAATTTGCATTTTAAGGTGAACTATCTCTTTAATCTGTTTAGATCACATTTAAAATGATGTTTCTTAGTGAAATAGTCCTCAGTAATCTCACGTGTCTCCTCGAGATCGCAACCTTGTCTCAAACGGTGCACAAATGAACTGAAACACCAAGTCAAAATTCACATTCTATGACTTCTATTACTGAATGATCAGAGCTGCCATCCACATTCATTACAGCTGCTCTACACTCTTACTGCATGACAGCAATTGACTCATTTTATTTCTTCTGAGGAATTTCAAGAGATCTGAGATAAAGCTGATAGTCACGCATAAAAAATGACTGCATAAACCATCTGTTTATCATAAAGTAACATCAAATAACCCTCGTGTCTCTCAATCTAAACCCTCTGTTACAGTCTGAGAGACTCAAGCAACATTCAATAAATCAAAAACACACTGAACACTGAAGCATCAGACTTGACTAATATTATGAGAACCTAGAAAAGTAATTCTAGGTTGCATAGGAGTCCCTCAGTTGTCCTCAGTGTGAAAAGATGGATCTCAAAATCATATAGACAGGACAAACTAGAGACTCATGAACAACTACCACTAAACAAAAAAGCACAGCCGTGGATCATTCAGGTAACAACACAGTATTAAGAACCAAGTATATTTAAACTTTTGAAGAGAGTAATTTTTTTTTTTTTATAAATTTAACTTATTTTGTCTTGTCGACTATATGTAAACATCTTTTATGTGAAATATCTTATCCAGGTCAGTACTACATAAACAATAGCATGCATTTTGAATGATCCCTCTTATTTTGACTTAACTTTTGACTTCAGCTATATATATACGCACACACACAAACACACTTACAAAAAATATGCATATTAAGCTATGATTGGAGTGTTTTAACACAAAATCTTATTTTTTTATAGTTCTATACTCGTACTGTATGTCAACAACTGACTCATTTGTGTCCATTATTTATTTCTCCGGAGGAATTTGAGGAGAAACATCTAAAACAAAGTTGATAATTATGCATTAGACATAACTAAGAATTCATTAACATTGTCAGGGCAATCAAATGCACAGATTTCATCTTTAAGTAATACCATAATTGGTAACACTTTAGATTAGGTAACACATATTCACTATTAACAAAGAGTTTGCAATTATAATGACCAAACAGCACAGTATCATCATAGTTCAGAGCTCATTAATAAAGCATCATGTAATGCACGCAGTTATGCACGATACTGGTTATCATCAGTCCTGTGGTGTTTTCACACAAAGTCACTCCAGAATCATTAAAGAGATTCAGTAAAGCTTGAGGAGTTTAGTAACATCACGATGAGGAACATGTGTTAGGAGTTCATCTGTATTAAGAGCAGCTGTGAACCTTCATTGCAATGATCAGTGTGTGTGTGTGTTCATCAATTGCCCTTCAGGACGTTGCAGTCAAAGCATCACCGGGTCACTGCGGGTCAGACTCTGACAGCTCACCAAGATGCACTGCAAATAGTAGAGTCCAATCTAAATATTTACAAGCTCTGATATCAGAACATGGAAAACCCAGGAAAACCTAAACAAACAAATGATCATTAGCGCTTAAACGCGGACCACCGGCACATGCATCCTCACTGTGGGAAAAGAGAGACTCCGCCACACATTTTCATCAAGGAAAGGTTTATATTTCAGAGCTTTGATGGATTTCTTCCACCTTCAAATATTTAAAATACCAGTAGATACATAGTTTGAAATGTACAGTGTTGTTATTCTCGATCATTCTTGTGATTTAAAAGCTTAATGTCTCTCTTAACATTGCAGTTCCACTCCAAACGCTATTTGACATTCACCAATATAATCAGTTTCATTGGAAAATCACATGATCAGTTCTGAGAACGGCTTCTCTCATATACAGTTATACATAATTCAGAGTGATGTCTTTGAATAAAAAAGAAGCGATTTATACATGTACTGCATGTTTAAAAAACAGACAATCTTAAAAATATATCTTGTTTAAATCAAATAGCACCCTAACAGGGTTTCTTGAAATGAGGAGTATTATTTCTGTCATTAAAGGAATATTTGACCCCAAAATGAATATTTGCTGAAAATGTGTTCACCCTCAGACCATGCAAGATGTAGGTGAGTTTGTTTCTTCATCAGAACAGATTTGAAGAAATTTCACATCACTTGCTCACCAATGGATCCTTTGCAGTGAATGGGTGCCGTCAGAATGAGAGTCCAAACAGCTGATAAAAACATCACAATAATCCACAAGTAATCCACACCACTCTAATCCATCAATTAACATCTGGTAAAGTGAAAAGATGCATGTTTCTAAGAAACAAATGCATCAAGACATTTTAACTTCAAACGGTCATATTTTCTAGCTCAAATCTGAATCCATAGTTCATCATAATGCATCCTCCAGTGAAAATGTCAATTCATTGTTGTCCTCTCACATCAAAATCCACCCACATATTTATTTAGAAGTGTTTTAGACTGTTTTTGCTTGTTAACAGTGCTTGTAAATGTGTGCATATTTCTCTCCTGATTCAGACAAACCGACCTTTTTCACTGGAGAAAGCAATATTATGGATAGAGGACTCATATTTTAGCTGAAAAACATTCTTATGATGGATTTGTTTCTTACAAACATGCAGCTTTTCACCTCACAAGATGTTAACTGATGAACTGGAGTGGTGTGGATTACTTGTGGATTATTGTGATGTTTTCATCAGCTGTTTGCAATCTCATTCTGACGGTACCCATTCACTGCAGAGGATTCACTGGTGAGCAAGTGATGTATTGCTAAATTTCTTCCCATCTTTTCAGATGAAGAAACATCTTGGATGGCCTGAGGGTGAGTACTTTGTCAGCCTATTTTCATTTTTGTGTGAACTATTCCTTTAATAATCACAGTATAACTAGTTTAAAATGTACATTAGATAATACAACCAAAGACAGAGGAGGTCAGTCTATTCGCCTCTTCTCTTGCTGTCATCCAGCCGTCATCAAACATGTCCGGCAGCAGAACTGACGGAAGAGCTTCTTCTCACATAATCGGTTCGATTTGACCATCTCGCAGAAGACTTCATCAGCTGGGAAAGACAAAGAGAAAGTCTCAATCATATCTATTTATCAAACACATCACAGATCCGAATGATCCCAGTGAGTTTGTATGTCTTTTCTCAGTTTCCTACAGTTTCCTCAGTGTGTCTATTATTTTCTTCAAATACGCTCTTAAAAATAACTTTGGCTCCCCAAAGAGCTTTCCAGTGAAGAGTTCTTAAAAGAAACACTTGGAGGAACATTTTAGAATTCTAAAGAACCTTTTTCCACTATAAAGTAACTTCTGCATTTGAAAGGTTCTTCATGGAACCATCAATACCAAAAAAAGAAACGTAAGAGTCTTTAAGAGTGTAGAATGAAACCCAAATGCCCTACACTTGAATAAGAAGTGCTACTCACAGCAGCGGATAATTTTATGTCTCTCTTTCTCCTCTCTGGGTGATCTGATGGTCATGTTATGTAAGTTTGGACAGACAGAAGGTTCCAGAGCAATAAGAGGCAGCGGATCCTGGTGAAAGCATTGTTTTTGTCCTGCCAAAGCTTTGCTTCTCACTCACACAACCGCCGTTTACAACAATCCCTGTTTTTTCCACCCTCTCACTCACGCACGACCCTCTTCCCTTTCATCTTCTCTCTGTACGTCACTCTCTTTGGAAATCTTTATACTCATTGTGTTTCCCTTTCTTTTCTCTAATGTCAGCTTTTATAGCTGTAGAACAACAAACCGTGTTTGAGAAAATGTCTGAAAGCCTCGTAAAAACCCGGGCCTGGTCACTTTGACATGACATCATCCATCTGAATTACTCCAATGTGATAATAATAACAAAGGGCTCTAAATAATTAAATAAGGTCAAACTGGAAGGCAATGAATATATATAAAAATTTCTGGCTTTAGAAACATGCAAAAGTCTCATAAAGGCTGACCATACTGTTTTTCCAAACTTCCTTGCAACAAAATAAAACTAACCTATTATACTTGAAGGGATAGTTCATCCAAAAGTCAAACTCCCATCATCATTCACTCGTATGCATCATTTTTCTTTCGTCAAACACAAAATCAGACGTTTACCAAAATGTCTCAGTGACTCTTTTTTTCCCCCACACAGAATAAAGAAATCAGAGTTGAGGATGTAAGGGAAGTAAATTCTATACACTCTTAAAAATAAAAGTTCTTTATTGGCATTGATGGTTCCACAAAGAACCTTGAACATCCATAGAACCTTTAAAATGCAGAAAAGGTTCTTTATAGACAAAAAAAGTTCTTTAGATTTTTTAAATCTTCTTCAAAACGGTTCACTGAAAGGTTCCTTGGGGAGGCAAAAATGTTTTTAATGGCCTCATTGCAAAAACATCATTTTGGAACCCTTTTTTAGTGTAAATATACATACATTTTTAACAATTAATATTTACTTTTATATTTTTAAATATATATATTTTTTAAAAATTCTTTTTAAATTGTTAATTATTAGCCTGAGTTACAAACAAAACTGGTTCTATTCAATGAATCAGTCAGTGATTTGCCAATCAGTCTTAAACTCATGAGTCATTTTATATTTATTAGGGCTGTCAGTCAATTAAAATGTTGTAATCTAATTTATTACATGATGTGTCAATTAGTTAATCAAATAATTGCAAAATGCATTTGACTGTGAAAATACCCACGAAAGATTATTTAAAACCATCAGAGAAAGTATCAAGTAGACATTACAAACTGAAGGTTTTGAAAGATATATTTTATTTGATTCTACATAAAATTTATTACACATAAACATTTAGGCTGCAACGGCCTAAAATAAACTATGGAACATAAAAGAAGATCATTCGAGAAACATCAGTATTTTTTGTTCATATAATGAAAGTCAATGGTAACAGCTTTGTTACCAAAAGTTTTCAAAATACTTTCTTTTATGCTCCACAAAAGAAAGGTTTGAAATGACATGAGGGTGAGTAAATGACAGGATAATTTTTTTTTTGGGTGGACTATCCCTTCAATATTTTTATTATTATTACATATTGTTTGTTTATTTATTTTAATGAAATGATACTCAAAATAAGTAACTAAATCTGCCAGCAGGTGGCGGTAAATGCCTTCATTCACTCATTCAATTTGATTTGTTAAAACGGCTGATTTATTCAGGAATGAAGCAGACGGCTCTCTTTATAAACAGGTTTTTGAATCATTGATTCACACAATTCGTTCAAAACGCGGATTCATTCAGAAACTAAACACCGCTGTGTTGCGCTTAGACGTGAAACAATTCTGCTATGGCTTCAAGGGTAACGTTTTCTGCAAAATTGGGTAAAAACACATAATATTGTGTTTAAAATATAACACAATATCAATTTCTTATTTACTGAACGTTTGTATAAAATCACATTTAAAGCTTGTGTTATATCGAGTCAAAATCAGCACTCAGTGTCATATTGCTTTTGCTGCCTGTGTGATATGTGATATATATAAATATGAGACAAAACACATATAGGGTTTTTGTTTGTTTGGTTGGTTTTTTTGCACCAATATCTTGATTTTTAGGGCATAACTGCATTTATGGAGTTGTTTCCCTGCATCATATTTGTCAGGAAATATAAGATGGTGTACAGGTCTGGGGGCAGGGCCAGTGCATTAACTACGTTAACATTTTTTAATTGTGTTATCACTTCATAACTAATTAATTAAGTTAACGTTAAACTGACAGCCCTAATATTTATTTAATGCGCGATGCAAATTAGTGTAATTATTGACTGGTTGGGCACATGACAGAGAAAGATAAAATATATTAAATAGATTATGCAAATTCATTTTAATTAATTCAATTACTAAGATTAAATGTCTTTTGTCAAATGCAAAATGAGATGTTTGACAATGTCTCAGTGACTCTTTTTTCCATGCAACAAAGGTGGATTTTAAATGTCAAGCTCCTAAAAGGATGAAAAAGAGCACTTCTTCTGAAGTTAAACAGTTTGAGTGAACACAGCAAAATGTAAGTGTCTAACATCTCCTTCCCCCCTCCATAAAATGAAGAAAATCATTCTTGTTTGGAATATGAGGGAGAAAATGATGACAGAGAAAGCAGCTGAAGAGCACTGCATTTGTTCTCCAATGCAACAATACAGAAGAATGAAGGAAAGCGTTTTATGCACACACACACTCTCTCACACTAATGTTTTCAACATCACACACACTTCCCACAGAACTCACTCAATCACTCTAAATCAATCGGAAGAGACTGATACGACACAATAAACCACAGGCGCCACTGTCTCACCTCCTGAACAACACAAGCAGATGAGTCGGCTACTGAATCAACAGCTGTGGGAATCCAATCATTCTCATAACATTTGATTCTGTTAACAGATCTTAGCACATCCATCAATCTACAGTGTCATGGCTAAATCAGTGATGTTTATGAGTTTGCACTCACAAGTTTGGGTGTTGCAAAATAATTAAGATGTTTTCAATTGCACTGTCACAATGCAGTAAACACACAGCGTGATCAGTGTAACCTGATTCACAATCATACAGGAATCAATGAATCAGGCACAATGACTCATGAATCAGTCATGAATTCATGAGTCATCACTGTATGTGTACTTATTGTTTATGAGATGCAAATTAATGTAATTATTGACTGCTTAGTCATAAGAATGAGTGTAGTTAAACATTTAATTAGATCTCTATATAATCCATCCATGCATTCTTGTCTTATCTGGGCCTGGATCACAGTGGTATTTAGATTTTCTTAATTAATTTTAATGGATTAGATTAAAAAAATTATTTTATTTTATTTTTATTTTATTATTAAATATTTAACAGAAATATGTTAAACACAAATACAATAAAACAAAAAAAATATAATAACATAAATGCACTCCCAGTCAAAAGTTTTTGAACAGTAAGATTGTTATTGTTTTTTAAAGAAGCCTCTTCTGTTCACCAAGCCTGCATTTATTTAATCCAAAGTACAGCAAAAACAGTAAAGTTTTGAAATATTTCTATCATTTAAAATAACTGTTTTCTATTTAATATATTTTAAAATACAATCTATTCCTGTGATTTAAAAGCTGAATTTTTGGCATCATTACTCCAGTCACATGATCCTTTAGAAATCATTCTGAATAAAAAAAACTGCATAGAAATATTCTGATTTGCTGCTAAAAAATATTTATTATTATTATGTTGAAAACAGCTGAATAGCATATTTTCAGGTTTCTTTCAGCATTTATCTAAAATAGAAATCTTATAAATGTCTTTATAATCACTTTTGATCATTTTAAAGCATCCTTGCTAAATAAAAGTATTAAATTCTATAATTTCTTTCCCCCCAGAAAAATTATACTGACTCCAAGCTTTTGAATGGTATAATTTTACAAAAGCTTTTTATTTCAGATAATTGCTGATCTTTGGAACTTTCTATTCATCAAAAAATCCTGAAAAAATGTACTCAACTGTTTTAAATATTATTATTAATAATAATAATAATAATAATAATAATGTTTTTTAAACAGAAAATCAGCATATTACTTCAACATAAAGATTTCTGAAGGATCATGTGATGCTGTAAATTTAGCTTTGATCACAGGAATAAATTACATTTTAAAATTACATGTTCAAATAGAAAACTATTCTATTTCTATTTTTAAAATAGAAAAAAAATATTTCACAATATTACTACGTTTGCTGTATTTTGGATCAAATAAATGCAGGATTAGTGAGCAGAAAAGACTTCTTTAAAAAACATTAAAAAACTCACTGTTCAAAAACTTTTGACTGGTAGTGTAAATGTGTGTGTGTTAATATGTATAAATACAAATACATAATTTATTAACTATCAGCATGATTCACAAACAAATGACTCCTATAAACTGATCCTATTTGATAAATCATTCTCAAATCAGTGCAAATATTTGTAATTATTCACTTCTCGATCTTAAGAGAGGGAAAGATGAATTACATCATTAAAAAGATTATCTAAATTCATTTTAGCAATTAAGACTGTCACTGCTATGGGTGAGAGATTAAATGAGACGTGATTTGAGTGTGAATCATTCCAGCAGCACTTGTGATCTGCTGACGGGGTCTGTATATAATATCTGTACTTGACACAACAAGCTATAACAGTGGCGGCTGATTGAAGGCACTTACCGTTGTTACAGGTGGCGTTTACGATGCAGGTCCGGCTGACGAGGCTGTATCCGTCCTTACACTGTGTGCAGCTCGTTCCAGGCCCCTGACAGCTCAGACAGTGCTCCTCACACCTGAAAATCCACAGCAAAAGCTCACATGAGCTTCAGCTTCTTATATCTATAAAGACTCAGTTTGATAAATGAAAGTAACAAATATCCTGAAAATACGAGGGAAGCAAGGCGATCAGAACAGGAGCATCTCACATGAATACAAATGACTGTGTCTGATGCATCAACACCAGTGAATGACAGCTGTCAACAGTGCCAATGCCTTGAATCATAAAGTTCTGCTTTAGTACAGGTTTTTATGAAGGAAATATGAGGAATAAACAGAAAATATGTCAATACAGTCTCTAAATGTAAATGTCTTGTATTAACAACACCTTAAAATCGAAAGTTTGTCTTGTTTTCCAGTGCAAATGTCTAAGGATAATTTACTTGAGAGGCAAAATTACATAAAATAAGAACTTGGTTCTTGTTTTAACCCTTTCACTGTTGAGTTTAAAATATTCTATTTGACCCCCAGAGTGAGTTTTTCTTAGGCGACCGTTATTTTAGAACGTTCCCTTTATTGTTTCCATGGCGACGCGTCATGATTGTCACGTGACACACCGCAGCCACTATAGACCAATTGGTTGTTTGCAATCACGTGATTCTGAGGAGGCGCGAAATGCAGATGGAGGGCAGGAAGTGATTTTTCTCTATAGGAATCAATTGCAGAATCTCAAAATGACTATGTTTTCAGTTGTTTATGGAAATCGGTCAAACCGAGAAATTTAATTTCGTATCGTGTATGAAAATTTGCTGTTCTTAAGGAGGAAAAGGCAAGGATTGACTGAAAAAAAGCAGGGAAAAGTGGCTTGTAAACCTGTGTCTGCGGTCAGGAGGACAGTCAGATAACGCCTGTGTGCGCGAATGGTTAATAAAAGATATAATAATATTAAGATATATGTAAATAGATACAGGGTGAGATGCTGAGAATTCACTCAATGCTAAATGCCACACGTAGATACAATGTAAATAAGATATTATATTTGCAGTTGATTACAATGGGACCTTGTGAGATTGCGATAAATTGAAGTGAGTGACAGCTTTTTGACAGACGTCCTTTCCTTTTCCTTTCCTTTTTAGTGACTATATGAAAGCGCTATTTGCTCGGTTTTGTGGCTATTGGTCCTGTTAGCAGCACGCAAAGCGAAACTTTTATTAAAATTCCGAACTGTTTATAGAAAGCGAGCAAATAGCGCTTCCGTATAGTCACTAAAAAGCTGTCACTCACTTCAATTTATTGAAATCTCACAATGTTCCGTTATAATCAATGACGCTCTCGAAACTACAAATATAATATCTTATATTGTGTCTACGTGTGGCGTTTGGCATTAAGTGAATTCTCACTGTCTCACACTGTATCTATTTATATATTTCTTTATTAATATCTTAACGTATTATTATATCTTTTCTTAACCATTTGCACACACAAGCATTATCCGACACTCCTCCTGACCACAGACGGAGGTTTACAAGCCACTTTTTCCTGCGGTTTTCAGTCAATTTCTTGCCTTTCCCCCCTTATGAACAACACATTTTCATACATGATAAATGCTCTTTTGTGGATTCTCGGTTTGACCGATTTGAGCATCCATAAACAACGCAAAACATAGACATTTTGAGTTTCTGCTAGTGATTCCTATGGAGAAAAATCACTTCCTGCCCTCCAGCTGCATTTCGCGCCACAGTAATGACGTCATGTGCAAACAACCTATTATCTGTTTGTAAACACTGGGGATGCGCGCGCAGCATGGTTGCAGAAAACCCGGAGAGATCGCCTTTACAGCTAGAGAATTACAAGGCTACGGCACAAAATACTTAGATTTAAAAAGAGTATAGATTATATTGATTAGATGTCATAATGTTCAAAATGTTATTTGCATATTACAACAGCTTGTCACCCAGCGATAAGTACTGTTATTCAACGAAATTGACGTTAGATAGTTTGACGTTAGTTGTTTTTATATTTCAAAATTCTGACTTTATTTTCGCAATTCCGAGATTATATCCCACAACTCTAGAGGAAGAACAACTCGTCATTCTCTCTTTTCCCCTCGGCTCAGAGTTTATATCCCACACTACTGCTTTTTTCCCTCAGAATTAACAAACTCACTAGTTTTGTTAAATCCAGTTATAAAGTCCGAATTAGGAGATATAAACTTGCATTTGTGAGAAGCAACAATCAGAATTGTGAGATAAAATAAAAATAAAAAAATGTTATGTTAAAAAGTTAATAGTAATAGGTTTAAATAATATGTCATGCTGTAACGGTAGGGCTAATGCGATACATCCCCTATGAACAGCATATGTGAATATTATGTAGACCTATTGTTTAAATCAAATGTATGCTTTAAAAGTAGAGTAATGGTATGTCCGTTTAAACGTCTGCGTTTAGCTTCAAATGGCGTCTTTGACAACAGTATTGTATAAAAATTATTTGCATTCCGATTTTGACATCAAAAGGCACAAAAATATTTTTCTTATTCCACGGAGTTTACCCGTTTACCTCCACTTGCTACCAGTGTTTTTCTGCAACCACTATGCGCGCACAGCTGCAAATGACGTCACTGTGACGTCTACTCGAAATTGGTCTTATAGACCAATACGTATGACAGACGTATCGCTTTTATTTGTTTTTTCCTTTTTTGTTCAAAACATTCACACACTTGCTTACCATGTCTTCAACTATCTGATATTCCGATTCACGAATACGTGTAAGTGAGTGTATTTTGCCGTTTTAAACCCTTAATTAAACCCTTAAATAAATGATTTGGATCGTGATCTATAACGTGAAATGGGCGCCGCCATGTTTCTTCGCGCTGCCGTTCAGAGAGTTCTGTTAGCCGGATTTACAGCACGTAAATTTACCAGTTTCTCCCGAAATACATGCAAGTAAGTGGCTGGTGAGCCGGGAAAGGAATGGAGTGAATTATATCGTTACTTACACTATGTGTATCTGATATGAATAAAACACGTCTGCAAATTATACTTGAATGGATTGTTATTGCTGCTTCCATAGACATCCGTGTGTATTTTACCAACTCTAAATGTATTGTTTTACTAGTACTTACGTGTACATAAATGTCTGAAACCTAAAATAAAGGTTATGTGGTTTAAAACACTGCATGACTGTGATTATATGACAAGCGCAACGTGCGTCTCTCTCGCTCAGCGCCAGTCAACGCGCGAAAACGCAGTTTGAGTTTGGCAGTTGCGTGACGTCACCGAACGTTCTAAATTCTATCCACCTTATTTTTCCCATAAGAGTGGGTGCAGCCATTTGCACATTTTTTGTGTCTGGCTTCCGGTCTCATCCACTTCCAGCTATATTTAGCTGCACAAAAAGCTTGTTTTACTGCTTGATATTGCAAACTAGTGTGTCTTGCCATATTATTTTAATGTATTAGCTTAATTATGAACACACTGGTTTGTAGTGCAAACCGTTTTACCGTTTACTGCACTTCGATATTCTTCTCGTTATTTCCCTATGGCGGATTATGAACTGGACGTCTAACACATTACCAGAAAACAGCTTACTTCCGCATTGAAAAATAAGGTGGATATGTGGGACCGTACTCCCAGGGGCACAGTAATAAGAAACCCATATGTGGGACCGTACCGCTCAAAGGGTTAAGCATAAACTTACTTGATTTTGTTCAGTTTCTTAGAAAACAACACTTTATACGTTCATCTTGCATCCCAAGTAAATGTAGCTTAATTTATCTTTAGATACTTAACAACAAGACAAAAACACTTTATAAATGTGAATTAAGACTTTTAAAGACCTGCAGAAACCTGCAGTGCTTTTTTAGTATTAATAACTTTTAGTAAACTCTTGCTCTAATCAAGAGCAGGAGATGATATGAGTCAAACTGTGCCAAACTGGGATCCTGGATCCCGGAGGAGGAACACTGAGCACATATTTATGGGGCTGAACTTATTTTAGAGCTTGTTAATTTAACTGCCCATATCAACACCTCAGCATTCTGCAACTACTAGTCCAGGTCATGTTGAAGGAGATCAGGCATCCTGATGTGCATCTGACGGCTCAGACCGTTCACTCTGAATGACAATTAATGCTCATTATGTCTTATACACACACCGGGCGATGAGAGATGCTGCTAGATATCTGACAAACATGACTGTTTACATAATTTGTATGGTATTATTAATTTAAGGTAATATATACTGATGAGTTTACAGCAACCAAAGACTTATGTTTGACAATTTCAATCAACAGGGCTGCTGTGTTTTTGTTTAAGAAGCCTGCTTTGCAGAGTGCGCTCCTGAATGGTTGCCAGGTCCACTTATTTTCATCGCTTATTGTTTGGGCTCGGCTAATAAAGCAATTCAGTTTATGGGGTTCATAAAATGGCCACACGCAGGCCATGATATTTCAGTATGTGGCATATTTCCAAGTTTGGATTTATTAGGCCCTTGTTCTTATTTGCTGTTTTTTATAGCAAGATCTGGCAACACTGTGAGTCAAAATGTACCTCGTTTACTGTGAATTTTTGTGTCGCAACTCCGACACGTGGTTAAATAATGTAATTAACAACTAGTTGCCAGTAAACGATTACAAAACTGAAATTTTTTCAATGAACTGTTCCTTTAATGTGGTATCAAACATTGTGAAATTTTACTGGAACTTTTACTTTTTTTTTTTTTAGGTTTTTGAAAGAAACCTTTTATGCTCACCAAGGCTTCACCTAATACACTTTAAAATGTAATTTATTCAAGTGATGCAAAGCTTAATTTTCAGCATCATTATTTCAGTCTTCAGTGTCACATGACTCTTTTAGAAATCACTGTAATATGCTAGTTTGCTGCACAGAAATAAAGCAAAAAAAAAAAATTACATTACCAGTCAATGGTTTTTGAACAGTATGATTTTTAATAGATTTTAAAAAAGTCTTTTCTGCTCACCAAGCCTGCATTTATTTATTTCAAAGTACAGCATAAACAGTAAAATTTAGAAATATTTTTACTATTTAAAATAACTGCTTTCTATTTGAATATATTTCAAAATGTAATTTATTCCTGTGATCAAATCTAAATTTTTAGTATAATTACTCCAGTCACATGATTCTTCAGAAATCATTATACTATTCAGAATTGCTGCTCAAAAACATTTATTACTATTATGTTGAAAACAGCTGGCTATAATTTTTTTAGGTTTCTTTGATGAATAGAAAGTTCAGAAGAACAGCATTTATCTGAAATAGAAATCTTTTGTAACATTATAAATGTCTTTATCACCTTTGATCAATTTAAAGCATCCTTGCTAAATAAAAGTACTGATTTCTATAATTTCTTGTGGTGTATTTCAGATAAATGCTGATCTTTGGATCTTTGTATTCATCAAATAATCCTGAAAAAATGTATTCAACTGTTTTAAATATTGATAATAATAATAATTGAAAAAATTATTTTCTGATTGACGTAAAAATGACAGCTCTCTAAGGTCATCCATAGCAGCTGTAGAGTTGAAAATCAGCTGTAAAACAGTCCTTGGCACTTTGTGTGTGACCTCTGGGCTCTTATACAGTATTTACTATATGTCCTTTGTCATTTGCTGGAATATGAGCTAAAACTGAATGTTGTCCAGTGTGGATTGGTTACCTCAGGGCCACACTTTACCTCTGTTTTACAGCTGTCTGATCTATTTCTCTTCAGTGAAGCTCAACTGGACTAGGAGAAGAACCCTCCTCTACTGCAATCACCATCGGTGACCTTCATAAAAGCCTCTATTTGCTTTAGACAGCGTTCATAAAGCAAAAGACTGTTGATTTATAAATTGTGGAGTGCAGAGGCGTATCCTCTCCCGCTGCCCTTATGCTGCACATTACAGGAATCTAAAAGGCCGTTATGGAGCTGTAAATCTCAGCCATACATGAAAGATATGTGCTGCACTTCCTTCTGCTGGTTCTCTCTGGTTTCATCTGAAAACCGATTGCTTATCGATCATTATAGAGTAAAAAAAAAAGAGTAAGCATAAACTTAAAAAATAAATAAATAAAACTTAAATTCTAACTTATATACACAATATTTATAAAATCCTATATGTGACCCTGAACCACAAAACCAATCTTAAGTAGCACAAGTATATTTATAGCAATAGCCAAAAATACATTGTATGGGTCAAAATTATTAATTTTTCTTTTATGATGAAAATCATTGGGATATTAAGTAAAGATCATGTTCCATGAAGATATTTTGTAAATTTCCTATCGTAAATATTTCAAAACTTAATATTGGATTAGTAATATGCATTGCTAAGAACTTCATTTGGACAACTTTAAAAGCGATTTTCTTAATATTTGCACCCTCAGATTCCAGATTTTCAAATAATTGTATCTCGGCCAAATATTGTCCTATCCTAACAAACCATACATCAGTGAAAACTAGGGCTGTCACTAACGATTATTTTGGTAATCGAGTAATCTGTCAATTATTTTGACGATTAATCGGATAATTACAATTAGTTTTTTGTAGCAATAAAAATAGACAGAAGTGAACAATAGCCTTTTAAATGACTTAAAATACACATATGTGACTCTGGACCACAAAACCGTGTCTTAAATAGCACGTGTATATTTGTAGCAATAGCCAACAATACATTGTATGGGTCAAAATTATAGATTTTTCTTTTATGCCCCAAATCATTACAATAGTAAATAAAGATTATGTTCCATGAAGATATTTTGTAAATTTCCTACTGTAAATATATAAAAACTTAATTTTTAATTAGTAATATGCATTGCTAAGAACTTCATTTGGACAACTTTTTTTTCCAATATTTTTTATTACTCAATTATTTTTTTGCACACTCAGATTCTAGATTTTCTAGAACAGTTGTATCTCGGCCAAATATTGTAATATCCTAACAAACATACATCAATGATAAGCTTATTTAATCGGCTTTCAGATAATGTACAAATCTCAACTTAAAAAACTTACCTTTATGACTATTTTTGTGGTCCAGGGTTACATATAAGCTTAATGAGGCAATAATAATTACTTTAAATAAAATATAAAAAACAAGTAATCATACGGTTTTACTGAACAAAACATACATACTGTTATAAACAACAGAGCTAATGTGCATTATGCATTTATAACAAATGCCTGCAGAGGGCACCCAACGGCCGGACAATTGTTTTTACACTTTATTGCGCAATCTAATCCTTGTTTAATATTGAATAAACAACATTTAATTCAAATGGCCAGTCCGCTTAACCTTTAGTATTGGTCCATTTCTTTATTATAAAAACGCTACCGCCACTGTAATTTCTTGAATATGTGGACATCAAAACGTGTACACTCAGAGTGAGGAGACAAACTTTTATTTTGAAATCGCGTTAAACCGTTAGCCTATCTAGAAAGCTAATGGTGTATTCTCCTGTGTTTGCATAGGTTTATATACGATTTACCTTACAAATCTGATGAAATAGCGCACGTTGCATTCCCAGATGAACGTTATAATAAATCCAAACTCACAACAACATGCAGAGATGGAGTTTGAGACACTCCACACATGTAAATAATAAGTTTGTGGAGCAGTAACGTTACTGTGGACGGAGCCACTCTGAGATTCACGTACCTACGTAACCTACACGCATGTGAATAAATAAAGCGCATATGTTAAACCGGCGTTGCATATATTTATTTAATTCACAGCGTTTGTGAATTCTTAATAGCATTAAGCTAAATTTTTATTTTTAAATATGTGGAATGCGCCACTTCCGGTATTTTGCCGATTACGCGACACAGGCAAAATGCAATTCGAGGAATTTTTAAAATCTAATACTCGAACAGAATCGAGGAATCGTTCCAGCCCTAATGGAAAGCTTATTTATTCGGCTTTCAGGTGATGCATACATCTCAATTTTAAAAAACTAACCCTTATGACCGGTTTTGTGGTCCATGGTCAAATATATAATATTTACATATACATAGTATGTTGAACATTTTTAGGCAATAATATCATGATCTTTACTGGGGACACAAAAGGCAACGAATCCCAGAAATGACCTCATACCTCACTGTGCGTGTGTGTGTGCGCGTGTTCTCACATTTCTGCCAGAGAGCAGAAAGAAAGAATCCCAATGTAAATACCAAACACACAATTCCTTTACCAAGGCTACAATTCCAGCAACTGCAATTTCAATGAGACGGATAATCAGTAGCTAAGAATGCAAACACATAGGCTATAAAAAAAAATGAGAAAAAGCCTTGATGACCTTGAAGTTGGTAAGAAAGACTAAGTGGATGACCCGACAAAAATACGTTAGCCTGGCTGTCTTTGGACTTGAAATTGTGCAAGAATTTTAATTGTAACATTTTTTATGAGAACTGCAATGTGACCTTTAAATATGAAACATCTCTAATCTTAAATATCTTTAGAAAAATGTTTAATTAAATGCATTTGCATTTTAAAGCATCATAGGCGTGCTCCAGCTGTCACTTTCAAAACTTCACAAAATGCACATTCATATAATGTAAGAACTGAATTGGTCATGCAGTAGTTTGTGTGTGAATGCATTTGTACAGTGATCATGGAGGACGTACTTGCGGCACATCCTCTGTGTGAATCCTACAGCCTCTCCTCTGTAGTATCCGGGAGCGCAGGTTCGGACGCACCGCCACTCCTGCTGTAAGAAGTCCGGCGCACACTGAATGCACTCCTCCAATCCTGGACCTGCCGACACAAGCACACCGTTAACTCAGTCCTCAGTTATCTGCATTTGTAATTCATTGGGATCTTCACCTGAGGCGTGTTTGGGGCGGTTTGTGAAAGAGGCATGATGTTAACAGTGCAATGTTATTGTTAATCAGTATGAGTACAGTGACCTGATACAATGTACCCTGTAATAAAGCATAAAAACATTTCAGATTATATTTCAGCTAGTTGCCAAAGCAACATTTCTCTTTTAAGTTCATTTTAGTTTTAAGTACTAAAATAACTAAAACCAAATAAACTAATAAATAAAAATGTATAAAATCTATATAGACATATTTAAAAAAAAGACAAAATCACAACAAAATTGCTAAAACTTTAACTAAAATTAAAACAAAAACAGAAAATATTAAAATAAAACCTCATTTAAAATGTTACCAAAAACTATAACAGTATATGAATACTACTGAATGAAATAAATTAGGTTCTTTTTCCATCTACCAGTTTAGATTAGTTGCATCTCCACAAATGATGCATGCCATGCTGTTTTTGGCAAAGAAAAGTTTGCTACTTAAGTGTCTAAAAATGCTATGTCTATATAGACATCTCACTAGGCTTTGAAACAGAGCCCATGTTAATAGAGATGGAAAAAGAGACACATACATTCGGGTTAATCTGTCAATTTATTTCCCTCCGTCCCACTGTGTCTATAATGTCAGCTCTCCACATTTCAGCGCACTTGGAAAGCAAACAACTCGGGGCTTATCAGACGTCTCTGGTGAGTTGGTGTAATGAAGTAAGTTAATTAAGTTCTATGGCTGAGCAGCAGTAGTGATACAGGACTGGCAGTGGCTCGTTCACTCCTGCTGTCCTCAAAACAATACGAACGCTTTACTCTTTAGTTCCTCACTGTTGGTGAGCAAGTTAAAGAAGATATCTGATCTCATTCGTCTGCTTCTGCGTTCGGTTAATTTCATATTCTGTGAGTATTATTTGAGTCAGCTCACATCCACAATGTCCTGTGAGTGCACTGAACTGATTCTGAATAAGACTTATGATGATACATTGATGTACTGTAATTAGGGGTTTCTCAACTCATTCCTCAACGTCTGCTACAGTTTACCCGCCTGTCATTTTCTAGTAATCCTGGCAGCCTTGATTAGCTTATTCAGGTGAGTTTGATCAGGGCTGGAGTTGAATTTTGCCAGACTGTGAAGGCCAGAGTTGAGAAACCCTGATGTAAATCATGAAACTGGAACATTATCAATTCATCTTTATTGAGCTTTAAGATATTATACGACCGTGCACAGGAAATTTCTTCAACAGTTGTCAACAATACATGAGCTAACAGGCAAAAATTTGTCAGAAATATAAATTAGTCAATCTGAAATTTTTGAAATCTGAAAATCTGTTGTTTATTAAACTGTTGTATAAGTTTGTGCTGTTCTGAATTTAATGACTGCCTATGTTTACATGTATCTTTCCATGCAAAACAAAATACATGTAATCACTTTATATATGTATTATATTCATTAAAAATTACCTAACTGTGTTGTGTCTGTAGTATTACTTGAAAAAAGCAGTATAGAATAGAATGGAATTGAATAGAATAGGATGGGATAGGATGAATTAGAACAGAATGGGATAGAATAGAATAGGATGGAATAGAATAGAATAGAATAGGGGTGGGATGGAATAGAATAGAATAGAGTACAATATAATAGAATGGAATGAAATAGAATAGGACAGGATAGGATGCAATGGGACAGAATAGCATAGAATGGGATGGGATGCAATGGAATCGAATAAAATAGGATGGGATAGGAGAGGATGAAATATAATGGAATGGAATAGAATAGAATAGAATAGGATAAAATAGAATAGGATAGGATGTGATGGAATAGAATAGGATGGGATGCAATGGGACAGAATAGAGTAGAATGAGATGGGATGCAATGGAACTGAACAGAATAGGATGGGATTGTGATGGAATTGAATAGAACGAGATGGGATAGAAAAAAGACGACAAGGATGGGATGGGATAGAATGGAATGGGATGGGATGGAATAGAATAGATTTGAATGGGATAAAAAAAGAAAGGCATAGAATAGAATGGAATAGAAAAGAACAGAATAGAATGGGATGGATAGAAAAGAATAGGGTGGGATGGAATAGAATAGAATAGAACAGAATAGAATACAATAGAATGGGATGAATAGAAAAGAAAAGACAAGGATGGGATGGGATAGAATAAGAAAGGAATATAATAGGGTGGGACAGAACAGAATAGAACAGAATAGAATAGAATAGAATAGAATAGAATAGAATAGAAAATAACAGCCTTGGGATAAAATAAAACGGAATGGAAAGGGGTGGGATGGAATAGAATATAATAAAATGGGAAAAAATAAAAAAAAGAAAAGAAAAGGATAGAATAGAATAGAAAGGATTAGATAGAGTGGAATGGGATAAAATGGAATGGAACAGGGTGGGATGGAATAGAATATAGAATGGGTTGATTAGAAAAGAAAAGACAAGGATGGGAAAGCACTGAATAGAATAAAACAGAATAAAACAGAACAGAACAGAACAGAACAGAATAGAATAGAATAGAATAGAATAGAATAGAAGGTGACCTGTGCATGTGGAGCAGGAGATGTGGCAGGGGCTGCACTTCATTTCTTCCAGGTTAAAAAACGTTCCATTGGCACATTCTGGAACGCAGGTCATTCCTGCCAGACTTTAATCAGGAAAAAGAAAAGAAGAAGAAAAGATTAAAACCATACAGCAATTCACTGGAATATTTCCACAGCTTTAAAGAGAAAATATTGTGGAAAGCAAAAACCATCTGCACCTTAACATATGACTGCATTATTTACCAACCCTTATAAAAAATATTACATTATTTCCAAGTTCACACTTTAACCAACGTGCATAAAAATAGTTACGTTTCATAATGAATCAACAGACAAAATGTCAAAATTATAACAGCGAATGTGTAAATAGTAACTAGAAACTCTTCACTATGTAGTTTGTAATATATAATAATAGCATTATGTACTACACAATAATATTTTTTGCTTTTTAAATTTTTCAATATAAAATAGACTTTCATTTATATATTACAAAAATAAACAGAGTAATATTAAATTTGTATATTTATGTCACTTTAACACGCAATATTTTACTAACCCTTAAATGGAATAATTCATTATTTTTAAGTTCACACTGCAATCAACTTGTATTGACATGTGACAGCTCTATTTCCAAATCTGTCCATGTGGCTTCTTCAAGTTTTTAGTGCTCTAAATGCAGCATAGACTAAAACTAGTGTCAAACTAAATTATATTTTCAAACAAATCAGCTTTACCAGTGATTTCTGAAACCAAGACAAGGCTTAATATGCGTCTGAGAAAACAACTCTGCAGTCTTCTTCACGGTGGGTTGCTCTAGGCTTGGCTAAAAGAGCTGTTTTGTTATGGAACTGGGGTATTGTGGGTCAGCGGTTGAAAATGACAGGCGTTTCAATAATCATTTGAGCAAGTGTGACGCAGACAATGTGAATCTAAAAGACTCCAGGCATTTGCTCTCGATCTGTGCTTCAAAACACAGCGCATCACGATATATAACCCTGACAGATTAAATGCCGCCGAGAGGTCACGGCGCAAAGCATGCTGCGTTTTACCCTTCACAAGACCAGACTGCCTTTCAAGAACTAAAGCCGGGTCTGTCTCGGTACGGCTCGTCTAAACCGCAGCAAAGACAGCATGCATAAAGATGACCAGATGTACCCTAGATGTCCTGAACCCACACAAAACCCCAAAGCCAGACTTCTTACGCCATTTCATTCGCGCCAGCGTGAGGCTACAGACGTCATGAGAATTCAGAACTCCTTATATATCGTGCACGGAGTGCGAATAGGGGTCAACGCCCTGCCCGTTAAACTCCATCGGCTGCAAAAGACTTTTAAATGCTCAATAGCCGCAAACATTTGGTTTTATTTACACTGCAATCAAGCAACAATCCAGTGAGGATTATCAAATGTTCTTGGGCTGCATCTCGACTGCCACACTCTGAGAGCAACGGTTCAACATGGGACATGAAGATGTGTCCTTCCTTCCACCAGGTTGTTTTGTGCAAATGCAGAACAGTTGAAATGTAAACCGTTTTGATGATTATCATTATTACCTGAAGCCATCTTTACAGGCTGTGCATCTGTCTGCATCTCGCAAGCATTTCAAACAGTTCTCGTGACACTTCTGACAACGTCTCTGGCCTGGAAAGAAAGAAAATGTGACGTGAAGATCACACAGACAATCAAAGACAGGAATGCGTGAAAATAAAAGCAGCTCTCTCAGGACCACTATAGTCAAAGGTGATTGACACTTAGCACACAGTTTGGATTGCTGGTACGGTTCTGTTCTGGGCAAAAACTAACATGGATAAGATGAGGGAAAGTAGCGATAAACCACTTAGGGTGAACAGAACAGAACCTACATGAATGCAAAAGATGCCATTAATGTTCTTAATGACAATATAATGCAAGGACATAATAAGGATGTGGAGGTAGGCATCATATTCCTTGAAAAATATTTGTAAAAAATTCTAATCAGGTTTTAAGTCTCAACACAGCACAGAAACTGCACTTTAAAAAGTCGGACACTATATACAATCTGTTTTTAATGTATGTTCTTAATTGTTTTATTTAATTTCTCTTTATTTATTAGTATTGTTTGTTCAGAGCAACATGGTAGCACTTTGTCCAAGATAAATTTCCTCTCGGGGACAAATGAAGTTTATCCTATCCTATCCTATCCTATCCTATTTTATTAAAAACAGATAAAGGGAACACTGTGGCTTTGGTTCTTTTAGACTTAAGCTTTGCATTTGATATGGTTGACCACAATATCTTGATTTCCAGGTTGGAGAGCTGTGTTGGGTTACCAGGCATAGTGCTGAAATGGTTTAAATCTTTTTTAACAAACAGAAGTTTTAGTGTCTCTATTGGGCAACATAGTTCGTCCTCACACCCATTTGTTTGTGGGGTGCCACAGGGCTCAATTCTTGCCCCAGTTTTATTTTCTATATTTATGCTACCGATGGGTGCTATCTTTGAGAAATATGGAGTGTCTGCCCACCTGTATGTGGATGATACTCAGCTTTATTTTCCCTTGCAGCATAAAAGTGAAGAATTCTTAGGACCTCTGTTGGATTGTCTAAACGAATTACATAAATGGTTAAAGTAGAATTTTTTTGTGTTAAACGAGAACAAAACCGAAATCATTTTGTTTGGATTAAAGTCATATGAAGACCATGCGCTTCATTTCGCTCATCTCTCTTCCTACTTTACACCCTGTGCTAAAAATCTTGGTGTTCTTTTCGATTGCAACCTGGGTTTTGATCAAATCAAGTTTCTTTCACTTACGGCGTTTATCAAAAAATCAAATCTTTAGTCTCTGTTTGAACAGTTTAAACAGATTATTCACCTGTTTGTTTTATCTCATTTAGATTATTGTAATTCACTACATTATGGTATACACTCTTAAAAATAAAGGTGCTTTAAAAGGTTCTTCACAGCGATGCCATAGAAGAACCATTCAGTCAAAGGTTCTTTAAAGAACCATCTCCTTTCTCACCTTTTTACAATCTGAAGAACCTTCTTTCACCACAAAGAACCTTTTGTAAAACAGAAAGATTCTTCAGATGTTAAAGGTTCTTTATGGAACTATTTAGACAAAAAAACATTCTTCTATGGCATCGTGAAGCACCTTTATTTTTAAGAGTGTAAGTCAGTCCTCTATATTGCATTTACAAATGGTCCAAAATGCTGCTGCAAGGATGCTGACAGGCAGACGTAGGTTTGATCACATCTCGTCTATCCTTATTTCGCTAAACTGGTTACCAGTCAAATTTAGGCACCATACCAGTCCTTTATATGGAGAAAAATGTTTTCCTCAAAAAACACAATTTCTTTACGACTGAAGAAAGGAAGACTTGAACGTCTTGGATGACAAGGGGGTGAGTACATTATCTGTAAATTGTTGTTCTGGAGGTGGACTTCTCCTTTAATGCAAATCTAGCAGTGCAATATCCTGCTTATACCATGGTCATTTACCACCACTGACAAGTTAAAGCTGTAGATAAGAAAGGAGAAAAGAATGGGAAGATGCCTGTGGATAAAGTCCTGCGTCTTTGTTCTTTTTACTTCAGCCCTGATGCCTTTGAGGCTTTTAGTTGAAAGAACTTACAAACGTCAGAGACAAGAAATGCTAAATGTTATTCAGGATGCAAACAATGTCAATGACGCCGCAGCCCCTGAAAGAGTTTCTCAGTGCAGGTTTCACTCAATATTCGGGGGCATTTAGAACCCTTGTGGGGAAAAAACTGATGGCACAGCATTTGGTTTAAGCCTACGCTTATATCTGCCAACTGCAAGTTCTTTCAGTAGCTGTGGTCATCTTATCAGTATTTTATTTTGTGTTGTCACTGAGTGCAACCATTACACATCATTGAAATAATGGCACCCCCAATAGTCCAAAAGTCCAAAATAGTTTTAAATAACATGAAATAATGCAGGGTAAATAACGCAGCAATGTAGGACAATTTTGAAATTGGGGAAGAAAACGAGATGGGAGTTTTTCGACATACCCTAACTGTATTGACCGTATTGAACCCAAAAAAAAGAGTTCAGCAGACTTAGACAAGACCAGCACTTGAGGTTAAAAAGTACATAAATTGTCAATTTGTTTCGAAAATGACAGATCGTTTTGCTAGATAAGACCCTTCTTCTTTGGCTGGGATCGTTTAGAGCCCTTTGAAGCTGCATTTAAGCTGCATTTTACAAGTTCAAACTTGGGGGCACCATTGAAGTCCATTATATGGAGATAATTCTTGATCTTTTTTCCTCAAGAAACATAATTTCTTATCGACTAAAGAAAGAAAGACACAAACATCTTGGATGACAAGGGGGCAAGTAAATTATCTGTAAATTTTTGTTCTCCTTTAATACCCAGGGATCCCTTAAAAATGTTTGTTAAAGATTTATAGAAAGAATGCCTTTGCAACTAGCTGAAATAAAATAAGCAATAATTATATTGTATATTGTAATTATATAATACTGTAGTTTGTATTAATATTTTACATTTAGTTTTTTATTTGTTAGTTTTCATTTAAATGTTAAAGTTTTACTAATTTTGACATTTTTATGATTTTAGTTATAAACGTGTCTATGTAGTTATTATTATTATTATTATTTCAGTTTTACTTTATGACTTAGTTTACTACTTTTTACTAATTTAAACTTAGAATTAGACATGTTGCCTTAGCAAATAGTTTAGATAAGCTGTTTAAGAGTTTTCTGTCTTTTTTTATTTCAGTTAATGTTTATGTTATTTCAAGTAAGGAAAGCTGCAAACTATGACAGTTTACTCAGCATAGATGGCCCGTTAAAACAGCCAATATAGTGTGTGTTTTTGAAGACATAAAGTGTCATAAAGTCATAAAGTGACAATGGCAATCACATGTATCACACACTCACTCAAAAAACTGATTCACGTGCAAATGGACTGAATGCATGTGCACTGACATGAAAGCGGTGTAAAGAGCCTTAAGTATTTCACCGGATTTCCTGGGAAATGAAGAAAGGTTTTAATAACAAAACAGAACCCTGTTGCAGAAACCAGGGGAAAAAAACACTTCCGCATGCTATCATCGCTGGTCCCTCAAGATTTTCGCTTTTTTTTTTGCAGTGCTTTATTCCCGAAAGACGGACAAAGACAGAGAGGGAGAGACAAATTTAGGCCTTTTGAGTTTTATATTACCTCTAATTTTCACCGATCAGCAGTGAGTGAAATATCTGGGCATCTGGATGCAATTCATACTTGGGTACGTGCAAATTTCATCCATTCACGCTGCCACTAAACACATCTGTTCAGAAGCACGGCTCCGCATGTGTTCGGCAGCTGAGGACGAGCGCGCAAACAACCATAAACCAACTCAAACCCTCCGTCCTCGTACGCGTCGCAGGCGGCCTGTGAAAGACGCTCAATCACCAGTCTGATTTGTGGAGATAACTAGAGCTCATCTCCATCCCAGCAGCTGTTATCAACAAGACGGAAACAATGAGGGCAAATAAACCCGCACACACAATGAAGCAGAATCATGTAAAGCGCTGGCTTCTTCTGATCCGTGCACACGTGTGCCACGCTTCACGCTCACTGACTAAAACAAACACACTCTCCTCTGTGATTATATAGACTGTGTTTTCAAGGGAAAGTTCATTAATAAAAATTTGTACACTATTTACAATTTAATCACTCTTGTGTCATTGCAAACCTGTATGATGTTATTTTTTGGGGAATGCAAAAGTAGAAGAATTCCTGCAGTTCTTTTCCACACAACAACTGCTCAGTTTTCACATCTGTTACAATGTAAAAAACAATTTGTTGAGTCAACTTAATAATAATTCAAATTTTAAGTTCCGTCAACTCAAAAACGTTGAGTCAGCTTGAAATGTTAAATTGTACTAAGTGACAGCTTAGATATTTGAGTTGATGCAGCTTAAAATTTTAAGGCAGCTGGGTAACTTACCCAGATTTTTAATCTTACGAACCAAATTTTTTGTTAAGTCAACTAATTTCAAGTTGACTAAACTTATTTGAGTTGACTGAACTTAAAATTTTAAGGCAGCAGGGTAACAAATTATTTTAAGTTAACCGAACAAATTGTGGGTTTTTTAAATGTTTTTTACAGTGTAGGTTTCAAAAAGGATAAAAAAAAAAAAACAGTTTAAACAATGACATTATTTTCATATTTATATGAACTAGTTTTTAAGGCATTATTAGTGTGTTTGCATTGCTTTTTGGTGCAAATTCAAAGGCAGAATCTTATGCATTGTTCATAGAGAACACAAAATGCACTCAGACAAGATGCATTAAAAAAGTTTAAGAAATGCTGCTTATAAATATTATTGTATTTACGTGTGCAATATTATTGGAATATGTATGTTTATAAAAAATATATATATACATAAATATAAAATATACATTTTATTGTAAATATTTCATACATTTGGTTTAATATTAATAAAAATTTATTATTTAAAATGCAATAAAAGATTTCTTTTTAATGTTATAAAATAATATGGGACTGAACAACATGTGGCCGAGTAAATAATGACTTCATTCTGGGTGATCTACTCTTGTAACGCATGGTAAGCACACTACCAAACATAGGTGGCATAATTATGTTGCCTTCTAAGGGACCTTATTTTGAACAAATTCAAAGGCAGAAATATGCATCCTTTCAATCCATCAAAAAAATTAATAAATAAAATAAATAAATAAATAAATAATAAAAAATGCAATCCCATAATGCATTTTAACAAGAAAAATATACATATATTTTATACATACAGTATAATTAAATAGCAATTTATTTTAATAATTTAAAACATTATTATTAATAAAAAATATAGCAGAATGGTTATGTGCTATTAGTATATCACATCATTAGCTTAGTAATATGAGGATAATTTATGCATAATTTACAAATTTATTTTAATTAACTGTTTATTTGTCTAAAAATTCTTCTTGTAGCTTCGTATTATAGTAATTTGAATATTATTGGCTCTTTTATAATAGATCAATTCCTCATTTATAAGTTATGAGTTAAGAGTGCCTGTTAAATTAGTAATTGTGAATAAGTGGATAAAAAACTCAAAGTAAAAATATAATAAATCTAAAAGTTTAAAAGTTTATTTCTGACACCATTACAGAAACTATCCTGAAGCAACAGAGCGCTGGAATTCTGCGTGGTATTTAAAGTAAAGTGCCAGAGGAGAACTGGCCCCCCGAATGTCTAGTTTTTTCCCATTTCTGTCACAGATGGAGTTTTGGTTCCTTGCTGCTGTCGCCTCTGGCTTGCGTAGTTGGGGACACTTAATTGCCAGTGATATCGTCAACTTTTATTTCATCTGAACTGAGCTGGATGATGAAATAACTGAATTCAATGATGAACTGCCTTTAACTGAAATTTGAGTGTTTACTGTTGTCTCTTTGCATTCTTGACACTATTTTCCTATTTTAATACTGTAAAGCTGCTTTGACACAATCTGTATTGTTAAAAGCGCTACATAAATAAAGGTGACTTGACTTGAATACATCAGTGGATGTTCCATCTTCGTTGGACTCACCGTCGTCGTTAAAGTATCCGGTGGGACAGGTCTCCACACAGGTGCTCTCCTTCAAGTAGAAGTAAAGGCCTCTTCGGCAGGACCGGCACTCGCTTGGCCCGCGACCAACACACTTCTCACAGCCTCTGTGACAGCGGCGACATCTGCGGGCCTCTCCGTCCTCAAAATAACCCAGCGGACAGTGACTAACACACGTCCTGTGAAGAGGACGAGAGACAAACATTAAGGGATGAGATGATGAAGCATAAAACTGACAATGACCAAAACAAAATAGTGTTTCCATACACTGTATATATTCAATATACTGTATACAACGTAAGACATATTATATCTAATATTTTACACCATTTTAAGTACATTTAAATTTTTATAAGTATATATATATTTTTTTTTATAAATACATACATTTATTAATGTCAATTTAGATTTTTTAGTGAGAAATAGGACAAACTCACACTCATAGTTTTTTAATTAATATTTGGATTTTTTATTTTTTCAGAATTTCAGTTTTAGTATTTTTCTGTGTATTTTTATTTTATTTCATATGTTTTTTAATACGTCTATATAGTTTTTATTCATTTTTATTTAAGCTTCAGTTTTCAATTTAAAGTCAAACTAAATTAAAACAATAAACATTTTCATGGCGTGTAGCTGAATAATAATAGCAATATTTTATTTGAATTTGATTATTTCAGTCGTATTTATTACATCAATTTTAACTAAATGAAAATATGTAATGTTTCCTTGGCAAGTTTAGGGAGTGAATAACCAGCACTCTCTCCACCCTCAATACCACGACTGAGGTGAGTCCCTTGAGCAAGGCACCATTCCCCCAATTGCTCCCCGGGCGCCGCAGCGATAGCAATATGGCTGCCCACTGCACCGGGTGTGTGTTCACGGTGTGTGTGCGTGCTTGTTCACTACTCACAACTGTGTGTGTGCACTTGGATGGGTTAAATGCAGAGCACAAATTCTGAGTATGGGTCACCGTACTTGGCCACACGTCACGTCCTTTCCTTTTACATTTAAAATATAATTTAATTTAATAATCTGTTTTCATCTATTTAATTTGTGTAATTTTTAATGTCTATATTTTAATATATTTTTATTTTAGTTTTAATTTTAGTTATTACATCAATTTAAAATAAACGAAAATACAAAATGTTTCCTTGGCAAGTTTACATGTAAAACGTACTAATTTAATTAAATTCATCTGTTTAATTTGTGTCTTTTTTATTCTTTTTTTTTTTTTTTTTTTTTTTTTTAAATGTGTCTATATTTTAATACATTTTTATTTTAGTTTTAGTTATTACATCAATTTAAACTAAATTAAAATATGAAATGTTTCCTTGGCAAGTTTACATTTAAAATGTAATTTAATTTAATTTAATAATCTGTTTTCATTATTTAATTTTTGTAATTTTTATCAATTTTTTTTTAAATGTGTCTAGATTTTAATATATTTTTATTTTAGTTATTACATCAATTTAAACTAAATGAAAATATGAAATGTTTCCTTGGCAAGTTTACATTTAAAATGTAATTTAATTTAATTTAATAATCTGTTTTCATTATTTAATTTTTGTAATTTTTATCAATTTTTTTTTAAATGTGTCTATATTTAAATATATTTTTATTTTAGTTATTACATCAATTTAAACTAAAAGAAAATACAAAATGGTTCCTTGGCAAGTTTACATGTAAAATGTAATACTTTAATTAAATTTAATTTAATTTACAATATGTCATCATCTGTTTAATTTTTGTCATTTTTATTAGTTTTTTTAAACATGTCTATATTTTAATACATTTTTATTTTTTATTATTACATCAATTTAAACTAAACGAAAACACAAAATGCTTTTTGCCAAGTTTATATGTAAAATGTAATAATTTATTTTATTTTATTTTATTCAGAATCAGTTTTCATCTGTTTAATTTTTGTCATTTTTAATTTTTATTCTTTTTTTTAATGTGTCTATATTTTTTACATTTTTATTTTAGTTTTAGTTATTACATCAATTTAAACTAAATGAAAACACAAAATGCTTTTTGCCAAGTTTATATGTAAAATGTAATCATTTATTTTATTTTATTTTATTCAGAATAAGTTTAATTTTTGTCATTTTTAATTTTTATTCATTTTTTTTTAATGTGTCTATATTTTCTACATTTTTATTTTAGTTTTAGTTATTACATCAATTTAAACTAAATTAAAATATGAAATGTTTCCTTGGCAAGTTTGCATGTAAAATTTAATAATTTAATTTTGTTTCATTTTATTTATAATCTGTTTTCATTTGTTTAATTTTTGTCATTTTTATTCTTTTTTAAAAATTTGTCTATATTTTGATACATTTTTATTTTAGTTTTAGTTATTACATCAATTTAAACTACATGAAAATACGAAATGTTTTTTTGACAAGTTTATATGTAAAATGTAACAATTTAATTTTATTTGATTTTATTTATAATCTGTTTTCATCTGTTTAATTTGTGTAATTTTTATTCTTTTTTTTTTAAACATGTCTACAAAATGTTTCCTTGGCAAGTTTACATGTAAAATGTAATAATTTAATTCAACAATTTAATTAAAGGCAAAACAAAACAAAACAAAAAAACACTCATACCATGATTTTGAACACACCACCCTTCACTGTCTGTAACACTAAACCAATTCAGAGTTAAATATAATGTTGTACCTGCCGGTCTTGAGGCTGCCCAGACTGAAGTGAATGCAGTTGAGGCAGTGATCGGCGTCCGGCCCGTCACAGCCCTGATCTCCACATTCTGGATGACAAGGACCTGAAATACAGTCACAAACCAGCAGGTCCAGCAACCTCATCTATACATGTAGTAGATAAGATTACATTTAATAATTTAACAGATGCTTTTATTAAAAGCGACTTACAAATGAGGAACATAACAAACAAGTTGCCACAGAGCCAACTGTATCCACAGTATGCAATGCCAGGTTTATTAGAACAATAAATCTCTTAAGGCTGATACAGAGGATCATTTTTGGACTGGGAGTAAAGGTTGTCTGCATTTTTATTGTAAGTAATATATGTCTAGTGTATGATAAAGACTGTACAAGCAACAGGTACCATCATATATATACATATATATATATATATAAAATACATAATAATATTGTCATACTATTAATTAAAACTAAGGCACATCAAAATCCCATCAAGAATTTGATAAATTATTTTTTGTTTTGCTTCAATATTAAGACTTATATTTGTTTGGATTTTATTTTTAATAATTTTTTTTAATAAAATTTTATTTTCTTTTAGAACAATTAATAAACAAAATACATCACCTGCCCCTTGTGCATGTTTCTCCTCATTTTGACTGCATTTGTAAAGAGATTAAAATAAATTCTTATACATACACTACTGTTCAAAAGTTTGGGGTTAGTAAGATTTTTTTTAAATAAAATAAAAACTTTCATGAAGGATGCATTAAATTGATCAACAGTGACAGTAAAGACATTTATAATGATTTCTATTTCAAATATAAGCTGTTTTAAAACTTTCTATTTATCAAAAAGTCATGAAAAATGTTTACAAAAAAATATGAAGCAACAAAACATTTCAACATTGACAATAATACAATAATGTCTCGATCACATCAGCAAATCAGCATATTAGAATGATTTCTGAAGGATCATGTGACCATAAAGACTAGAGTAATATTGCTGAAAATTCAGTTTTGCGTCAAAGGAATAAATTGCATTTTAAAATATATTACAATGGAAAACAGATATTTTGAATTGTAATAATATTTCACTGTTTTTACTGTATTTTTGATCAAATAAATGCAACCTTGGTGAGCAGAAGATTAAAAAATAAAAAAATCTCACAACCCCAAACTTTTGAACTTGTCTAGGTATTACTGCGAGTACCATTATATTCCTCCTCTTCCTCCTCTTCATGCTCAGGGGCTCCTGGCATAGAATCTGGGTTTTTCAGCTCCTTGCCTGCTGTGGGAATCTCCAGCATCCTGGAGCGCGAGTGCTGGGAACCCTGGGATTGGTAGGGGTGCTCAGCCGTCCCGTGAAGGATTAGTGTCCACTCCTTCAGCTTACCTAACAGACAAGAAACAGCAAGAGACCAAGCCATGAAGTGGGACAAAGAAGGCTCTGTTATGCATTGAATCACATCAAATCCTGACAAGAAAGAGGACAGGAGGACAAATTTAATCTGCAACAGGCCCAAAGAGGGTTTGCATTAAACAAAGATGACATTATAATACAAATAAATATAATGCAAAAAGCATTTAATAAAAAAAATTATATATATATATATATATATATATATATATATATATATATATATATATATATATATATATATATATATTTTACATTAAAATTATAAAATAAAACCTTCATAAAATTAAATAGAACAAATAAAAATTTTCTAAATTTAATTTAGAAAAATAACAAGGTAACAAAAATAAAATATAATTAAATAAAACCTATGAATTCATAACTATTTAAAAAGTAATAAAACAGAATACATAAATAGGAAAACTTATATAAAAATATTTATATAATTAAAATTAAATAGAATTCCATTAAAAAGAATACAATAACACGACAAATTAAAATAATTAAAAAGCATAACAACAACAACAACAATAGCAGCATAACGAAACAACAACAAAAAAATCTAATAAATAATTAAATATAAAATCCAAAAATGAGAAAATACTAAAAAATAAATTAATATTTTAAGATTTTTTAATTAAATTAAAAAACACTAAATATATATATTATAATCTTATAAATATACATATAAATTACACTTTTTAAATTAATTTAAAATAATAAAAGAATTATATAAAATAAAATAGAACAAATAAAATAGATAAATAAATACTAAAACAATAAAATAAATAAAAAATATAAAATAAATTAAATACAAATAAAAATGAATAAAATCAAAATTATAAAAACTATTCAAAAGCACAACAAAATAAAAATTATAAAAATGAAATCTATAATAAAAATAAAACAGAAATAAATAATAAATAATAAATACAAATATTTAAAAAATAATACAATAGATAAATAAATAGTAAAACAATAAAATAAATAAAAAATAGATAAATAAAATATTAAATGAATTAAATAAAAATAAAAATGAAATAAAAATGATTAAACAAAATATAATATAAAATAAAATAGAATTCAATTAAAAAGAATAAAATAATAAAATAAAATAAAAGAGAATTAAACATAAAATAAATAAATAAAACAGAATTAAATAAAAAATAATACAATAAAAATATTTAAAAATAATATAAAATTAAATTAAAAATGCACTAGTTTTCTAACAAACTGGGAATGGTGAAAGTATTTCACATGCACACTGAGAAACAACATAATACAGTGTGAAAACAAACTAGTACTGAAGAAGCAATCAAATTCAGCTTTATATCTGAGCAAACACAGCAGGTGTGTAAACAGCATAAGAATTAGGCTCCAAATTTGGGAATAGAGTCAGGTGTTTTAGGTTTATACTGTGTTTAGACCGGACGTGATTGGCATGGCAGCACATTGACTTAAGGTTGTTTAAACCTGATGCTGGTCTGAATCTCATCCATCTGTTCCTTACCCAACACCTCAGGGTTACGCAGCTGAGACGGCGAGTCTGAGATCTCCAGCGTCCAGGTCCCCTCCGCTCTCTCACCCCAGCAATGAACCGTCATGAACTCCCAGTTCCTGAAGCCCTCGTTGGAGTTATCAAACAATCTGGAAGACACAAGAAACAGAGGCTTGAAAAAGCCAACTTACTGAAATCCTATTTAAACGTCTTCTTCTTCTTCTCCTAGACTTTTAAAGCTACAACCACCAAAAATCCCATAGATGTTCCTTGTTGGGGGGTCTTATGGTGTATTTAAACTGTTTATTGCTAACAACCCCCAGTTAACTCCCCAGCTAAGACTAGACAACCAGTCTAGGCTGGTTTTAGCTGGTTTTTACTGAATCCACTGGTTTTAGCTGTTTTAAATATGCTAATCATGTTAATTACATGCTAATCATGTTAAAAACATGCTAGCAACTTGCTAGTGACTTGATAATCATGCTAACAACATGCTAAGCATGCTAGAAACATGCTAGTAACTTGCTAAAAATGCTAACAACATTCTAGTAACTTACTAAACATGTTAAAAACATGGTATTCATCCTAGAAACAGGCTAGCAACTTGCTAATAATGCTTGCAACATGCTAGTAAATTGCTAATCATGTTAAAAACATTTTAGAAACATGCTAGTAACTTGTTAATCATGCTAGAAACAAGCTAGCAACATGCGAATAACTTGCTAATCATGTTAGAAAAATGCTAGCAACATGCTACTAACTTGTTAATCATTCCTAGGAACCGCATAGCAACACTCTAGCAACCACTCTTTTTGCCCTAGAAAATCTTATAGCAACACCTTAGCAACCACCCCTGAGTGCAACATGCTTTTTGCTAATCATGTTATAAAACATGCTAGAAACATGCTAGCATCATGCTATTAATTGCTAATCATGTTAGAAACATGCTAGCAACATGCTAGTAACTTGTTAATCATACTAGTAACATGCTAGTAACTGGTTAATCATGCTAGAAACATGCTAGAAACTTGTTATTTATGCTAGAAACATGCTAATAACTTGCTAATCATACTAGAAACATTCTAGGAACTTCTTAATCATGCTAACTACATGCTAGTCACTTGCTAATAATGCTAGCAACATGCTAGTAACTTGCTAGTCATGCCAACGACATGCTAGTAACAACCTAGCAACCACCCTGGGTATCCTAGAAACTGCACAGCAACACCCTAGCAACCACGCTGGGTACCCTAGCAACCACAAAGCAACACCCTAGCAACCATTCTGTTTACACTAGAAAATCTTATAGCAACACCTTAGCAACCACCCTGGGTACCCTAACAACCACATGGCAACACCTTGCAACCCTAGAGGCTGTCTATCTATCTGTCTGTTTTTCTAATATACTGTATTGCTTTCAAAACATTCAAACTTTAATCTTTCAAATTATCTTAAACCGAAATGTTTTCAAACTGAAAGCCGTCAAACTTTCAAAACTTTCTGGCTAGGCTTTTTCAAGCCAACTTAAGGATTGTCTACGAACTTTTCTATCTAGTTCAATAATAACATCAAATGCATCAATGCAGTGATAGTTCACCACATTCATTACTGTTAAATCATTTACGTCAATGAGGAAGTTGGGGAAATATGGTGCACAATACATTTTCATACATGGCATCATTGCTGGTGGGAGGGGCCCCGTCTCGTTTTTGTGGGGGCCTCACAGATGTATGGTACACCACTGGTTAACATTAGCTAACAGCCTATGGGGCCTGAGTGATGTCATCTGAAAAGCAAAGTCGTTTAATAGTCGCAGCACATTTAAGTACCATTAATACAACCAAACATCATGGAAATGGTTCGGTTCCAGTCAATCTTAATGCTACTTATGAGCAGCATGAACTCACTCTCAGCGTCAGGCATCAACAAAAGTGCAGCTCTGCGCCCTCACACCACTAGCACTCGCTTTGAACTGAACTCATACTGATAAAAACCCTCTTCCGTCCACAATCACACTTCTAATGAGAGTTTAGCAAAGCCGCCTTTTCTGAACTTGGCCCTCTCATGCACCGTGTTAACAGGCTTGGACGATATTTCGCACATTACATCTGCACGCTTTCTTCTCCAGCCACCAAACTGAGATGTTTGCGCTGTATGGAGGCGGTAAATCTGAACTGCGTTTGGCCCTGGCAGTGTGCATGTTGAATAAATGAGCCGAAGGGAGGTCCCGAACACAGCGTCCCTCTCCATAATTCAAGGCAAATGTCTTTCCTGGCAATTCTCAGGCGTCATACGGACGACGCTCCATCGAGTCCGCTCTCAGCGCTGAAAGGCCGGGGTGAGAGAGCAGCGCGAGGGGCGACCGGTGGCCGTTAATAAATACTCTGAATGCGGGAAGCCCCATTAGGCTGTCATGTCTGTTATCAGAAAAGCAGGCGCACGGTGGGAGATGTTTGTGCAGGGGCGGATTTTGACAGGCCTTCCATCTCCACGCAGTAAATAAGACGTGGAACGTCAAAACAATAAGCTTTCTGTGGAGAAGTGAGAATGGAGGGACGTCCACATAGACAAACGAGAGTGACGAACATTGTTATGGACAGAAAAGACGGCTGTGGCGTTTATTTTGCCAAACATTTGGCATTTAATGTCTGAAGAGGCACATTTCCTTCAGTAAAAGTTGTGTAACATCCTTCAAACCATGAAGAAAACTATGAAAGATTTTTATAAATAAATGAATTAAAATACAGTGCATTCAAAGTGTTCAAACCTTTACATTTTTCAGATTTTGATATGCTACAGCCTTGCTAAAATGCTTTAAAGGGGTCATCGGATGCCCATTTTCCACAAGTTGATATGATTCTTTAGGGTCTTAATGAAAAGTCTATAATATACTTTGGTTAAAAATTCTCAATGGTAGGGTAAAACAACACCCTTTTTACCTTGTCATAATTAGCTCTGCAAAAATCAACCTGTTCTGATAGATTGTTCCTTTAAATGCAAATGAGCTCTGCTCACCCCACCCCTCTCTTCTCACTGTGGAGTGACGTGCTGTACTCTGAGAGGTTGTTTACTTTAGCCGCATTTACCCCGTTTAGCCGCAAACTAGCACGTTATTAGGAAAGGTGATTGCAGAGATTCATTAAAAAACCCTTATACTCACTTCTGATTTGAGCAAACATAGACACATTTATTTAGATCGGGAGGTGCATTCTTTTCACAAACAAACGTAATCCACTGCATCTTCACTGCATTAATCACTGCAGATGTCAGGAGTAAATGATGACCACTATGTTCATTATTACATCCAGCAACACAACACCTCAACTGCTCAATCGGAGATATTCTTGTCTAACTTACATCCCTGCTCCAGCATCGAAACAATGGAGGTTGGACTGTGACAGCTGATTTAAGGCAGGTCTGAGGTAAGAGCTCATGTCAATCAACTATTGTGGGAGCGGCCTCTGTCGGTGTGACATCACACCGGCAGGCATCTAAGAATGTGTCGATTTGAAAAAGGGGATATTATTTTTACAGATTAATTAAAAACCACTGCATGGATTTTTATCATTATAGGGTAGATTTGTACATACACTGCCAACACACATTAATGTTCAAACAACATGTTAAAGTGAACTCTGCATCCGATGACCCCTTCATATTCTTAAATTTAGTGGCATTTTTGACACCTTTCCCCCCATCCTAATAAAAGCTGTGTAATATCCTAATAAACCAAGAAAGAACCCTCCATTCTGTCTCATTTTGCAGTCTTATGCAAAAAGGATTTTAGTGGCATTTTTGAAATTTCATGTCTGAAATGCCACATTTTCTGCAAAAAGAGTTGTGTGGCTACCAAAACCAAGAAGAAAACTTAGGATTTGCTATGAAAATGTCTGAGGAGCAAAATTTCCCCTAAAAGTTTAAAGATATGCAAGATTAAAAAATAAATAAATAAATAAAATAAAATAAATAAAATCTATTTACAAAGTACACAGACCCCTTGATTAATTTTCATTTTAATTAATAAGTTCACATGTTGTTATGTTGTAGTTGTATATAATAATTTAAAGCCTTACATTCATATAGGGCTGTCAAACAATTAATCGCGATTATTCGCATGCAAAATAAAAGTTTGTGTTTATCTAATACATGTGTGTACTGTGTATATTTATTATTTATATATAAATCCACACAGATGCATGCATATATTTAAGAAAAATATGTTATATTTATATACAAAATATGAATATATATATATATATATATATATATATTTATTATTAATTACATACATGTGTGTATTTATATATACATAATATACACAGCACACACACACAACGCCTGTATTATTATTATTATTTTTAATTATGTTGCAACTAAAACTATATCATATAATTGACTTTTTTATATATTTGCAAGTGAATGCCTGAACAGCCATCATTTTGCCCAATAAATGTTGTGTAATATCCTCCAAAACCGAGAACAAATCTATATTTAAAATAATAATAATTGTAATAATAGGAAAAAAATAAAAAATAAATAAAGTGCAATCAGAAACTGTTATGTTTTTAACCATTTGTATAAAATATTATTTTTTATATTTGATTTTAGTGACATTTCTATCATTTAAATGTCTAAAAAGCCACATTTCTTCGAATAAAAGTTGTGTAAAATACTACACAAGAAAAATAAATAAATAGAATTAAATAAATAGTGCATTCAGAAATTATTCAGACCACATTTTTTACATTGCAGCCTAATGCTAAAATTCTTCAAATTATTTTAGACATTTTTGTTAACTTATATGATACTCAGTTCTGGTCCGCCGTAAGATCTGGGTGCTGAAGCAGAAGTAGCTGAGAGCGAATGGATTGGAGCATGTGAGAGTTTTATTCATGAGGGTTATGAGAATGATGCTCAGGATCTCTCAGTGCTCATAACCGTGTGGAAAAACTGCTGAGAGAATACTAAACCACGCTGAAGCCGAGAGGTGTGAGATTTTGGAGAGAGCAGAGCATCGATACGAACAGAGAGGATATCAAACCGCTGTGTGATTGACAGGAAGAAGCTTCCGGTGTGACAGAAACCACAAAAGCCAGATCAGACCCCGTCAGCCCATGCGGACCCCTCTAGAATACACTACGGTAAAAGCAGCATATTACCACATTAGTGTGCATGTGTTTGTTTGAGGAAAACCCATGTTCCCCAAATGTTGAAAATAATGGGAGAGACACAAAAGACAAGCACTGATTTGTTTAGCAGCAAATACATTTTGAAGAATCTTCACGCGGCTTTTTTCCATACAACAACTGCTCAAGATGACCACATATGTCAAACTCCAAACACACGGCAGGAAAGCACCATAAAATTAATATAAACAACTTTTGCACTATATTATATATCTCCTGTAACTCAATAATCACTGAGAAAATGCTGCAGCAACATCTATCTATATATCTACCTATCGATCCATCCATCTGCCTGTCCGTCCATCCATCCATGCATCCGTCCATCCATCCATCTATCCACCCATCCATCCATCCATCCAGCCATCCATCCGTCCGTCTGTCCATCTCTCTGTATGTCTATCTGTCCATCTATCCATCCATCTTTCTATCCATTAACCCATCTATTCCATTCCATCCATCCATCAGTCCACCCTTTCATACATCTATACATCTATCTGTCTGTCCATCTGTCCATCCATCCATCTGTCCATTCATCCATCCATCCGTCTATCTATCTATCTGTCTGTCCATCCATCCATCCATTTATCCCTTCATCCATCCATCCATCTGTCCAACCATCCATATATCCATTTAGCCATCTGCTCACCCATCCAGCCGTCCATCCATTCATTTAACCATTTTTTCTGTCCATCCATCCATCCATCCATCCGTTCGTCCATCCATCCATCCGTCCGTCCGTCCAACCATCCATCTATCCATTCAGCCGTCTGCTCACCCATCCAGCCATCCATCCATTCATTTATCCATCTGTCTGTCCATCCATCCATCCATCTATCTGTCCGTCCGTCCATCCATCCATCCATCCATCTATCTGTCTGTCCATCCATCCATCTATCTATTTGTCCATCCATCCATCCATCCATCCGTCTGTCCGTCTATCTGTCCAACCATCCATCTATCCATTCAGCCGTCTGCTCACCCATTCAGCCATCCATCCATTCATTTATCCATCTGTCTGTCCATCCATCTAGCCATTTATCTGTCCATCCATTTGTCCGTCCGTCCGTCCCTCTACCTATCCGTCCATCCATCCATCCATCTTTCTATCCATTAATCCATCTATTATTCCATCCATCCATCCATCCATCCATCAGTCCATCCCTTTATACATCTATTAATCCGTCTCTCTGTCTGTCCATCTATTCATCCATTCATCCATACATACATCCATCTGTCCGTCCATCCATCCATCTTTCTATCCATTAATCCATCTATTATTCCATCCATCAGTCCACACTTTCATACATCTATCTATCCGTCTATCTGTCTGTCCATCTGTCCATCCATCCATCCATCTATCCATCCATCTATCTGTCCGTCTATCCATCCATCCATCCATCCATCTTTCTATGTATTAATCCATCTATCATTTCATTCATCCGTTCATCCATCAGTCCACCCATTCAAATTTAAAGAAACACAGTGGTGGTCTGGCAGTTTGTGCACTTTCTTTACTGCAACGATCTGCAGCGCTCATGCAGATGACGCAAGATCAAACTCTTTCATCATTTCCACAATCCAGCCAATAAAATCAGAAACCACTGAAACTATAAGTAAGTTGTTATGAATTTAGCTCTACCACATGTGCTGATGTGTTCTGTATCACCTCTGAGCCAGCAGCTGTGATCGCGTCCCTGAGGGGGATATGAGGCTGATCTCCAGGTCTCCTCTGCGCGGGTGAACGATGAGGACGCGCACCACCACATGCTCCAGAAACACCACCTGTTGATCGGGCTGATCGCTGCAGCCGCTGCTCGAGATGCTGGCGTTCAGCTTCTGATCTGCTCGAATGTACCTGCAGGAGGATTCAGGAGAACAGGTCCGAATGTAAAATGCAGATCTGCATTCATCAACCCAACATTAGGCTGTCATAATACATGTATATCGAAACACGAATTTTAAAACTTACATTATATGACAGTATAGTTAAATAGTTACTGACTTTAAAAACATCGTGAAAAGATTTAAATTTAATTTTTTTTAAAGGGTAGCATTTTTTTTTTTAAAAGGAAAGCATGAAATAAAGTAAGTGGATGGTAACTCATGCTGTCAAAAAGGTAAAATAACACCATAAACGTACCATAAACCAGGGTTACTATAGTTAAGAAAATAAATAAAAAAATTTATTTATTAAAGTTTCTTTAAAAACTTATTTTTTTCCAGGGTTTTTATAGTGTAGTAAAACTAAAACCATAAAAATATTTTTGAAAAACAAACAAACACAACAAAACTAAACAAAACAAACAAACAAAAAAATGAACCTAAAATTAAAATATAAATAAATAAAAATAGCTTTAAAATAAAGTTTATAACAACTTAAAATTATTTTAAGTTTTTATAGTGAAGTAAAACTAAAACCACAAAAATATTTTGAAAAAAAAAAAATAAAAATAATAATTAAAACTTTTTAATTAAAAAAACTTAAAAAAAAAAAAAACTTATTTATACTATATAATATATAATATATACTACAAATGAGGGTTTTTTATAGTGAATTAAAACCATGAAAATATTTTAGGAAAAAAACATTAAAACATTTAATAAAAAATATTCATAAAATATTTTGTTTATATATATATATATATATATATTTCTTATAAATATACAAAACAAACAAAAAAAATAAAAATATAAAAATAAAAACATAATACTCTCAATTATACTTTATATTATTAATAATTATATTATTATTTTTATTATTATTTATTGCTATAAAATAAAAATAGGCATTAAAACTCATGCACTT
This sequence comes from Cirrhinus mrigala, assembly GCA_036247105.1. Lineage (NCBI taxonomy): Eukaryota > Metazoa > Chordata > Actinopteri > Cypriniformes > Cyprinidae > Cirrhinus > Cirrhinus mrigala. The sequence continues at coordinate 45,981,441 of CM070013.1, forward strand.
GATTCCATGTATCCTGAAGTCAAATTCTAGTTTTGTGTGAAAAACAAGCTAAAATTTGTTCATTAAACTCAGTATGACCTCCATTATAGCTACTTGATGATACTTTTATGCTATACTTTTATTGTATACAGCAATATCCACATTCAATATATGAAAAAGAGCAGATCAGAAACATTATATGTTTCACAGAATAAAAAAATAATAAAAATGACATGAGGGCGGGTAAATAATAACTTGTAATGCAGAAAACGCATTCTCTCCATGACGCATATCACATAAATGACGGCTGCTTTCTGTAACCGCTCGCCTAAAAGGAATAACTCCCAGTTTTCCCGGTTGTCCTCAAGCATATCTGGAGTAAAGGGATCCGCATTATGAAACAACAGAGACAAAATGACTCTTAACAAGATAAATGGCTGAACTTAAGGCTGAGCAGTGTGTTCTGAGGACAAGTGGTCTTCTGGGAAAGTCCTGCCTCTTTTGAGTCACTGTCAAAGACCGCATGACTTTATTTACATCTCGTATTGTAGAGAACAAAGCATCACTGCTATAATGAAGGCATGTCAAATGAGTGGACATAAACACAAATACAATATCATAATGATCAACTTTAATCTGTTAAACCCAACTTTGCAAGTTGGAGATGTTAATTAAAGATTAATGATGCTATTATTGTGTACTGTTCAATAAAGCTAGAGAAATAACACAGGTCTGTATGACTAAACTACACTTCCCACAATCCTTTGCGCAGCTAGAGCATCAATCACACCCCTAATGTGGATCATTAAGCTAAAAAAAGCAATAAAGAAGTATTAAATTGCCTGACCTGTTCATTTTATTCCAACCCAAATCATTTAAATCACACCGTGAGCATCGGAGTGTCTGTATTACACATAACCTTCCCCTTAATAGTGTGAAAAATAATAAAAGCAAGCACACACATTGTCATATTTACTCTTCCGCAATGCCGTTTCGTGGCTCATTAAGCTGGAGGATCATCTATTCGGTCAGTCCGGAAGCTCGTTTTCGATATTAAAGATTTTTTTCCTCGGGAGCAACACCGTTTCAACGGCTTTATAATGGCGGCTGCGGCGTTTTATGGTTGTGCTGATAAACAACACCGCACAGATGGCAACAAAATTAGTCACTTGAGGTCTGAGCCATTATTTAGCACACGTTCAGAAGCAGCGTCGGCCAGAAATACGCTAGGTGGAGATTGCACCAGAGCCTCGTTTCAATCTTGTGACTGACATTCAAAGGAAAACAAGCTTAAAATGGAAGGCTGCGCCTCTTCAATCTAACACGACAGCTTGCGGTGAAACTTTCAGCTGAAACCTGGGGAGAAACAGCATCCATATGGAGAGCAGACATTTCCCAACTCATACAGCAGAAAAAAAAAGATCTAAATATATTTCAAAATACACAAATAATTTGGCTAATATTTTTTAAATAATTTACTTAAATGTATTAATATTAACATGTGAATATATAAAATTATTAATATAATTTAAAATTAGTCCCAATATATAAATATTATATTAAAATATTAATAATTTTAACATATAATATTTATTATTCATATATAATATTTTAAATAGTATTATTAAAAATATTTAAAATATATTTGTATACATTTTTGCATTTTTCAAAATTTTATTTTAACATAGGAAACACATTTTCTTGCAGTTTGCACCTACATTTTGCAATATATCTTGACATTTTAAGGTTACTTACATTTTACAACAGGTCAGTTTTAAAAATATATTTCATTAAGTCACAGTGTTGTAACGTGAATATATAAATATTCTATAAAAGCAAATGGAAAACGAATTAACCAAAGATAAAATATAAATATAATATAATAAACTATATTAAAGTTGAAGAATTAAAATGACTAAAACAGAAATAAATCTAATTAATATTAACATTAATATAACTAATCAACATTAATATAAATTATGAAATAACTATAAACTAAGGCTAAATAGAAATATTTTAAAAAACAAAATTAATAAATGACAAAACCCTTAAACTACTAATAAATACTGAAATTTAATTTACTGAAATTAAAAACATTAAAAGGCCAATTCAGAAAAAAAAATAATAAAAAAAATATAAATATAATATAATAAAATAAAATACATTTAAATTGAAATAAAATTACTAAAACAGAAATAAATCTAAATTTAAAAAGTTAATATGAATATATGAATATAAATTACGAAATAAATATAAACTAAGGCTAAATAGAAATATTAAAAAAAACAAAATGAATAAATGACAAAACTCTTAAACTACTAATAAATACCGAAATTTAATTTAATGAAATAAATACATTAAAAGGCCAATTCAGAAAAGAAATAAATCAAATAAAATATAATATAATAAAATAAAATATACTTAAGTTGAAATAAAATGACTAAAACAGAAATAAATGTAAATTTAAAAATAAATATGAATACATGAATATAAATTATGAAATAAATATAAATTAGATCTAAATATAAAAAAAAACCCTAAATCAATAAATGACAAAACTTTTAAAGTACAAATAAATACCAAAATTTAATTTACTGAAAATAAATACATTAAAAGGCCAATTCGAAAAAAAAAAAAATAATAATAATAACAAAATAAAATATAAATATATAATATAATAAAAAAAAAAAATGAAATATATAAATATATAAAAATAAAATTATATATATATATATATGAAGAGTTCAGATGCAAAAACCCCTAAATCCATCTGACATATTTCTTTAAAATTAGCATTTCTTTCTGGCTACTTTGTATAGGTTTCTATGTAAGTATCGGTACTTCTGATTGGGCTGAGGCTGGAATTTAGCGAGTTTGAAGTAAAAGTATTTGATGGACGTATACTATGTGTCAGGAGCATTCACTCAGTATCATTATCTCATTTCTGACCGAGATGGCTTTTAGCTGGTTTTGCATCTGAACTCTGAAATATCTATATCTATATCTATATCTATATCTATATATATATCTATATATATATACCCTTAGACAACACTGGGTGTTTACAACCTTTTTTTTTTTTTTTTTTTTTTATTATTTAATCATTATTTTTTAAGCTACAAGCTCAGGTCTCTAACCATTCTGGCACATCATCACACTTTATATGGAGATGCTTGAAAAACCTGTGTAAGAAATGGACACCAAGGTTCCCTTATATAAAGCAATGATTAGATCGACAACTCCAAGAGAAAAGTGCAAGCAATGCATCTACTCATCAAGCACAGGACAACTGTTTATGGCATTCAGCCATACATTTCTCACTTCATAGAGCCAAAGGAATGAGACTGTAAATCGATAGATGGCAGCCAACCTAATGAGATTGGAAGCACGGCCGAAGCGCAGGCTAACTCCCTCTCAATAGCCATCAGAGTGTGAGGCGCTATAAATAAAACCCAATCTATGATCAATAGCAATGGTCAAGCACAGCCAGTACTACACACACACACACACACACACACACAGAGAGAAAGACTCATGGTGTTTTGATGGTTTAAAGAGAGCCGGCGCAGCAGGAGACTGGATTCTCACTCGGCACCTCCATCAGCAAACAAAGCCATGAATCTGAATGCAGAAATCACTCCACCTCGTCATTCCCTTCTATGACATTCAATGCTATCAGGCTGTTCTTCCAGTTTTCTGATAAGCAAAATCAAAGGACAGCAAGTAGCAAAATCAGGAAAACAATGCACAGTTTTCTACATTTTACTACAGCAAGTCACATTTTAAAAAGCACTAACTGCAATAAATTTTGAATAAAACAATGAATTTTGATTAATTCAATAACTGTATTTCAGGGGATAGATGTGGTGATAGATAAAAATGCTTGTTGAACAGGAGACTTTTACTTTAAACTGAAACTCAAATTCTCTTTCACTGTGAACATTAAAATAAATAAATAAATAAATAGGTGATTTTATATTATTATTATTATTATTATTATTATTATTATTATTATTATTATTATTATATTGGAATGTTTTCTTGCACCTTAAATTATATTTTGAAATATATTTTTGACATTTCAAAGTTTAAATTAAATATATTTTATTATTTAAATTTTTAAAAAATATATTTAATCAAGTGCATTCTCTACAGTGTTGTAATTGGTAGCTAAAACTAAATTAAATAATTAATAATTATTCTAGAATCAGATACAAATATTTGATAAAAACAAACAAAAACAAAAAACAAATTGCATTGGCATCTAAGTAAAAATAAAACAAGTAAAAATTAAGTAATACAATTAATAAAACTAAAATAGAAATAACATAAAAAAAGAAAAAGAATGCACAAAAGCACAGAACAAAATTGCTAAAACAAACTAAAATTCAAATGAAAATATAAGAATTAAAACTAATTCACAATATTAATGAATACTATAACACTGCATAAACAATACTAAAATAACACGTATATATGACACAAAGTTTTCAACATTTTATTGCACCAAGTCACATTTTAAGATCACTAACTGCAATAAAACAATGGATATTGTGCATTTGATTAATTTAATACCAGGAATGTAGTGAATAGATGCATGTTGGACAGGACAAAGTTGTACTTTTCGTCCTAACTAAATTATATTTTTCAACACGTCACAACATCACAACTACAGCTTTATGGGTGAAACTCTCTAAGGAACAGCCGCAAACAAAAAGGTTGACATCTTTACAGCACAAACATGGTTTAGACTGGGTGGGCTTCTCATTTATTCTCCATTGCATTATCAAACCCCAAAACAAAGAGAGAACAGCAAAAACAGCTATTGTTGGAGAGCCGGTTTAGCCAGCAGTGAGAGATGAACAACAACATGTTCTTCTATTGTGTCCACAATAGTGTGACCAGATGTCCTGAATTTACAAGCCTCATCCCATGTCCTGATGAAGTTACAAACAATCAGAACAGAGTCTGTCTTTATAAACCTTTGTTGCTAAAAGATTGGTGCTGTTTCTATACTAAAATACAGACTATATTTTTAAACCTGGATTACTTTCTTACTTCTCTAATATAGTTTGAGATTTGGTTTAAATAAAATATATAATTTCAATGTTAATAAATAAAAATATGTTTCATGATGTCATGTATGGTGTTGTAATTGTTCAATTTAAAAAAAAAATAATAAAATCTTAGTTTTTTTTCTTTCAGTTATTTGTCAAGATAAGAAGTTGTATCTAGTATTTATGTTTTTTATTTTATTTCAATTTACATATTGTTTTACAGTTTTAGTTTTAAATAAAGACTAAGACTTAAACGTAAATAACTAAACTAAAACATAATAAAAACTAAAAGTAATAAAACTAAAACTATTCAAATTTGTTTTTGTAAATTAAAATAAAGCTCAAATAAAATTAAACATAAATACTAGATACAACTTCTTCAACCTGCAAAAACTGAACTGAAATTTTTAAAAAAGCCAAGTTGAATTTTTTAAATTTCAAAAATTACAAATAAAAGAAATGTACATTTTTTGAAGAATAAATTAAAAATGAAAATTATTCCTTGCAAAATATTAAAGTAATATAAATAAAATCATTTTTTATATTCTTATATAAGGATTTTATTGAAATTCATTTTCAATGTTAAAATTTATTTCATTAATTTAAATAAAGCTGGAATAAAATTACATTTAAATGTTACGTAATAGTGAAAATTAGAAATGTTGCCCTGACAACTCACTTAAAAAAAGGAATTTAAGATGAAGTACTGAAATCACTAAAACAAAAAACTGAAGTATAAATGAATGCTAAACAAATATTGATGAATAACAGTGACAAAAACACACAAAAAACTAAACGGAAAACATAAAAAATAAAAGCTAACTCAAAATATGATTAACTATTATAAAAGTACATAAATAATACCACAATAGCACTGTGAATGTGAATGGTGACAAGATGATTTTCCATTAATAACTACTTCCTTTTCAGTCTATTTCTCACACAAAGTGCTCACTATAAGAAGGCTCTGGATGTAGTGCACATGTTACATAAATAACATTTATGAAGATTTATGCTACTTTTTGCTCTTTTTTCTCTAGTCTTCCACAGAAAAAGGAAAGCCATTCAGGTTTGGAAAGACATGAGGGAGAGTAAATGATGGGAGTTTAAATTTCGAGCTGAACTGCTCCTTTAAAGTTAACAAGAGTGGGTGGGCTATAGTTTTCAGTTCATACATCTGCTGCTTCCTCTGAATCTGGAGAGGTAAGAAAACATCTGCCGTGCATCTGAGTAATTATTGTATGCACATGACGACATTTGTGTTCATGAAATACATGCTTGTGTTTTATTGGCTGCCATCTGATTAATTTCAGTTACCTTAAACATTCAGAAATCTGTGTTAGATTTCAATTGTTGAATTACTGTGCATTAATGAAGTAATGAAAACACACCAGGCCTGTTTGAAAGAGCATGTGTACTACTCCATAGAACATATTTGACCTGTACTGTTTTCTTACCATGGCCAGCTGGTCATCCTGGTCTAACCTAAATATTTGCACCTACGAAAGCCTACCATTCAAACAGAGACTATTTACAACGATTTATCCCAGTTATACAGCCATCCAGCCTGTTTTTAAAGGTGTAGTCCATTTTAATCAATCATTTATTCATAAAAGCAATACCTCTTAAAGGAATGGTTAACTTATAGGAATAGTTCACCCAAAAATGTTTGTTTCTTCATCAGAACACATTTGAAGAAATGTAGCATTTCATTACTTGCTCACCAATGGATCCTCTGCAGTGCCATCAGAATGAGAGTCCAAACAGCTGCTTAAAAACATCACAATAATCCACAAGTAATCCACACCGCTCCAGTCCATCAGTTAACATCTTGTGAAGAGAAAAGCTGTGTGTTTGTAAGAAACAAATTTGACTGTGGATAAAATATGAGTTTGTAATACATAATAACACTTCCTCCACTGAGAAAGTTGTCATGTCTGAATCAGGAGTGAAATATGCACAGATCAAACACTTTACAAGTGAAAACAGTCCAAAACAGATCTAAACAAATATGTTGGTGGACTTTGATATGAGAGACAACAAAACATTGACTTTTTTCACCGGAGGAAGCGTTATTATGAACTATTTTGACCAGAAATGATGGTTTAAAGTTAAAAACTTCTTAATAATGGACTTGTTTCTTACAAACATGCAGCTTTTTACTTCACAAGATGTTAACTGATGGACTGGAGTGGTGTGGATTACTTGTGGATTATTGTGATGTTTTTATCAGCTGTTTGTACTCTCATTCTGACGGCACCCATTTACTGCAGAGGAACCATTGGTAAGCAAATGATGAACATTTCTCTAAATCCGTTCTGATGAAGAAACAAACTCATCTACATCTTGAAAGTTGAGTGCATTTTCAGCAAATTGTCATTTTACCAATGGATTGAATGGGTGCCGTCAGAATGAGAGTCCAAACAGCTGATAAAAACATCACAATAATCCACAAGTAACCCACACCACGTCAGTCCATCAGTTAAGATCTTGTAAAGAGAAAACCTGCATGTTTGTAAGAAACAAATTCAACTGTGGATAAAATATGAGTTTGAAATCCATAATAACACTTCCTCCACTGAGAAAGTTGTCATGTCTGAATCAGGAGTGAAATATGCACAGATCAAACACTATTTACACTCTAAACAAATATGTTGGTGGATTTTGATGTGACAGACAACAGGAGATGGACTTTTTACTGGAGGAAGCAGTGTTATGGACTCATATTTTGACCAGAAATTATGGTTTAAAGTTAGAAACGTCTTAAAAATGGACTTGTTTCTTACAAACATGCAGCTTTTTACTTCACAAGATGCTAACTGATGGACTGGAGTGGTGTGGATTACTTGTGGATTACTGTGATGTTTTTATCAGCTGTTTGGACTCTCATTCTGACGGCACCCATTCACTGCAGAGGATCCATTGGTAAGCAAATGATGAAATGCTACATTCCTCCAAATCTGTTCTGATGAAGAAACAAACTCATCTACATCTTGAAAGTTGAGTGCATTTTCAGCAAATTGTCATTTCACCAATGGATTGTCACTCACCAAAGGATCCTCTGCAGTGAATGGGTGCCGTCAGAATGAGAGTCCAAACAACTGATAAAAACATCACAATAACCCACAAGTAATTCACACCACTCCAGTCCATCAGTTAAACATCTTGTGAAGCCAAAAGCTGTGTGTTTGTAAGAAACAAATCCATCAAATAAAATGTTTTAAATGTCCATAATCCATAACACTTCCTCCAGTGAAATCTGCTGTTGTCTCTCACACCAAAATCCACCCACATATTTTTCACTTCACAAGATGTTAACTGAATCACTGGAGTGGTGTGGATTGCTTGTGCATTATTGTGATGTTTTCATCAGCTGTTTGGACTCTAATTCTGACGGCACCCATTCACTGCAAAGGATCCACTGGTGAGCAAGTGATGAAATGCTACCTTTCTCCAAATCTGTTCTGATGAAGAAACAAATTCATCTACATCTGGAAAGTTGAGTGCATTTTCAGCAAATTGTCATTTCACCAATGGATCCTCTGCAGTGAATGGGTGCCGTCAAAATGAGAGTCCAAAGAACTGATAAAAACATCACAATAATCCACAAGTAATCCACACCACTCCAGTCCATCAGTTAAACATCTTGTAAAGCCAAAAGCTGTGTTTATAAGAAACCAATCCATCAAATAAAATGTTTTAAATGTCCATAATCCATAATAACACTTCCTCCAGTGAAATAGTCTATCTGCTGCTGTCTCTCACATTAAAATCCACCCACATATTTGCTTTTGAGCTGTTTATGTTTGTAAATGGTGCATATTTGTCTCCTGATTCAGAAGAGATGACTTTTCAATGGAGAAAGCAAGTTCATTAATAAAGGATTCATATTTTAGTCAAAAGTGCCATAATGATGATTTTTTCTTACAAACATGCAGCTTTTCACCTCACAAGATGTTAACTGAATCACGTGGTGTGGATTACTTGTGCATTATTGTGATGTTTTTATCAGCTCTTTGGACTCTCATTCCAACGGCACCCATTCACTGCAAAGGATCCATTGGTGAGCAAGTGATAATGCTACATTTCTCCAAATCAGTTGTGATGAAGAAACTAACTCATCTACATCTTGGATGACCTGAGGGTGAATAAATTTACAGCAAACTGTCATTTCTGGGTGAACTATTTCTTTTAAAGGCAAACTTGGCACATTTACTTATTCTCATGTCATTCAAAACCAGAATGATATCAAGCATCTATGCTCAACACTTTGGGTTTGATCGACCATCAGTGTTGACTGTTTTGTGAACCTTAAACAAAAAAATTTAAATTTAATATTTTTCATATCTTGCTCAAGCATCAGGATAAGTATAATTTTTACATAGCAATCCATCGCCTCTTGCACATTTCAATCCAAACTATTCTGCTACCAGCCAGAGCCTTACCAGCAGTTAAAAACAACTACCTGTCTAACCTGGGGCAATTCTTGACAAACGTCAACATTTTTGGCATGTGTCTAAAGAGTTTATTGAGAGATGTGCTGACAGGTCTTTAATCCCATCAGCTGGCTCAGACACGAGGCCGAGAGCCGATCGATAGCTGCTGCTTCGTTTTGATGATCGATTTCTTTCAACGCACATTGCAAATTATGTGGACTCGGACACAGAGGAAGAGAAGTCAAGCCATGCGGCGTCCTTGATAGAGGACAGATGATGTCAGAGACACAATGCATTACTGAAGTGCGTCAAAATGAGCATATTTGCAACAGTTACAGCCCTAGCATGAGTGTCTGGATATTAATGCAAAAGATTAATGCACTGATTAACCATTGTAAAGTTTAGAGAAATGCTATCTATACAGCAGTCAGCATTTTCTGATTATTAGTAGGAGTGTTTTCTTATTCTTTTGCTTTGCATACACTATTTTATCACAACTTGAGCTGAAAACAAATAAAATCCACGCTTTTAAAATTATTTTTCTGTCTAAAATGGCATAGTTGAGAAAATTAATATCAGATCACTAACTTAAAACACTAGATTAGAAGTGCTCAAACTTTTTAATACGAAGGGCCAAAAATCACAATTGGCTGTGGGCAAAAAGTAAATTATATCCAATTATATTATATTAAAATATAATATAATATAATATATTCAACTTATTTTTTTTTTTTAAAAACAAAAAATGTAAATAATTTTTGAAATGCATAAATTATTTTTTATAATCAAATTACAGATCAAATCAACAACTTTTGAGTGTTTGATTCAAAAGTTTTTGAACAGTAAGATTTTTAAAAGAGGTCTTTTCTGCTCACCAAGCCTGCATTTATTTGATCCAACATACAGCAAAAACAGTAAAATTTCAAAATATATTTACTGTTTAAAATAACTGTTTTCTATTTGAATATATTTTAAAATGTCATTTATTCCTGTGATTTCAAAGCTGATTTTTTAGCATCATTACCCCAGTCACATGATCCTTCAGAAATCATTTTAATATTTTGATTTGCTGTTCAAAATTATTATTATTATTATTATTATTATTATTATTATGTTGAAAACAGCTGGGTAGAATTTTTCATGTTTTTTCTAAAGTTTAATTCTATTCTATAAATGTCTTTATAATCACTTTTCAAAAAAAAAAAAAATCCACAAAAATATGAAGCAGCACAACTGTTTTCAACATTGATAATAATCAGAAATGTTTCTTAAGCAGCAAATCAGCATATTAGAATGATTTCTGATGGATCATGTGACACTGAAGACTGGAGTAATGATGCTGAAAAATCAGCTTTGATCATAGAAATAAATTAAAATGTAAAATATATTCACATAGAAAACAGTTATTTTAAACTGTAATTATATTTCACAATATTACTGTTTTTACTGTATTTTTAATCAAATAAATGCAGCCTTAGTGAGCATAAGAGACTTCTTACACAAGAAACCTCTTACACAAACACTTTCACAAAGACTAATTTAGTCGATTAAGCAGGTTATTAGCAGCACTTTGAGGTCAAACACCGTGCAAATTAATTAGCATTTAAATAGAAATGTGATCCACCCCCATATTATTTAAATTAGATTTCACAAATAATCAGGTTTGTACTAGTTGCTGATAGGGATGAAACACTCCTGATAACCGCTTTATTAATTACATCCGATATTAAAAGAAATACGCAATGCAGTAAGCCAGAAAAGAAAATGCAGCTTACATTGTCACTAAAACTGTACTAATACAAAAGCTTTAAGGTCACAGTGTTTCATCATGCCCTTCAACAGATCACCACCATAATCTGCCTTTCAATGCAGTGACAGCACATCCTCTGAGGCCAGATATGAAAGGAGAGAAAATCCCTTTCAATGTACATCAGTAGCTGGACGTGCCAGCGTGAGATATCACAGTTCAAATTAGGCCACACAGAACAGTCGCGCATTCAAACTCCGTTTCGGAACAATGCTGCAGGAAACGGCGCCAAACATTCCGGGGGCCGTGTGACCGGCACATTCCCGCTCGGGCTGTGGTGTGTGCCGGTTCTGTACCGAACCGGTGATGGTGCTGTGTCAGTGTGGCACAAATGTGTTTGCGTGAAAGAAAACAACCGTCCAAGACCCAGAGAGATGATAACAGTTTGTGCAAATAGGAAAACTAATGCTCAAGCTAATGCACTAAGTGCACAATGTAACAACTAACTATAATATACTGAAGTATTACAATTACTAGAACTAAAACTGACATAAATGCAAGGAAAAAAAAAATTATAAATATTAGAAATTACAGAAATAAAAATAATAACTACTGTAATAAAAGTTAAATTGAGCTTAAATGAAATTAGAATAAAATATTAGATGAAAAACTTAAAAGATTAGAATAAAACAAAACAAAAATGAATAAAACAAAAATTTGAAAAATTTCACTTAAACTGAAAAAAAAAAAAAGTTTAGGTAATAAAATATTAATACATTTATTAAAACTAAAATAAAAACTAAATCCTCTACAGAAAAAAAAATAAATAAATAAAGTTTAGGTAATAAAACTAAAATTAAAAATTAAATCCTATACAGGAATAAAACAAATAATAATAATAGTGTTTAGGTAATAAAATTATTAAAACTAAAATTAAAAAACTAAATCTTATACAGAAATAAAAAACAATAATAATAATAATAGAGTTTAGGTAATAAAATTACTAAAACTAAAATAAAAAATTAAATCCTATACAGAAATTAAAATAATAACAATAATAGTAACGACAAAAAAAAAATAGCACATAAAATTACTAAAAACTAAAATTAAAGCTGAAAATATAAAATATTTAATTTCATAATTCAAGATATTAATATATACTATAGTAGTATATAAATAAAAATTATTAAAGTGTAGATGCTTCTTTAAAAAAGTAGCTTGTCAAGAAACATGCTATAAAACAACAATAAAAACAGACAAAATTACAGTTATGTGCAGCATTTTTTGTAAACAGTTTGTCATGCACCACAACCTGCAGAAAGTAGTTTATTTCTAGATAAGAAATATACATTTTTATTGTTATAAAATAATTTTTATTAGTAAAATTACTAAAAGTAAAAATAAAAATAATTTGATTTTACAGAGAATAATTCTAAATAGAGAATAATTGGATATATACATATATATATATATATATATATATACTTTTAGTTATATCCATAAACAGACATAGAAATAGTACTGGTTCAAAGACAACTTTAGGAATGAAAGTTTAGCAGACTCCTACTTCCTTTGTATGCGGGAAGTGTCTGCTCAATATGCCTCGGCACCGCGCCCCAGCAGACAAATTGAGATATTCCTGGAAATATGGACACTTTGTCATAAAGCCCAGTAGCTTGCCACAATATCTCAGTAATTCAGAGCTCTTACAGGTTATATCTTGAGGATTTGAATTGAGAATTGAAGGGCTGCACTGAATACGTAAGTGATTCAAGGCGCTCAAGTGGACTATCTCCACACGTCTGCTGATTGTACATCGCTCATCAAACCAGCGCAACACGCCGTCCCTCTCTGAGGCCCGATGATGATTCCCGTTATGGGCTAATAATGCTTAGACATGCTCCACTTCCCACCACTGCCCTCCTGATGGAAATAAATGCCTCTAATTATTCCCATCAGAATCAGATATCACTGGAAATGAAAAAGCAGGATTTGTTGCAGAGGCGTACAAATTCAATGGGATCACGTGGGAGGATGGGCGGACGGATCAGTAGATTGGGGATGTTTTCCGCATTATTAAAGGCGTTTCAAACAATTGAGATGAGACAGTAACTGGGATGAGTAGTATGACAGGATATATATGGTTTCATAACATTGAGTCTTGTTTTTATAACAAGTTTTTTAAGTTTTATAGCATAAAGACCATTCTTTGAGTTTTTGAAGGTTTTATTACACTTCTTTTAAGACCAAGTAAAGAAAGTTTAAGGACTAAATTGAAGGAAACACAATATGTCAGTATATTCTCTAAATCTCTATCTAGAGAGCAGAAACTGAGTTGAAATGAGAACAGCATTCAGCAGATCTCCATTACTCTTTCATTCATAACGCTTGAAAATGGCAACTTTTACTCTGCCTTCTGATCACAAAAAGTGATATTTATAGATACAAGATACATTTAGAAGCAAAACGACAAGATATGTAGTCTTGTTTTCTGAGAGACTGATCAAAATTAAGCGAGTTCGTGATTAAAACAACAAACATCTGCCAAGGTATGGGCTCAAAAAAATTAAGAAAAAAAAAACACATTTTCACCTCACTGACAGACATTTGTTTTTGTTTTTAGCATAAACTCACTTCATAGTGTTGAATTTCTTAGGAAACAAGCCTACAACTATCTTCATTTTGCATTTCAAGTAAATATACTGTATATCTTGATTTAAGGCTGTTTTGACAAAAATACATTTAATCACATGACTTTAAGAATGTAAGACTTAATGTAAGGCCTTAATTTGTGGAAGGGCGAATTAAGACTTTTTAAGACCCACAGAAGACCTGGTTACGCATAATCACCTTTAAGTTTGTGCAAATTGAAAATAATCAAAAGAGATGAAGCACCATTCATTTGTAAAGCATTTAATTTACTGGAATATTTAGATGGATGCATGGATGGATAGACAGATAGATATTATCTTTTGCTCACCAAGGCTGCATTTGTTTGATTAACAATACAGTAAAAGAAAAATTGTGAAATATTATTATCATTTAAAATAACTGTTTTCTATTTAAATGGGTTTAAAAATGCAGTTTATTCCTGTGATGCAAAGCTGAATTTTCAGCATCACTGCTTCAGTCTTCAGTGTCACATGATCTTTAAGAAATCATTCTAATATGCTGATTTTCTGCATTTTACATTATTATCAATATTAAAACAAAACAAAGTTGTGCTTTAAATAAACAGTTCATAAAAACTTTACATTTATGTTGGTTTATGGATATTTCAGTATTTTTACTGGAAAACAAAATAAACTTTTGATCAATTTAATGCATCCTCGATGATTATAAATATTAATTTCCTTCAATATATTTGTGACCATGGACCACAAAACCGGTCGAAAGGGTAAATTTTTCGAAATTGAGATTTATACAACAGCTGAAAGCTGAATACATTAGCTTTCCATTGATGTATGGTTTAGGATAGGACAATATTTGGCTGAGATACAACTATCTGAAAATCTAGAATCTGAGGGTGCAAAAAAATAAAAAAATATTGAGAAAATCGCCTTTAAAGTTGTCCAAATTAAGTTCTTAGCACTATGCATATTACTAATCAAATATTATGTTTTAGCATATTTACAGTACAAAATTTACAAACTATCTTCACGTAACATGATCTTTACTTAATATCCTAATGATTTTTGGCATAAAAGAAAAATCTGTAATTTTGTATTGTTGGCCATTTCTACAAATATACCTGTGCTACTTAGGACTGGTTTTGCGGTCCAGGGTCACATTTGAGTAAAATACTGAGTAGAAGTGAGTTATATTTGTCAGTGTGAAAGTAAAAGTCAATATCTCCTCACCGTGTTCTGCGGTCAGAGGTCTTGCTGCAGGTGTGTTGAGGAGGAACGTTTCTCCACTTCTTGGCTTCCACCACCATAGCTTCAGCATCCACCAAACCAAATCCATACAGATGACTGACTGGAACCACACACACACACACACACACACACACACACACCCCAAATATTAACCAGGTACGGATGTCACAGACAGCAGAATGTTTTTCCATACTATGGAAGTCAATGGCTACCGTCAACTGTTTTGTTACCACCATTCTTATAAATATTGAGTTTTAATTTTTTGCTCAATATTTTTGTGATCAACAGAAGAAAGAAACCCATAACAGGTCCTGAACTTAAGGGTGAGTAAATGATGACACAAGTTTCATTTTTGGGTGAACTATCACTTTAAAGGAGAAGTCCACTTCCAAAACAAAGATTCACATATAATGTACTCACCCCCTTGTCATCCAAGATGTTCATGTCTTTCTTTCTTCAGTCGTAAAGAAATGATGTTTTCTGAGGAAAACATTTCAGGATTTTTCTCGATATAATGGACTGATATGGTGCCCCGAGTTTGAACTTCCAAAATGCAGTTTAAATGCGGCTTCAAACGATCCCAAATGTGGTTGTAAATGATCCCAGGCGAGGAAGAAGGTTTTTATCTAGCGAAACAATCGGTTATTTTCACTAAAAAAAATAAAATTTAAATACTTTTTAATCTCAAATACTCGTCTTATCTTGTTCCGCCTGAACTCTGTGTATTCTGGTTCAAGACAGTTAGGGTATGTCGAAAAACTCCAATCGTATTTTCTCCCTCAACTTCAAAAATCATTTCAAAATCATCCTACATCACTGCAGAAGTACAGACCCAGTGTTTGCAAAGTGAACATGCAAAGAAGATCAAACACCCTTAATAAAAAAGGTAAAACAGCGATATAGGATGATTTTGAAGTCGAGGGAGAACCGTCATGAACCGGAAGAAAACAGTCCAGGCAGAATAAGACAAGACAAGCGTTTGACATTAAAAAGTATATAAATTGTATTATTTTTATTAAAATAACTAATCGTTTCGCTAGATAAGACCCTTTTTCCTCGGCTGGGATCATTTACAACCACATTTGGGATCATTTGAAGCTGCATTTAAACTGCATTTTAGAAGTTCAAATTCAGGGCACCATAGCAGTCCATTATATGAAGAAAAATCCTGAAATGTTTTCCTCAAAAAACATTATTTCTTTATGACTGAAGAAAGAAAGACTTGAACATCTTGGATGACAAGGGGGTGAGTACATTATATGTAAATCTTTGTTTTGGAAGTGACTTCTCCTTTAAGTCTTACTATCTTACACAATAAGTAACCAGTTAAAGAATTCCATGATATTACTATGTGTTTGGACATACATTTTATATAGTACATTTCTGACACATGCAGTGGTGGCCAAAATGATTAGAAAACTAGTATTTTCACCAGCCGAAAATGGTTTTACGTAATTACGTTTATTTCTATCTTTTGCTGTAGTGTGTCAGTAGGAAATATCAGTTTACATTTCCAAACATTCATTTTCATGAGATTTTTTGTTAGCCCTGGCTGTTATCAGACTCCTTGTGCAAACAAAAAATCTCACTGGATTATTACAATTAATGGCAAAATGAATGTTTGGAAATGTAAACTGATTTTTGCTACTGACACTCAGCAAAACAGAAATAACTGACTTAAAACCATTTTCTAGCTGGTGAAAAAACTAGCGTTCTAATCATTTTGGCCACCACTGCATGTGTCAGAAAATCAAACTGATCATATCACGAGTGATGAAAAAAGAAGAAGAAATTATAATATTCCACACATCTACATTTAAAATATCATGCAGAAAAGTCATTTCTGTTCTGTTCACCTTTGTGTCCAGCTGCATTGGTTTTCCAGTCGCTGGCTTTCAGGTGAGCCTGTCTCGACGTCTTCACGAGAAGATGCTGGACATCTCTCCAGGTTATCAGAGGACTAAAAGATAAAATGGCAAAGACTTTTTATAAGACTTTCAAGTTTTATTGCTCTATTAAAAAGTACTATCCTCCGTAAAATAATAACCGTTTCATTTTGTCTTGTCTGTTTCATATTTCAATTTTGGACTGAGTTACATTTTTGCTTCCCATCTGAGAGGCTGTGTTTGTAGGGGCTTTTGGGACACTCATTCAATTTAGTGTAACAACTGCATCCTAGCAGGTAACTTTATCCAAGCCGCTCCCTAGGCCTTGCTTTATTTCACTTCTGCTCTCATCCGTCCCAAACACAGACAAATACTTGGAAAGATCAAGTCATGAGTTCACTAGCAGCACTCCTGCTTGTGTGACACCACTTAAATAGATTAGTGGTTTTGAAAGTCTGTGGCTAACATTACATGAAGTTTTGTTCTACAATATAAAATACACAAATCATGCCTCAAACGTAAACACAATTTGTTTTCGAGAATTGAAACCACAATATACACACACATGATTACGCCAAATTGAATTACAATGCTAAAAGCATTCACGAGCAGAGAATCTCAGACAGAACGCAAGACAGAGGAATCCAACTCAAAATTACATCCAAAGTTGATTTCCTTAATATTTTGTTTTATTTTACTCTTGCAGAAAAAAAAAAGTTTGTAAAAGTGTTTCAAATCAGCATGAAAAGTTATTCCTTTTTACAAGTGCATTGCAAATGCATGAATGCAAATGTTGTAAGGCAATTGCTAGGGTGTCATAATAACAATAATAATAGTATTACCTTTGTCAACAAACTTAATTTGAAGCATTTTGTTTTAAATGTCATGATCAAAGATGCATTCAGTAAATTCAGTCAGACTGATATGTCACATTGCAGAAGAACTGAGGAGTAATTATGAAGTGCAAGTGTGTAACAGTAAGCAAATTAAGGAGTGTTGACCTAAAAATGAAAATCCTGTCATCATTTATCTAAAATGTCACCAAATAAAATTTAAAAGACACTTAATATTTAGTTATATTACCGATTTGACTGCATTAGATGAGAACAAAACTTGAACTGAATTGAGCTGGATGATAATACTATTGTCTTCTGTAGAGCTGCTTTACAGTTGAATCAAATTTGTGACCCTGGACCACAAAATCAGTCTTAAGTAGCACCGGTATATTTGTAGCAATAGCCAAAAATACATTGTATGGGTCAAAATTATAGATTTTTTCTTTTATGCCAAAA
This sequence comes from Cirrhinus mrigala, assembly GCA_036247105.1. Lineage (NCBI taxonomy): Eukaryota > Metazoa > Chordata > Actinopteri > Cypriniformes > Cyprinidae > Cirrhinus > Cirrhinus mrigala. Next base: position 45,999,716 of record CM070013.1, read on the forward strand.
ATCATTAGGATATTACGTAAAGATCATGTTCCATGAAGATTTTTTGTAAATTTCCTACTAGGAATATATCAAAACTTAATATTTGATTAGTAATACGCATTGCTAAGAACTTAATTTGGACAACTTTAAAGGCGATTTTCTCAGTATTTTTATTTTTTTGCACCTTCAGATTCCAGATTTCCAAAAGTTTTTTTTATTGTCCTATCCTAACAAACCATACATCAGTGTAAAGCTTATTTATTCATTGGTCCAGGGTCACATTTATTTCATATTTGATGAATTTTGCAATATTGATGTTACTGAACTGAATTGAATCCACACTAAACTGACTGGGGCTGAATAATGTCACTACTGTCTTTTTAGAGCTGCTTTACATCAGATTTTAAAATTGTCTCTTATTTGAAGAAGTTTGAATTAATGATTGAAAAAGTTGACAAAATTGGACCCCACTGCATGGGCAAAAAAAAAAAAAAAAAAAAATTTTCAAAATATCTTCTTAAACAGATTTGGAACAACATGACAGAATTGTCTCTTTAAGCCAATAAAAATAAACACTTAATATAAAAAGTGAATATAAAGAAGCAGTGCAACTTTCCGCATCTGTTATATGGAAAAATAATGTTTATGGAAAACTGACTTTGCTTCCAGAGCGAGAGCGATGACACCCGCCACCATCGGTGCAGATACAGAGGTGCCTGTGTGTCCATCAGTACATCTCTGACGCAAGTCTGTGGTCACCTTGTAGCAGAAACACACAAATACAGAGCATTCGAGAGTCAACAACTTTAGTTTGGATGCAGCATAGTGGACAAATGTAGCAGTACATCACTTGCTCACCAATGGATCCACTGCAGTGAATGGGTGCCGTCAGAATGAGAGTCCAAACAGCTGATAAAAACATCACAATCATCCACAAGCAATCCAAACCACTTCAGTCCATCACTTAACATCTAGTTAAACAAAAAGCTGTGCTTTTAAAAGAAACAAATCCATCAAATAAGACATTTAATGTCCATAATCCACTGAGAAAGTCCATCCCCTATTGTCTCGCACATCAAAATCCACCCACGTATTTGCTTTTGAGCTGTTTTTGTTTGTAAACAGTACTTGATCGGTGCATATTTGTCTCCTGATTCAGACGAGATGACTTTTCAATGGAGAAAGCAAGTTTGTTGATAAAGGATTTATATTTTAGTCAAAAGCGACAGCTGAAGTGCTTTAATGATGGATTTGTTTCTTACAAACATGCAGCTTTTCACTTCACAAGATGTTAACTGATGGACTGGAGTGGTGTGGATTACTTGTGTATTATTGTGATGTTTTTATCAGCTGTTTGGACTCTCATTCTGATGGCACCCATTCACTGGAGATGATCCATTGGTGAGCAAGTCATGTAATGCTACATTTCTCCAAATCTGTTTTGATAAAGAAACAAACTCATCTACATCTTGGAAGGCCTGAGGGTGAGTACATTTTCAGCAAATTTTAATTTCTGGGTGAACTATTCCTTTAAAACATTCAGCTATCCTCTAAAAGTATGTGCTTCCGTGACTGCAACGGGACGAGTGGTTTTCAGCAAAGTGCTCTGTAAATATTTCGTCGTTCTGGTTTTCTGGGAAACAGCGGGTCACCCACAGAGCTGCTCCGGTAGCCCGCAGGCAGAGAGAGTGAGCACTCGAGTGTGTCTTCAATCAAACATAAGCTTGATTACACTGGCGTTTCTCAAAAGGACAAACATGAATGGGGTCAGTGCCACCGACGGGGTCCCGAGGAAGATGCGGAGATAGGAGACACATGCTCTCGTAAGATGTGTGTGTGTGTGTTGGGGGTTTATGACCGTGTTTAAAAACAGTGGATAGGAAATAAACAAGACAATACTAGTCTTTTATGTTTTCTGAAGACATGTGAGAAAAGTATTAACAGACTTCTTGTTAACCACTTTATCTGCATGCTTAAGGGAAAAGGGAATTAAATTTAAGAGGTTTTTAAGACTGTAAATAACAAAAACAAAACAAAGAATTTAAAACTTTATTTTAAAGTAATAAATAAAAATACTTAAAAAAAAATTGAAATGACATTAAAGTCAATGAATACAGAGTTTTTAACTGAAAAATGACACTGAATCATTTGAAGGTTGAAACTATCTAGACATATTAATGGTTTTTATTAATGATATTAATGATCCACGTAAAACTGATCGTGCAGACAAAACCATAAGTCGTAGAGACTTGAAACTTGGAGGGATGGTAGTACTTACACAGCCCACAACGTGACCAAGGCTCGCCCCAATCGGGCTGACAGAGGCGCTACAGCGATCAAAAGTACAAAATTGCTCATAACTTCTAAACCATCAGTTGCAGACTCAAGTGTCTTATGTCGTTGGAATCGGCTCACGCCGGACAAAACGTGTACCTCATATTCGATCTTTAGCCTGGCGAAATTTTCGGGTATTTTTTTTCGGGCCGGGAAAAAAATTTGAGCACCTGTTAGACAAGGTTAGACAAGCCGATGGAAACTTGGTGGGCCTGTTCGACTCACGGCCCCAAAGGTCTGAGGGCAATTTGAAAGAAATCGCCCACTGAGGGGCGATATCGCATTTTTCAAGGGTGTAAATGATTGTACGTCGCACATTTTTTCACATCTTATGATAGAACTCCTCATTCCGGACAACTTTGCCTCTAGAACCACTGCTGTCAATCAAACTGTTTGTTAAATTATTGAGAAGATGTAAAAAAAAAAAAACTACTTTTGCGAACTAGTCCTAGGTTTTTCACTCAATCTGGAAAAAAACACTGCAGTACAATTCTCTGCACTCTCTAGGCCAAATATTAAACAAAAAAAAAAATTCAATTTACCCTTTGAGAAGCTATAACGGGGTTGCTTACAAAAAAGAGTCTGTCCAAATTTAGCCAAAATCCTATAAAGCCTAAAGGAAAAATCACGACTTCACAAAACCTGCTGAGCACATGCGACAGGTGATTCTAAACAAGCATGCAAAGTGGGGGGATCAGACCACAGCTGGTGCTATAACAGTCATAACCATTAAAAATCATAATACTTCTATGGTAAATTACCTAGATTTGCCAAAAATGCTTTTTTAAATCATTGATTTAGGTGGTTACAAACTTGCTAAATAGTGCCTTTTTCATACATGCTTAAATGCCTTAAAGCGCTCTGGTAATGGCTGCTTGCAGCAATATTATTGTGATTATTTGTAAATATTTTTTTATGTAAAGCACTTTGAATTACCATTGTGTATCAAATGTGCCACACATACATGGCTTATATATATGGCTTATTTAACAAGAAAAGTAAATAATGTAAACTTGATTTTATCCATCATACGTTGATTGAATTGTAAGATGTGAGTGTTGCATACTGGAATAGATGCAAAACTGAATGCATTTTGCTGCATAACATATGAGACATTTTGATTGAAGATTATAAAGTTTTTAAAAAATGTATTTGTGAATGCATCATTCACAATAAGACCAGTAACATGCATTAGGAAAATAAATAGGGTCAGATCTGATTTCAAGCCAACTTAAAAGGATTTTCTTTTCCCAGTGGAACCATCATTTGGATTAAACAGCAACTTTTCTTTTAGTAAATTAAAAATGTTTCATGCACAAACTAAATAAATCACAGCAAAACTATATCCTTATCATTTTTAAAAGTACATTTAAGAAATACATAACATCCTGCAACTTGGTTTAAAATATCAATCAAGGTGGCGTAAGGTGATTTCCACACTAAAGTTTTACTTAAGTAAACATTTAGGATGCGTAATAGTAATACTGACGCTTGCTTTAGCAACTCCACAAATAAAACTACAGCATTCATGCTTTAAACCTTACATAAAACCCTTTATTTTTATTAAATCATTTCTAACACTAAACAAAATTTATGTGTGAGAAAAGAAAAAGAATCCTGTCATGCATGTGCAAATGAGCTCTTAAGCCCACAACTACTAACCAAACACCGAAAGAAAAGCAAAAACCCACAGTAGTCATTCTTAAGGATAATGTCATAATCTGCGCTGCTGGAAGAGAAAGGCAACACACACAAAAAAAAACACAAATTCTCTTCATCCTCTTGATAGCACCCTGCGGTTTTCCCTGCGTATGGGTGCCAGACCAAACATTTAGCCCCAGTCTTTTTTTCCAACCGTCTCATTTCATCAATAGATATTTGTGGAAAGAGCCAAACAACAAGAGCTCAGCTGGATGAGCAGGATGAGCAACAGGATCTGGGACAGCTGATCTATAGAAGACGACTGAGTTTTGGCATATATTTAACACTTCTGATTAAATGATGATAGATCTCTGCTTCAGTGTTGGGATTTCTCAACCCTTTGACACCCATAATGCAAAAAAAAACCACACACACACACACACACACACATTCGAATGCTTATAAATCTAACAGCACATTTATTTAACGGTCAGATTGTTAAAAAGGGATGAGAGAGGAAAGAAAGGATAATGTGTCACAGAAATAATTGAGATAAATTGTAGGACACGATATGAGGCATCAAGAGAGCAAATGACCCAATAAAGCAGAGAACATACTTACAAGGCCGAAAGCAAGACGAGGACAAAAGGTTGAGTAGATGACAGATGGAAAAGACAAATGGAGTACACAGAGATTCACGCTTAAAGGGGTCACATCTTGGAAAACAAGATTTTCTTGTGCTCTTTTGTTATAGAAAAGCTTAATCTGTTCCAGCGCATCTCAACTGGTTTTGCTTCAGGGCACAAGAAGCATCACAATAGAGCAGCAAAACTGATTATTGTATAAAAGTAAGCAAAATGTCCTAAATATTATTGAGTTGCAATGTTTTGCTGCTTATCATGAAATGCACAAGACTAACAATATGCTAAATACTAATGGGAAAAAGGTTGAATAGAAAAACTATTTAGTTTCAGATTCAATGTGGGTTCAAGAATGTGAAAGTCAATAATTAAGAAGATTTGAATCAATAAATTAATACTTTTATTTAACAAAGATGCCTTAAACTGATCAAAAATGACTTTGTCAGTTAATAATTCTATTGCAAATGAATGCATTGATAATATTAAGGAATGTTTCTTGAGGAGCAAATCAGCATATTAGAATGATTTCTGAAGGATCATGTGACACTGAAGACTGGAGTAATTGTGCTGAAAATTCAGCTGTGCATCACAGGAATAAATTACATTTTAAAATATATTCACATAGAAAATGGTTGACTTAAATTGTAAAAATATTTAAGAATTTTACCAATTTTACTGCATTTTATATCAAATAAATGCAGCCTTGGTGAGCAGAAGAGTCTTAATCTAAATAAACAGTAAAATGTTAAAAATGTGTTTAACCCTTTAACTGTCACCGTCCACTCTGTGGGATGCCTAAGTTTACTTCACCATATTACAAATAAATCCTAATCTAATCGTGACAAACTATGCATCATTGGAAAGGTCTAAGACTCCTAAATAGATATTTTACCATATTTTTCTGCTACAAATTATGTAGGAAAAGTAACAGATTAATATATGTCAAGAGTGCAACTTAAAAAATCTACATCATAACATGAGTTCTGACCTTTGTCACAAAAGACTTTCTTCATTTCCTTTTTCCCTTTCACGCTTTAGATATCATAAGAAATTATATATCAGTTCAAAACTTAAAATCTCAAAGTTCATCCTTTGAAAGGCATTTTCAAATCAGACATTGCATTACAAAGGAAAATGTACATCAAAATCATATTACAAAATGTTTTCATTCATGAATTATAAAAAGTGCATTTTTATGTCTGTGTTAAAAAATGGAAGTGACAGTTAAAGGGTTAAATTTTAAAAGTTTAAAAGCTAAAAGTTTAAGTTTACCTAATGTGTGTGTACTGTGGGTAATTATTATGTATATATAAATACACACAAATTAATGTATATATTTAAGAGAAATATGTTATTTATGTACAAAATATTTTTATTTCTATATAAATTATGTAAAAATTATAATAAATACATATACTCTTAAATATTTTTTAAATATATACATGAATGTGTTTGTATTTATATATACATAATAATCACACACAGTACACACACATATATTAGGCAAACTCAACCTTTTATTTTGTATGCAATTAATTGCGATTAATCATTTGACAGCTCTAGTTTAAATCAATAGTTTACATCTTTTAGTTTTAGTACCGCTCCAAAAAAAACTTTAGGACTTCAGGAACAAATGAACTTTCTTGTGGTTGTCTTACAGATGACTGTTTGACTTGTAGGAATATGTATGCGATACTTAACTATTTTGCGGTCGTAGAATTCCCCGCTGCTGTACGTGGTGGCGAGGGTGGAGGAACAGACCTCCAGGTACCAGGGCTTGTTGCCATTTTCCGTGCTGCTGCTGACGGAGATGGTGTAGATGCTGTTGGTGTAGCCGTCGCAGGAGCAGTGATCGCCCTGCCGGCCTCCGTTACCAGACGCCCAAACAAAGATGGAGCCGAGACCCTTACGGCCCTGCAGACATACATGAAGGAAATGTTAGGTTACACAAATATGAATAAAAACATGCGAACCTCTATACAGTTGTAATTCAATAGTATTGTTTATTTACTATTAAGACCCTAGTGAAAAATAAATATACTAAACTGTATTTAAATACATTTATTTCATGCTACATATGCTACAAATACATTTACATATTATGCACTTAATAAAATACCCTGCAGTTGTACTTTTAGTATGCTAAACTGGTATATTTAAAACTAATTTTGTACTTAATGCACTTTAATTGTGTGGAAGTAGTGTTGAAGTCCAACTAAAAATATACTTAAGTATATTTGATTGTGCTAAAGTGGAAATATTGCAAGTATACTTTGCATACTCTTTAAATATCTTACATTTAAAGACCGATATTATTTAAAAATCATAAAATCTTCATCAACAGTGACATTAAAAGATATTTTAGGCTTAATACTAAGAAATGTGCATTGTGCACAAGTAGTACTCCAAATAAAGTTTCATTATAATTTTTATATCAGTAAGTCTGGAGCGTTATGTCGGTAAATATGTTAATAGACTTGAGCTATTTTTTTACTAGGGTATATGCATTCATATTTTGAATTATTTAGATTTTTTATTTAATTTTATTACATTTTTCCCCAAATACTGAAAATGACGATACAATAACCACACTTCCTCTAGCAGACAGATCACTTTTGACAAAAAAAAAAATAAATAAATAAAAGGGCAAGATTAACCACTAAATATTACTACAAAACCTACAATTATTAATCAAAAGTTATGAGATTTACAAAATCCATTTTCTAAATATTTAAGCCACTAGAATTTGGAAAAACAGACATTAGAACATGATTAGATTGTATTGTCATTTTTAATATATTATTGTTTTAAATTTGTATTAACTTTAAAGAAAAATAAAAATAAAACAATGACAAAATTAACCACTATATATTACTACAAAATTAAAATTATTATTTAAAAATTTTGAGATTTACAAAATCCTTTTTTATATATTTATGCCATTAGATTTTGGGGAAAACAGACATTAGAACATAATTAGATTGCATTTTAAAGCATTTTATGTTGAATTTTATACAAAAATAACAATACGATAATATTTTCACTGTTGCATTGATAAAAAAAATACTCATATCATGATATTAGACTTACCACACTGCTCAGACCTAGACAAAACCATCATAACGTACTAGTCCAGATCAGCTTTAGACAACATCTTTGAACTCCCCTACAAATGTTGTGGTTTACAACCCTGACAATAACAGTTACTCAATGAGAAATTCCCATTTGTGTGCGAGTTTGAGACAACAACCTTTTTAATTCCCAGTTCAAAGGCTTGTTTGGCCAGAGGCCCCGGCCCGTCCACGGTCTTCCCGTCATCGTCGGGGCCCCAGCTGGCACTGTAAATGTCGATGTAGTCTGGCCTTATTCCCAGAGACTTGGCCTCCACCACATCAGTCACGTCTCCATCAAGCATTCGGACACCTTCGAGAAAAGTTCATCCAAAAAAACGAACAAATACAGTCATTGTGTAATCAAGCCAACGTCGTTCTAAACCTGTATTACTTTCTTTTCTCTGTGAAACTCAAAATGAGATGCTAGGAATAATGTCCAAGCTTGCATGCAACGTAAACAGATGGTGATTTACACTGCCAAGATCCAAAATGGACCAGGAAAGTGTCATAAAAGTAGTCTAGTTGACTTGTGCACTGTACTCCAAGTGTTACTGAGCCATATAATAGTTTTGTACGAACTGAATTCCCTTACAAAGATAAATGCTATTTAGGTTTTCAAAACATGCCATTTCATGGCTGAAACGCAAGAACCAACGGTGTTTGGGATTAGTGACTTTAAACCCGGTGTGATTTGTCTAAAAGTGCCGTTTTTTTGTATGCAGTGGAGCAAATGGAGATTGACACTGAAAGTCACACAAAATCATATGCCATTTGCTCGCTAACGCACACAAAATCTGCAATTAAAGTCTATTGTACTCTGCTGCAAAGAGATGTTTCCAAACGGCTTGACAATCTGCTGTCTTTCTCCTCGTTCCTTTATTGAGCTACAGCTTCATTTACTTTTCCACCTCTTTATTTTGAAAGAAGAAAGCCTTGGTATTTTTTCATAAATTGAGAGAATAGGTGGTACAAAAACTCTAGTATCTATGCAAGATTTATATATGTAAGATTTACTTTGAGACAATTTTCACCCAGAAACCGCTAGTAAATTTCACAAATAATTACAAAGAAAGGGCAAGTAACTAACAAAACTAGTTTCCACCATGGGTTAAAAAAATAAAAAAGGGTAATTGCAACTTATCTCACAATTCAGACATTTTTTTCCTCACAATTCTGAGTTTCTATCTCATAATTTAGACTTTTTTTTTGCTTGCAATCTTCTTACATTTCATTTTTTTGGTTGCAATTTTGAGTTTTTATAACAATTTGGGTTTTTTGCTAGTAATTCTGAATTTTTATCGTACAATTCACTGTTTTGCATGAAATTTTGAGTTTTTCGAACAATTTGCTTTTTTTTGCTTGCAATTCTGAGTTTTTATATTACAATTCATACTTTTATGCTAGCAATTCTGAGTTTTTATCTTACAGTTCACTTTTTTGCTTGCAATTTTGGGTCTGAGACGCTCATGTCAATCAACTATCGTGGGAGCGGCCTCTGTCAGTCTGAGAACGGCTCGATTTGAAAAAGGGGATATTATTTTTACAGATTAATTAAAAACCACTGCATGGATTTTTATCATTATAGGGTAGATGTGCACATACACTGCCAGCACACATTAATGTTCAAACAACATGTAAAAGTGAACTTTGCATCCAATGACCCCTTTAAGTAGAAAGACTAAAATAGCAATTTCTTGTAAACATACTCCAATAACACCTGTTTACAACTTAAAAACATTTTTTTTTAACGTTGGAGTTTTACATGCTTTGCCCAATTGCACGATGGTAACAGATAGGGTTCAAACCTACAACCTTTCAGCTACCAGCCAAGATCTTTGATGGACTTCTGAAATGAGCAGCTTAATTCAAATAGTCAATAAGCAGTTCCTGCCATAATATAATAACAAACATGTGTGTGTTTGTTTTCCTATGTGCTTATGAGACTAGAAAAGAGCCTGATTGTATAGCGTGAGAATGTGTGTGCGTGTGCGTTATTAGTTCTAACACCATATGCTCAACACACTGTACGTGACAGAGTTTTCCTTCCTTGAAACACCTCTGAGGAAACGCAGGAGGCTCAACACTTCTCTATCACTCCTCTCACTTCTAACAAGCTGCATTACACCTCAAATTGATTCCTCGACTTCTCAAACAGCACAGAGTAAACACTTTTCTGAACTGCAAAGCAGAAGAACTAATCATTTCTACATTTCTAATTACAGTGAAAGGACGTCAAGTTCTACATAGCAGCCAAAGCGAGGCCACTTAGATTAGAAATGTCATTAGAAGGCGATGAAGTCATTGGCTTGAATCTGACACGTATTAGCTTTGGCGGCGTTTCAGTGATTAAGCAGGAAAAAAAAAAAAAACGTCAACTGCTGAGCCAAAAGACCTAAAGCACGTCTTTCATTGTGCTAATCTGTCTGTATCTGGCTTGGAAAAATGACCAACTCTCTTTCAAACATCACTCCACAATTCTTAAGAGGAATATTTGGCTGACAGGACTTTGCAGTTGAGATATATTAGAAGATGTGCAGCCAGCATTTCGATGAGGAACAAGTCAATCATCTGTCTACTTCAAAATGTGTTTATTAATGGTGTTTAACCCTAAAGTCCTCAGAGACTGTACTTCAGAATGCAGATTACCTTTCTGTATTTTATTGAGAAAACATGCTATTCCAGCTTTGTCATTTAAAGAATGTGTAAATATGAAAAATAGTGAACGAATCCATGCAGGCTTCGCTATTTACATTGGAAAAACTTATTTTAAAAAATAATTTAAAGGCAGTTTAAATCACTATATTCAAAAAATAATAATATTAACATAATATGATTGTAATAAAGGAAAAGGTTGGAAAAAGGTTTAAAATGAAACTAATTAAAAACATCCATATGCAAGCAACATTAAGAGACAAGAAGGTGTTTGATGCACTTTGCAAAACTTCAAACCAAGAACATTTTAATCACCAACTACGATCTTTAGCGACTGGACTGCCACAATTGTGAATGCTACTAAAGAAACACAATATGAACCCAACAACACAACAACAACAGCAAAAGAACTGTTACGCAAGATTTAAAAAAAATTGTGTTTTTTATTAAAGGATTAGTTTACTTCCAGAATAAACATTTCCTGATAATTTACTCACCCCCATGTGATGCAAGATGTTAATGTCTTTCTGTCTTCAGTCACAAAGAAATGAAGGTTTTTGAGGAAAACACTCCATCTCATGTTCACCTTTAACTTCCACCTCCAAAATCATCCGACATTGTTGTTTTACCTTTTTTTGTTAAGGGCATTTGACTTTCTTTGCACGTTCGCTTTGTGAACACTGGGTCGGTACTTCTGCCTGCGTCATGCATGCATAATTATGTAATGCATATGGTCAGGCTGGTGCAAGACGAACATTTGTGGTTAAAAAGTATATAAGTTTTTATTTGTTTTTAGAAAATGACCGATCGTTTTGCTAGATAAGACCCTAATTCTTCGGCTGGAATCGTGTAGAGCAACGTTTCCCAATCCTAGTCCTCCGCCCCCTGCTCTGCATATTTCGTATGTATCTCTTATTACGTACGACATTTGTTCTGTCCGTCCGTAAGTGCCCTGCAAAGTGGACATCACCGGATATTTCGCCATGATTTCAGTACGAATTGAGTGTATATGTTCCATTAAAAGGGCATTAAAGGGGCAATCAGATGCAAAACTCACTTTAACATGTTGTTTGAACGTAAATGTGTGTTGGCAGTGTGTGTACACAACCACCCTATTATGATAAAAATCCACCCAGTGGTATTTCTGTAATCTTTATAAGAAATATCCCCTTTTTCAACTTAAGCCATTCTCAGCTTCTTGTTGGTGTGACGTCACACCGACAAAGCCTGCTCCCACAACAGTTGATTGACACTGACGTCTTACCTTAGACCCACCCTGACTGAGTTGTGAACAGTCCGACTGCCATTGGCTATGTTTACATTAACAATTTCTGGTTCAATCGGACTTAATTAATTCCAATGGATAAATCTGAATGTACTGTTTACATGAATGCTAAAAATGATCGGGTTGATGTGCGCATTTATATGTCACAAGCTTCAAATCCGAATAGATTTTTTTTTTTACATGTGCACATTGCACAAATATAGAGTTTCTCACTGTTTGCACATAATAACCTCTCTCCTACACTTTTTCTTTATTTGTTTTTAACAGCAGAATTAATGTCTATCCATTTCTGGATAAATATACATATAAACCGCTGTGCTGTGCTGGTCATATTTATCATGCAGTAAAAATGCACCTCCCTGCGCCCAAAAAGGGGGTGCCCTTGGATGAGAATCCGAAACAAGAACTGGTGGGAGGTTGTCCTGCTCCACTTCACAGTTTTATAATAACAGGACATGCATTTATACACTTTATTCAAAAGGAAGAACCGCTCGTTCCGTGCGTCATACTCATTGCACTATTTCAGTCCGTTCAGTTTCAGTTTATAATCCGATCGAGTGTTTACATGCACTTTCTTTTTCAGTCCGATTGAACCGTCAATCCAATTACAAATGGATTATTTGGGTGCATGTAAACGTAGCCTTGTGTCTACTCCAGTGCAGGGGAAGACAAGAATGTCTCCGATTTGGTCGATTAAGGTGTTCTGTTGTTGGATGTAATAATGATCATAGCAGTCATCATTTTACTCCCGACATCTGAGCCGCTGAAGACGCAGAGGATTAACGTTACTTTCGTTTTAGAAGGAAATGCGCTGGGCCATCTACATAAATGTGTCTATGTTCGCGCAAATCATTCGCGACCCAGCTTCACCTACAGCAGATGTGAGTTATAACTTTTTATGCGTCTTTGCAAATCGCCTTTCTTAATAATGTGCTAGTTAGCAAGTTTCACGGCTAAATGCAACTAAAGTAAACAGACCGGCTCATCACCCGACAGAAGAGAGGGGTGGGGTGAGCAGAGCTCATTATCATTTAAAGGAACATGCAATAGAATGGCTCGCTCTGAACAGGACTGATTTTGACAAGGTAAAAGGGATGTTTTTAACACTACCACTGAGAAATTTAAACTAAAGTATGTTATAGACTTCTCATTAAGACCCAAAAAAATTATATCAACTTGTGGAAAATGGGCATCCGATGACCCCTTTAAAGTGTGCGAGACATGAATTTAAATTGTATTTATTTACTGTGGTATATTATGTCACACTTCACACTTCAACCCCTTAGTCACCATTGAAGTCCACTATATGGAGAAAAATCCTGGAATGTTTTCCTCAAAAAACTTAATTTCTTTGTGATTGATAGAGAAAGACATCTTGGATGACATGGGGTGAGTAAATTATCAGTATATTTTTATTCTGGAAGTGAACTAATCCTTTAAAAAAAAAAATTTGACTAAATCTGAAAACTGAAAAGAGGAGTTCAGCATATCACAGTCTATCAAAATAAAATTTAGAGGTAACAGACTGTGGCATAAGGGGCATAAAGGAGGATCGGTATCCATTTACAAAACTTTTTGACATGCATTGATAAACAACACTTTTTCTCTTGCTCCATTCTACAAGCTGGTTTTGCATTCAATAAATGTTTTTTCCACAGGCACCGTATAGGTTTTGTGCAGTTGCACCAGAATAACTCAATACTTCCGGATTACTGACTTTAACTGAGATCCAATGAAATGAAGAGAAACAGTCCTTCAGTTTCAACAGTCCTAAATTAAAGAAGAAGTTCACTTCCAGAGCAAAAGTTTACAGATAATGTTCTCACCCCCTTGTCATCCAAGATGTTCATGTGTTTTTTTCTTCAGTCGTAAAAAATTTAAATCACCCTACATCGCTGTTTTACCTTTTTTGTAAAGGGCATTTGAGCTTCTTTGCACTTTCACTTTGTAAACACTGGGTCGGTACTTCTGCAGCAATGCAGGACGATTCTGACGTTGGAGGAGAAATTAAGATGGGAGTTTTTTTCGACAAGACAAGCATTTGAGGTTAAAAACGATATCAATTGTAATTTTTTTTTTAGAAAATTACCAATTGTTTCGCTAGATAAGACCCTTCTTCCTCGCTTAGGATTGTTTAGAGCCCTTTGAAGCTGCATTTAAACTGCATTTTGAAAGTTTAAACTCACGGGCACCATAGAAGTCCACTATATGGAGAACATTCCTGAAATGTTTTCCTCAAGAAACATAATTTCTTTACGACTGAAGAAAGAAAGACATGAACATCTTGGATGACATGGGTGGTGAATTATCTGTACATTTTTGCTCTGGAAGTGAACTTCTCCTTTAATGCTGAGATCAACAAACATCAACATTTGCTGTTTTGCTAGAAAAAAAAAACTAAACAAACAGCTAAACAAACCCTGTTCATCTCTATTGTGGGATTAAATATTGTTGAAGTGGGTCCACAAATACTGTGGGTTATTGAATTATTAAATTATTTAAAAAACTCAGAGAAACTCTGGACTAAAAGATCAAGTGCCAGCAAGTAAAATAAATGAAAGCAAATGAATGCAACTATCGCTTGGCTCCTGATAAACAGACTTGCACATGCTGCTCTATCCTGTACTAAACTTTCTGCATTTGGCATATGGTGCAACTGGAACAACATGGACAGAAACCCCGCCAAGTCCGAGTAAAGGATGCATTTGTCAGTCCTGCCACCTGCGAGTACAATAAAGAAATATTCATGTCTTTCAGCGCAGCTGCGGGCCTGAACAAAATGGCCCCAGATGGCTGATGGCATATCATGAAATCCGCTTTTTGATTAAAACCGATCGGCCTTTTCATAGGATTAATTGCTTATGAGCGCATGAATGTCGGGCAGTTCGCTGTCCACTAAATTAATGAACTCTCCGAGCAGAGGCGGACAGGAGCGCGGGCATCTCGTCGCTTTAATCCTGTGCACACATGCGGAATAATCCTGTCTTATCTGCTCCGACTGCGTCTGAAACCTGTTGCTTGATCGGGGTTTAGCCACTTGCGGCAATTGGTCAGTTTTGCCGATCCGTGTGTGTGTTGAGAGCCTGCTGCGGCGAGTCTGAAACTGAAATAGCATCTGACATTTCTGGGAAAATAAGGCGAGAGGGGAAGCGAGCAGACTGTAAACAGACTCACGCGTACCTCCTATGCGGGCATTGTAGGCTATACCCACAATGCAGTGCGAGTTGTTGGCTACAGCTGCGACTTCACCGGCGCATCGCGTCCCGTGCCTGGAAAGAAAAAAAAGCAGTCATGAATCACACAAGGAATTGATATTTGACATATGTTAGTCTGTGTTTGAGCTTGAGTTTGATTAGAATTGTGAACAATGTGAGTCTTGCTTTCCTTTTTATCTCCTTATTTTAGTCTGTCCTTTCCACACTGCAAACTAATACTTTAAAAAAACCAAAAAAAAATCAAAGACACTGCCTCTGATTCAAGCCATAGTGATTTTCCCTGATTGTCTATGGCCTGTGTTTAAAAGCTTGGGGCCTTTAAGATTTTTTAATGCTTCTGAAAATCTCTTATGCTCACCAAGAGTGCATTTATTTGATTAAAAATAAATAATGATTACAATTTACAGTCAGGGTTTTAATGGTTAAGTAAAACTAAATCCTTAAAAATATATATATATATTTTTTTTAAAACATTTACAAAAATATTGAATTTCAACAAGTTGCAAAGACAACAAAAAATAAAACTGATATGACAATAAAAATTATATAAAAATATTTCAAAAAAATTAAAAATTAAAATGAAAACTTGAAATGCTAGATATTTCAAATACTTAAAAGTATCTCAGTGATACTAAAGTAAGATTTGTTTTCAAATTATTTTTCATAATAATATAACTATTGTTACATATCATTACTGTGAAGTAAAATTTCTAACATAATGAAATAATTCGGTCATACCACCCACCCCTAATAAATTATTCTATACTTTTTTTTTTTTTTTTTCTTGTATTTCTTGTTTTGGAAATAAGTCTTTTATGCTCATCAAGGCTGGATTTTTAAATAGAATCAATATTCAATATACAATAAATACAGCACATTTTATTAAAAAATACAATAATAAATGTAAAGAATTACAATTTAAAATAACTGTTTATATTTGAATGCATTTTAAAATTCACTTTATTCCTGTGATGTATCATTACTGTGAAGTAAAATTTCTAACATAATAAAATAATTTGGTCATACCACCCACCCATAATAAATTATTTTATACATATATTTTTATGAAAAATTAAGTAAAACTAAAACCTTATTTTTTTTTTTAAAACATTTACAAAAATACAGAATTTCATCAAGTTGCAAAGGCAACAAAAAATAAAACTGATATGAAAATACAAATTATATAAAAATATTTTAAAAAGAATTTAAAATGAAAATGAAAACTCGAAATGCTAGATATTAAATGTATAAAAGTATCTTAATAATACTAAAGTAAATTTTTTTAATTATTTTTAATAATAAAATAATTATTGTTATATATATCATTACTGTGAAGTAAAATTTCTAACATAGTGAAATAATTCGGTCATACCAACCAACCCTAATAAATTATTTTAAACATAACATTTTTTTTCATGTAGTTTTTGTTTTGGAAAGACATCTTTTGCCACATACAGTGGCAAATGTAAAGAATTACTACAGTTTAAAATAACTGTTTTATATTTGAACGTATTTTAAAATGCAATTTATTCCTGTGATGCAAAGCTGAATATTCAGCATCATTACTCCAGTCTTCATTGTCACATGATTAAGAAAGTAAATAGGCTGAACTGTTGATTTCATTTTGGTAACCAAAAGCAAAAAACTTCTGGGCTCTGAAGGCACATTTTAAAACAGATACGTGAGTCAGTCCTCCTTCAACCACCGTAACAGCAGATACAGGAGCACAGGATCGCTGCTGGCTGCATTAGAAATGCATTAATTGCATTTTTATCTTGTGCATTGTTCACTCGCTCTCGTTCTGCACTTCTTTACCAAAGTCTCTTTCAATCGTTTTTATTTTTTTTTCTGTCCTCACTCAATTAAGTTTCTGCTCCGGGAGGCACGTTCCGCACTTCAGAAATGAAATGAACGTTGCATTGTTTTCCGGTTTCAAATGTCCTGATGAGTATTAACAAAACAGCGCTTTGAAGTTTTGCCTGAGCTCTTGGCAGAGTTCATTGGTAAACATGCAGCGTGAGCGGAGAACAAGCATTAAATCAGGTGCTTATCAAAGACAGAGACGTTTTCAATTAAATCCACACCAGCCTCAATCCCACAGGATTGGATTGGTTTCAGTGCTTCACCACAAAAGAAAGCCTCTTCGTTCTGTTGACACGCCACACGAGTACGACGTCACGCCTTTATTTGCACAACTCCAAATATCACAGCTTATGAAAACGCCAGTGTTTCAAAACATTGCTCTATTTATCATAGATCTATTGCAGTCCAAAATAGCCAACACCCTGATACACAACCAGCGTTGGATTTAAAAAGTAATGCATTACAATAATGTGTTACTCCCTAAAAACGTAACTGTTTTACTTAGTTACTTTTTATGGAAAGTAATGTGTCACATTACTGTTGCATTACTTTTTCTCATCTGGGCTGGGCTTGCTTGTTTGTTTTCAATATGAAAATGTTCTATTTGCAAATGTAAAAGCGCTTTCCCACCAAAAGTGAAAGGTGCAGAAGGATTGCAGTAGAATAGGATGCAGTAGAAGAAGTTCAACCCTCTTCATTTCAGCAACGAAAAACAAAGTTTTGCTTATTAGTATGGCTGAACTGGATCATTGGATGAAAATTGGACTAAACACTTAAAGGATATTTAATTTAAATCACATTTAATTATTGCAGGTTTGCGAGTTTGTGTTTTACTGTTTGAGGAATCTGTTTTTGTGAGATGAGTAAATGAGTGTTCACATTTAGTCTAGAACTACAGTAAGCATTATGTTTAGACAGCGCACATAACACCTCTATACTTACTCCTGATTTCTCTCAACTTGGCGACAGGAGAGCTGTCAGTCAATAAATGGAAAACAAAGTAACTGGCATTACTTATTTGATAAAGTAAATCTGAAATTTTTATTGTAAATTAAAAAGTAATGTATTACTTTACTAGTTACTTGAAAAAAGTAATCTGATTACCTGATTACCGTTACGGATTCCAAATTAAAATTACATGACAAACATTGTAGTAACATAATCCATTACACATTTTAGGTAGTACAGTTTTATGCGAAAGTTTGGGAACCCCTTGCAGAATCTGTGAAAATGTGAATAATTTTAACAAAATAAAA
Organism: Cirrhinus mrigala; assembly: GCA_036247105.1. Classification (NCBI taxonomy): domain Eukaryota; kingdom Metazoa; phylum Chordata; class Actinopteri; order Cypriniformes; family Cyprinidae; genus Cirrhinus; species Cirrhinus mrigala. The sequence goes on from CM070013.1 coordinate 46,017,695, forward strand.
GAGATCATACAAAATGCATGTTATTTTTTATTTAGTACTGTCCTGAGTAAGATATTTAACATAAAAGATGTTTACATATAGTCCACAAGACCAAACAGCTGAAATTATTAAAATAACCCGCGTCAAAAGTTTGGGAACCCTTGGTTCTTAATACTGTGTGTGGATGACCTGGATGAGTTTTGTTTAGTGATAGTTGTTCATGAGCCCCTTGTTTGTTCTGAACAGTTTAACTGAGCACTGTTCTTCTGAAAAATGTTCCAGGTAATGCAGATTCTTCAGTTTTCCAGAATCTTCTGCATATTTGAACCCTTTCCAGCAGTGACTGCATGATTTTGAGATCCAATTGAGGGACTTTCACTGATGCTCCAGAAGTAGACATGATGCATTAAAGGAACACTCCACTTTTTTTGAAAATAGGCTCATTGTCCTACTCCCCTAGAGTTAAACAGTTGAGTTTTACCATTTTCAAATCCTTTCATAGATCCTTTCCTTTGCATAGATCATTGAATCTGATTAGACCGATAGCATCTCGCTCGAAAATGACCATATATAATGACGATATTTTTCCTATTTAAAACTTGACTCTTCTTGACTCTTGACTCTTTGCTGCCGTAGCATGAGTGCAGCAGGCGCAATGATATTACGCAGCGCCTGAAAGTGACCGGCACTAAGTTTGTGTAGTGCAATCATTGCACCTGCTGCACCCATGGTACAGACCTGGAGATCGGCTGAATGGATTGGAAAACGGTAAAACTCAACTGTTTAACTCTAGGGAAGTTGGAAAATGAGCCTATTTTCAAAAAAAGTGGAGTGTTCCTTTAGCAGCCAGGGGGTGAAAACTTTTTGAATTTGAAGATCAAGATAAATTGTACTTAATTTGTCTTCTGGGAAACATGCAAGTATCTTCTGTTGCTTCTGAAGGACAGTACTAAAAGGAAAAAATACCTATATATCTACAAAATAAGGAAAATTTGGACATCCTGTTCAAAAGTTCTGGAGCATCAGTGAAAGTTTGAAACTTTTTTTGGTCCCTCAGTTGTCCTCGGTGTGAAAAGATGGATCTCAAAACCATACAGTCACTGCTGGAAAGAGTTTAAATATGCAAAAGATTCTGTAAAACTGAAGAATCTGTAGGACCTGGAGGATTTTTCTGAAGAAGAGTGCTCAGTTTAACTGTTCAGAACAAACAAGGGACTCATGAATAACTATCAGTAAACAAAAAAATAGTTGTAGATCATCCAGGTAACCACACACAGTACTGAGAACCAAGAGTTCCCAAACTTTTAAAGGGGGTTATTTCAATAATTTTAGCATTTTTTTGGTCTTGTGGACTATATGTAAACAACTTATATGTAAAATATTTTACTCAGGACAGTACTAAATAAAAAATAACATGCATTTTGTATGATCTCTCTTATTTTGTTAAAATTATTCACATTTTCACAGATTCTCCAAGGGCATAAAACTGTATAACCAGACTGTTTGATTAGTTTTGACGTAACTCATTTATCACATTGATTTAAAAAGTATACTCTTGTACCATAATGATATAAAAATTCCAGAATGTAAGAAAATATATTCCATTTGTTGTTATTAACATCATGAAGTGAAATTAATGTTTTAATATGTCAAGGTTTCCCTAGCTAAAAAGCTAATACCTAATTAATAAATAAATTAAATCATGAAACAAAATTTGTATTCAAAAAAAAAAAAACTTATTAAAAAAAATTTAATATTTTATTTGTTTACCTGCATGTGATGTGGCCATAACCAACATCAGAGAACCACTGACCATGCAAATGTGATACTTAATTATTCAAATATTTATTTCAAAATCTATCTCAGGGGTACTTCAAGTAAACATATTAGGCAAAAGAGGACCAGATGAAAAAAAAGTTTGTGAATTTGTGCATTTTAATTTGTTTGAAAGACTAAAGCCTTCCAAAGACATAGAAATACACAGTTAAATAACCTACTGAGTTAAAAATCAATGTGTTGATCAGTAGTTAATGCAATTCTTTAACCTGAAATGATTTTTGTAAATCCAGTGGTCAAATGCTGTGTCGCCACCTGACTAGTCTATATGTGAATGTCTACAAAACTGTATGTCTTTCTGAATGTATATAAGTGGTAGGCTATTTTAGAAAGGAAACTTTAACATATGAAAAAAAGGGTTAAGGAGAATCAAGAAATTATGAATGATTTTTTGCTATTGTGTAAATAATAAGTAACCATGTAATCCATAAAACAGTAACTGTAGTCTGATTACGAGTATTTTAAAATGTAATTTAATCTAATTACAAAGTACTTAATTTTTGGAATCTGATTATGTAATCCAGATTACATGTAATCAGTTACTACCCAGCTCTGATGATTATGTAACTTGCGTTACTTGTAATTCATTACCCCCAACACTGTTAACAACTACCCAGAATGCCCCAGCAACTGTCTAGGAAGAAAACAAAACTTCAAAACTCTCTTCAAAGTAACCAGTTATTTAAACTACACAAGGCTGTGTGAAGGAATATATTCGGCAAATGTGTTTCCATCTCCCATAATTCGCATTAACCCTTTTCCGCACAAATCAAATGCCACCTCAAGCGAGCGTAAAAACTGTTTTGCGAATAAAGGGATTTTTATTCGAAATGTGGCATTTCCATCACTCGTTTCTGATGCGATACTTCAAAATGCGCATAGAACAGGGTGATGGAAACATCTTATGAAGCCAACTTTTCCAGTCTGCTGCTGCTGGCACAGAAATTAAGCACATCTTCACCTTTACAGATCAAAAATAACGTTGAGATGTTCAGAACTCACTTCCTTCCACACAAGATTAATATGAAATCTCACTGGGTTTATTAGATAATCTCACAGTTTACAGGATGTGACGGCTTTCACTTACCCACCGCATAATCATTCAACAGCAAACGAGGTGTGTTTCACACAAGTATGGTTTTTGAGGACATCAGGACTCACTTGTTCTCGTTGCTGGAGTCATATCTTGGGGTCGGGTCGTAGTCGTTTCCATTCACATCGTAGCTCGCCAGCTGGTCCTAAAAGACGGACAAAACATCAAATAAATCATGAAGAATGAAATAAATATTTTTTGTTTCTCCACTCCAGTCATGCAAAATATTTACAACACAAGCAATAATATTGATGCTGTGTCGAGTGTTACCAGCAGGAGCTAAAACTATTAAGAGACATTTACATTAATTGAAATAATTTTAAATGAAATAAAAGATTTCAGTTAAGCATTAGTAAACATTTCAGTTACACTGAATTTAAAATTTATTTACCAGAAAATGTAAATACAACATTTACATTTCTGAAAAAAAAATAAATAAATAAATAACATATATTTTTTAATATATATAAAATCAATTAGTTACAGATGCTTTTGATTATCAAAATGTAATGAAAATGAATGAAAAATGCAGAATTTGATCAAAATAAAACAATTTCATAGGGCCCTAAAAATGTAACTTTTATGAAACATTTTGATCAATTAATTAGACATGTTTTCTGTTTTTTTTTTATTTTTTTTTATTTTTTATTTAACAATTAAAACATAGTAAATGTAAATGAAAAAAAAAAAAAAAAAAACGTAATCCAGAAAAATTTTATAAATTAAAATTAGTTTAATTAATTAAAATTAAATAAAAAAAATAAAACAGAATTTGGGAAAAATTAAAACTGATTTCAGTCAAGTGTTAGTAAACATTTCAGTTACACTTAATACAACATTTACAGTCCTGAAAAAAAAAACAAAAAAAAAAAATTTATATATATATATATTTTTTTTTTAATATATAAAATCAATTAATTACAGATGCTTTTGATTATTAACATGTAATGAAAATGAATGGAAAATGCAGAATTTGATCAAAATAAAACTGAATTTCATAGGGCCTTAAAAATGTAATTTTTATTAAACAATTAATTATACATGCTTTATTTAATTTAACCATTAAAACAGAGTCTAGAAAAATTAAAATGGACAAAAAACGTAATCCAGAAAAATGTAATTAATTAAAATCAATATAATTTATTAAAATTAAATTAAAAAATAAAACAAGAATAAAAAATGAATAAAAATAAATAAATAAAACAGAATTTGGAAAAAATTAAAACAGATTTCATAGGGCCCTAGTTTCAAACCTTAAACTAATCTTTGTTTTATATTAAGTTTTCATAATCTTTGTTAAATTTATGGCCTCGAAAATGTGTTTAAAATTACTTTGGTTAAAACTTAAAATAACTAAACTAAAACTTAACTAAAAACTATAAACAAACACAAAAATATCAATAAATACTATATTAATGATACTAAGATAAAATGCATTTACAGCAAAAATACATGATCTGTAACAGGAACTCAAGATAATCTCACATAATTCTGTGCCAGATCCGGATGGTTCCTTTCAATACCGTCGTCCAATATAGTGACGACCACATTTCGACCGGTGTAGCCTCTCTGCCAGGCCGCAAGGATATTCATTTCTGAACGGCAGCGGCTGTTTTTATCACTACAGTGCTAGAAAACAGCAAGAAGTCATCAACATCAGTGCTGAATGTACCTTCACTTGCAATCATTTTCAGGCACACACATTTGACTTTGAAAACAGGAAACATTGGCAGACAATTGGGCCGTAGCGATATTCTCAGCTCTCCAGAAACACAAAGCTTTATTACTTGAGTAACCTTATGACTTAATCTGTCTGTGAGGAAATATTTCACAACGAGCAGCCACGTGAACCTGTAAATTAAACGGGACGATTCATGTTTATTCAGCGCCAGAGGTTTGCGTGTCCTTGAGGGTCTCATTTATGATTCTTTTCAACGCCGTCTTTGAGGACACGATCAACAAAGACGTCCCAGTGTGAAGTCAACTTCAGAGGACGGATTGAAACAGTCTCAGATTCCTTTGTGCCGGAATATTAATCATACGAGTGCAAATAAACACAGAATACGCCTTAATAATGTCTGAAAACATCAGCTCTAATGGATTAACCATTAATCGTCTAGTGTTTGATACTGATATATGGAGAACAAAAGGATTTGCATAAAAATGACAAGGTCTACAGTTCTTCAAAGACACTTTGGAGGGGAAAAAAATGAACAAAGGCAACATATTTTTTCAGAGATCAAGATGACACTTCAATCAGTAATCAATGTGAAGCTTGTTGAAATAGGAGCAGAAGTACAGCGCAAACATAAACAATCATTACAGAGTGAAGAAGGGCAATTCATGAAGCTGCTTTTGCATACTTTTTGTGTGTGTGTGTGTGTGTGTGTGTGTGTTTGTTTGTCCTTTTAGGGCTTGACTTGAAAAGCTTAGAAAAGATTTATATTCACTAAACAGACTGTTCTGCCTGTGCTTTCTTATTTTATGAATCATTTAACCTCCATCTTGGTTTCCGCGATCATCATACAGCAGATGCAATTTAAAATATGGCATAAACAAATCGCTGAATCTGAGTTAGAGTCGATTCACTGAATCAGAACAGATTCACAGATTTTCTTCTCATTTTTTTCCCCCTGGTTTGCTCTCAGTAAACCCGACTCACAAAGAGCAAACAGCACAGAATGAAGACAAGCAACAGAAAAATGAAGAATTGGAGGGGCTGTTTCAATTTTAACACATTAACTCATTTACTCACTAGTCCACTTTTACAGACTAGTTGTGTTCATACTTGCACTCTTGCAAGCTTGTACTTTCCAATTGTAGTTTTCCAGATTGTAGAGTTTTAATATATATCACACAATGAGATAGATTTTAAAGCTTTAGAGTTCCTGGAAGCACATTTATATTAAAAATACTTTTTCTTTATGACTTTTATGAAAACTGAAAACATATTTACACCACAAAAGAAAAAAAAATAAAAGAGATGCATGTATACACAAACTGAATTTTCTCCAAAATAACGCAACACTAATGCAATCACATTTTTTTTTACAACAGCACAAAAAGCACACAGTGGATCCTATGGAAATCAGTTTCAGCTACTACATAAAAAAACAATATATCTCACAATTCTGTCTCAGAATTCTGAGTTTATCCTGTTAGCGTTCCAACATACTATCCGCGGTGCACTTCGCATTGAGTTAAATTTTACAGGAATGTTTTAAAGGGGTTAAATCTTAAATACAAATGTTTGTATCTCATAATTCTGAGTTTACATCTTACAGTTCTGAGTTTATATCACAATTCTGAGTTTATATCTCAATTCTGAGTTTATATCTTGCAATTCTGAGTTTATGTCTCAATTCTGAGTTTATATCACAATTCTGAGTTTATATCTCAATTCTGAATTTATATCACAATTCTGAGTTTATATCTCAATTCTGAGTTTATATCACAATTTTGAGTTTATATCACCATTCTGAGTTTATATCTTGCAATTCTGAGTTTATATCACAATTCTGAGTTTATTTCTCAATTCTGAGTTTATATCACAATTCTGAGTTTATATCTCAATTCTGAGTTTATATCTCAATTCTGAGTTTATATCTCAATTCTGAATTTATATCACAATTCTGAGTTTATATTATATTATTTTTATATTATTTAAAACAGACACCTCTCCTTCCAGGAATGGACGTCCCAGAAAATTCACCCCAAGATCAGACCATGTAAAGCTCAGAGAAATGGCAGACAACCCAAGAACTACACCTCAGACTCTACAGGCTTCAGTTAACATGTTAAATGATAAAGTTCATGACAATACCATTAGAAAAATATGGGACAAAAATGGCATGTTTGGAAGGCTTGGCAGAAGAAAGCCTCTTCTATCTAAAAAAAAAACATTGCAGCACAGTTTAGGTCTGCATCTGAACAAAACACAAGTCTTCTAGAATAATGTCCTTTGAACAGACGAGACCGAAGTGGAGATGTTTGGCCATAATGCACAGCGCCAAGTTTGGTGAAAACCTAAAGAGCATATCAGCACAAACACCTCATACCAAAAGACAAGCATGCTGGAGGAGGGCTGATCATTTTGGGCTTGTTTTGTAGCCACAGGACCTGGGCACCTCACAGTCACTGAGTTGGCCATGAACTCCTCTGTATATCAAAGTATTCTAGAGTCAAATGCGAGGGCATCCGTCCTGGGCATCTGTCAAAATTGGGTCATGCAACAGGACAATGATTCCAAGCACACCAGCAAATCTACAACAGAATGGCTGAATAGAAAAGAATCAAGGTGTTGCAATAGCCCAGTCAAAGTCCAGAGCTCATCATGACTCAAATGCTGTGGTGAGAGCTGTGCATAAGCAAATGCCCACAAACCTCAATAAACTGGAGCAACGTTGAAAAGAAGAGTGGTCCAAATTCCTCCAGAACGATGTGAGAGACTGATAAAGTCACACAGAAAATGAATGCTTCAAGTTATTGCTGCTAAAAGTGGATCTACAGGCAATTGACTCATAGGGTGTCCTAACTTTGTCACACATTGCCTTTCCGTCTTGGCTGTATTTTTCTTAAATAAATAATGACACTGTGTGATATGTCATGTGATGATGATTATCTGAGGATTTATTTTCCAAATTTTAAGGCCTGCCAAGGACCAGATAATTTTTTATGATGTCCTGATACAGAAAACCATGAAATTCAATAGGGTGTCCTAACTTTTTCACATGACTGTATATCTTGCAATTCTGAGTTTATATAATAATTCTGAGTTTATATCACAATTCTGAGTTTATATCATAATTCTGAGTTTATATCTCGCAATTCTATCTCACAATTCTGAGTTTACATCTCGCAATTCTGAGTTTATCCTGTTAGTGTTCCAACGTACTATCCACAGTACACTTCGCACTGACTTAAATTTTACAGAAATGCTTAAAAGGGGTTAAATCTCGCAAAAGTTTGTATCTAATAATTCTGAGTTTGTATCACAATTCTGAGTTTATATCTCACAATTTTGAGTTTATATTTCGTAATTCTGAGTTCACATCCTAATTCTGAGTTTATATCTCAATTCTGAGTTTATATCACAATTCTGAGTTTATATCTCGCAATTCTCAGTTTGCATCCCAATTCTGAGTTTACATCACAATTCTGAGTTTATATCCCAATTCTGAGCTTATTTCTCAATTCTGAGTTTATATCCCAATTCTGAGTTTATATCTCGCAATTCTCAGTTTGCATCCCAATTCTGAGTTTATATCTCGCAATTCTGAGTTTATATCCTAATTCTGAGTTTATATCACAATTCTGAGTTTATATCACAATTCTGAGTTTATATCTCGCAATTCTCAGTTTGCATCCTAATTCTAAGTTTATATAGTTTATATCTCGCAATTCTGAATTTATATATTGCAATTCTGAGTTTATATCTCACAATTCTGAGTTTACATCACAATTCTGAGTTTATATCTTGCAGTTCTGAATTTATATCTCGCAACTCTCAGTTTGCATCCTAATTCTAAGTTTATATAGTTTATATCTCGCAATTCTGAATTTATATCTCGCAACTCTCAGTTTATATCTCGCAAATAAATGGAATGTATTTAAATGAAGATTGAAAGAGTTTTCATAAGCAGTTGTCTGGTGATGTCAAAGTCATGCAATCATGGAGTAGTTTTTTTATAACCTAACTTTGGCTTTTTATTTCTGATGATTGTATTTAGGCTTCAAAATTCATAAAAGATGTGTTCATTAATGAAGATTTTCTTGATGAACAAAAGTTTAAAGAATCATAAAAAGCTCTATATCACTGTATCGTGAAAAGCACTATACAAACAAATTTGAATTGAATTGAATTGAATAAACCGTGGTTAGTCACAGAGCTCATTTTCTGAAATAACACTGGCATGTTGAGGGTAGTCTTGATTCTTGAACAACTATGTAAAATGATGCTTATGACTGTAATTTGGCCTGTCGGATGCCAATGTTAGAATTACTGTTCGTTAATTTCCTCTCAACATCACTGAACCTACAATATAAATTCATTTGTAATTCAATAGCATCAAGCTTGTTAGGGAAAGAAACTAGGGCACACTGCTTTCACACAGTTCGGTTTTTATGAGGCAAGGGCAACGGAAACAGCCCTGCTATAAAACAAATAAAACAACAGGAGCTTCACAAACGAGCAGGTTTAATGAAGCGCAAATCAGTAGCCCTTTTCTTCAAGAGTGACTGATTTGGGAAATAACTTCATTAGCAAAAAAGGATCAAAAGTAAAGATAGAGCAGATATAAAATACAAGAATGAATGTGTGAAATATCTACTAACAATGTACCACATGTTGGACCATTTGGGATCGTTGAAATGGATGTAGCTCGGGTCGCTCCTGGCCTGCCGTTTGACTCGCGTCTTCACCACCTGCTGCTCCACCCAGTCAACCTGCACAAAGAGCCCAGGTTACACTGACTCACATCAAAGACTAAACAGTTTCAGCTCACCTTCATGCACATAAACACGGCTGTGAAATGCACGGCCTGTATTTAGTCATGCTCTAGCTTTTCCATTACACGAGGCTTATGAAGTCATTGGATTTTGAGGAGAAACAAATGGGAATATAGTACTCCGAGACATAATTAATCCAGCCTGAGGAAAAAATAAAGTCACACCACCCAAAATATTAAGAGATTTGCTTAATAATTTCAGTTTATGAAACACAAGACAATTTATAAAAGTCTGTTCACTTAGAAAGTAGTAGCACACCTCAAGAAGTCACCATTCGGGGAATGTCATGTTCACTAATGTTTTAAAATGAGATTCTTATGCTAATTTATTTTATTAAAAATACAGAAAAAAACTGTAAAATTATGAAAATGTTTTACAATTCAAAATAACTGTTTTCTATTTGAATATATGTTAAAATGTAATTCATTCCTGTGAGTCAAAGCTGAATTTTCACCATCATTACTCTAGTCTTCAGTGTCACATGACCCTTCAGAAATCACTCTAATATGCTGATTTGCTGCTCAATAAACATTTCTTATTATTATAGAATATATATAGTTGTGCTGCTTCATATTTCTGTTCAGGATTCAGGATTATTTGATTATTAAAAAGTAAAAATAATCACAATCAACAATTTAAAAGTTTTTACTGTCACTTTTGATCAACTTTTCAATGCATTGCATGAATACAACTATTATTTCCTTCAAAAAAATAATTTTTAACAGCAGTGTATGATGATTACTTCTAGGGTGTTTGCTCTGCTAACTATAAGCTATTTCATTTATAATTACTACATTTGGTTAGTCGAATCATATTTTACCTTGAATACTTAGTATAAAACCAACAGTTAATTTGTGTGTCTAAAAATGTGCATTTCATATCGATTAATGCAGCACTGAGCACAAGATCTCTGTATCCTTCCCTTAAAATGCATCATCTGTTGTAAATAAGGGATGCGCACTAGTCTTCTAATTAGAAAAGTCACCCAGCCATGCCTGTAGATTTATCTGTCCTGCGGCAATGCCCGAATTTGTGGTTCCCCTCAGAAGAGCTTAACTTTAGAATCACTAGTGCACTACTTTTTGCTTTCATTAAAACGGTCCGGAGGGAAATGTAATGAAAATCACATACTGCAATAATTACGTCTTTCTGTGTTACAGTCCCAGTGCTATAAATGCATGGATTTGGTTGGGAATCAAGTACATGTTTTTGTTCAAAAGTAGGTTCTATGAAATAAATCAGTAAAAAAACCTAATGATTTTCATAACATTTGGTTCCATTAATGATTCTCAAATGTTTGAACCATACTGAAAAACACCTGAACCACTAATGAATGGTGGAGGCTGAATTGATTGCGATGAGAGAGGAAGTCTGGGTGCCTCAAAGAAAATAAACAGACAACACATCTAAACAAGCTGCGTCACCAACTGCAGTTGAACATTGTTGAATCGGGCAAATGATAAACAAATGATTATAAGCTGCTTCTTTTGAATCAATTAGCCAAAAATACATGAGTTACTGGTTTGAATCAGTCTAATGACTGTCTCATTCACTCACTGATTTAGAATCGATGAACTTGTTTGGATAGTTAGGATGTATAATATTAAGCACTAAAAGACATGTTAAATAGAGACATAAATAGTCTCTCAATACATATGAAAACAAAAACGAATAAAACATCAATTTAAAACATTACATGAGTCAATGGCGTGACGCCAATTTTCCGTCAGACTGCATTTTTTTCCAGTTTAAAACTGGTTTATATGCATAAAAAAGATGCCATATATAAGAGGTACCTCTCCCACATATGTATCAACTTTAACCTTTTAAAAAACATTAGTTATTTGTAATTTTTCTGCTAGGCAAAGTGTCAAAACATCATGTGGTGTGACAGTCCGGTCATAACTGTTGTTTTGGAAACATTTTGAAATTACCTTAAATTTATTGGTGTGATTTCCAAAGTGTTGTGTAATCCTGTATAAAATTGCAAAGAATTTGTATTTATATTTCCATCATAATATTCAAACTAACTTTGTCCGATCATTTTTATGAAATATCATGTGGTGCGACCATCAATAAACTACCATTTCGGGACTTTTATATTGAAATCCACTGAAAAATAGGATGTTGCATCATATACAAATTTGCATCTCACAGAAGCATCAAGCAGGTTTGTAATGGCTGCCATGCAGTTACCACACTTGGATATCATGTGGTATGACCTCAAAAAAAAAAAAAAAAAAGAAAAAAAAGATGAATATTAAGTTATTTCTACAAGTATTTATTTTTATTATAGATTTCATAGTGACCTTTCATGGGAAGCTAGCTTGTTTTGTTTAGGTGGCCAATTCTGTGCTTGTAAATTTTGACTGAATTTGAAAATATCATGGTGCGACCACTGCAGTGTTTTCCATTATAGATATATGTCCCAGATTGGCAGTTTTTGTGCTTTTATATTCAATTTTAGTATCATTTGGAATAGATTTTTATGCAATTTGGGTAATTTAAGATGGTTTATGTTTAATCTTTGTGCAATACGAGAAAGAAATGTGAAAAATAATAATTTAGAGCATGTCATTTTAGTTTGATAATTATGCATTTATTAGTAATTTATTATATATTTACTAATACCTATTTTAATCTATTTTACCAGATTCCACTGCCAAGCAAATTAAAATAAACACTCGCCATAGGCAGCATGTTTATTCTGACCCTGCAGTCAAGCACAAACTCCAGATATAATTTTCTGCTGTAAGAAAGATTAATTAAACTCCCGGCGAAGGGTCAACTGAGCAGCCAAGATTGGGCAAAGTTTAGAAATAATTGGGTCTAAAAAATGACTGCAGTTAAAGCCGAGTGCTGCACTTTTCACACATGTTTCTTTAAATAGATTTTTAATGATATAAGGTCTTTGTGTCATTTGGAGCGACCACTCATCATGTGGTGCGAACAATAATAGCAATAACTGTATTAAATTAAAAATAAATTATTTAATTTCTGTGGCTAAAATTTGAATCACTGCTACAGTATGCTTAAGTGAATGGTATTTTTAAAATATTTGTATCAGCTTTATGCAATTTACAGAAAAATAAGTCTGCTCAGTGCATTTAAGAAGGCAACTCTGAAATTATAGAACAAAACATATGAGATCATTATTTACAAAAACTCAAAAGAAAAGCAAATACTTTGTTTCTAAACACTTTCATTACTGAGAACATCTTAAAAAATGTGAAGCATGTTAAGGAAATGAAATAATTTTAATATAAATCATGGTCGCACAACATGATATTTTTATCTCGATGAAAACACTAAAATCACTTAATTTAAAATTTCAGTAGGAATTTATGTGTACACAACTACAAAAGATATTACTATTTTTTGTTTTTTCAAATCTGCCTGATGAAAATCCTTCACGTCAATGACCCATTTTAGTTGTTTAAGCTATTTAAAGTGGATTTATATCAAGCATAGCATGTCACGCACCAAATAAACAGCTCAAGAGTACCAAGAAAATAAACTATGCATTTCACTTGATTTGTAGTATGTTACATGTTATGAAATTCATAGTTCTGGAGGACTTGAAGCTGAGAAAAGGCACATAAACATGAATGCACATTCTGCATTATTGCATCAAGTCACACAGTTTATAAAGTGATCTTTGGTCTCAGGAACTTTATTACTTTACTAAAGATTTATATATTATTATTATTTATACAGTAAATGTACACTACCATTTAAAAGTTTGAGGTCGGTAGGTTTTAAATATGTTTTTGAAGTCTCTTCTGCTCACCATGGCTGCATTTATTTGGTCAAAAATAAAGTAAAATTTTAAAAAATTATTATAATTTAAAATAACTGTTTTCTATGTAAATATTAGTTAAAATGAAATTTATTGCTGTGATCAAAGCTGAATTTTCAGCATCACTACTCCAGTCTTCAGAGTCACATGATCCTTCAGAAATCATTCTAATATGCTGATTTCCTTAAGAAACATTTCTCACTATTATAAGTGTTGAAAGCTGCTCTTTTACATTTTCTTCAGAATGTTTTTAATGAATAGAAACGTCAAAAGAACTGCATTTATTTGAAATAAAAATCTAACGCTATAAATCTAAATAAAAGCATTTCTTTTTTCAAAAAAATCATACTGACTCCAAACTTTTGAATGGCAGGGTAATTACTTATTGAACACTGGTGCCTTTTATCTCAATGCAACAACAGCAGGTTGAACACTGCATCTCAGATATGAAAGATAAAAAAAGATCAGTGTCCTTTTGTGAGGACAACAACACATCTGTTGGAAGAGCTGCTATTTTTTTACATTCTTTTCAGGCTTGACAGCTCTTTGCTTGTGGTTACAAAACATTTCACGCCGCCTCGCATGGCCTCTGCCTGTGGCCTGACACTGATGAAATGGGTTATTGGGCATTTGCCACGCCGCACCATTTGTACACATGGCCCGGGGCAGGATATGATCAGAGGGCCTCCGTCAGATGCCCTCCAATAGACCTGGACTGTTTTATTACTCCCGAGATGCCGGCTGTCGGGAGGAGATAATCTTAGCAGGAGAGGGCCGCTTTCCAAAGCCTGGAAACAGCTTGACTTTGAATGCCTGGCTGCTCTGTCAAATGAAGTCTTGGACAAACACGGCTGCTCGTCATATTAATGCGTCCGGGACCGGTGTGAGTTAACGTGTAAGATGGAGAGGCTGAACAGCCCTGTGAAAAGTAGGGAGGACACAGTTGCAACAGAACTGAACAGCCTGGCTCATGAATATTCATTCGGTAGTCATATAATTAATATTCAACAGCAGTCCCGGTAGTCCTACCTGATTTGCTGAGAGACAAACAATGGTGAATAGGCGCTAGCTGTGGTAGGTTTGTCAGCAAAATACTTTAAATAGTTTGAAATAGTTTGTATGTATGGCCAACTCATTTTGCCTTAAAGGGGACCTATTATGCAAAAATCACAAGTGTTTGAACACAGCTGTGTGGCCGCAGTGTGTGAAAACAACCAGCCTGTAATGCTAAAAGTCCACCCACTCTTTCATGAACATGCGATACCAGATTTCTCCCTATGTATATGTCATAGTAGAGGCATTATAAGTGTTGTGTTTTGGGATGCACCAATGTATATAGAACAATTCTGAGTAGACGTCACAGTTATGACGTCACAGCATAGTGGTTGCAGAAAAACACTGGTAACAAGTGGAGGTAAATTGGCAAAATCCACTGAATAAGAAAAAATTTTCATAGAATACTGTCATCAAAGATGCCATTTTAAGCTAAACGTATACGTTTAAAGGTACATACTGTAAATGAAAACTGCTATGATTACATTTAAAGCATAAATGTGATTTAAACAATAGGTCTGTATAATATTCACATATGCTGTTCATAGGGGACATATTGTATTAGCCCTACAGTTACAGCATGACATATTATTTAAACCTATTAACATTTTTACATAACATTTATTTATTTTGTCTCACAATTCTGACTTTTTTTCTCACAAATGCAAGTTTATGTCTCCTAATTTAGACTTTATAACTTGATTTAACTCAAAAATAGTGAGTTTGTCAATTCTGAGGGGAAAAAAAGACAGAAGTGTGGGATATAAACTCCTATTCTGCACTCTTAAAAATAAATGTTTTTCAAGCAATGCCATAGAAGAACCATTTCTGGTTCCATTCAGTCAAAGTTTCTTTAAAGAACCATCTCTTTTTTACTTTTTGTAATCTGAAGAACCTTATTTTGCCACAAAAGAACCTTTTGTAAAACAGAAAGGTTCTTCAGATGTTAAAAGTTCTGTATGGAACCATTTGGACAAAAAAGGTTCTTCTATGGCATCGTGAAGCACCTTTATTTTTAAGAGTGTGAGCCGAGGGGAAGAGAGAGAATTGTGAATTTCCTTATTAGAATTGTGAGATATAATCTCAGAATTGCAAGAATACAGAATTTTAAAATATAAAATTACATTTTTCTTTTTTTATTCTTTTATTCCATGGCTCCATAGACTGCCATTTGAAAACCATAATCTTCTGTCACCAACAAACGTCATCACTGTTTCGGATCTGTAAGACTATCCCATTATCTAACGTCAATTTCGTTGAATAACAGTGTTTATCGCTATGTGAACATTTTGAAAATGACATCTAATAATCTATAATCTTTTTAAATGTAACTATTTTGTACCATATCCGACTAATTCTCTGGGGTTTTCTGTAACATGCGCATCCCGATTTTCACAAAGTTGATTCTGAAAAAGGGATCAATACTAATGCTTTGTGCATGAATTTCAGCTCCAGACAAAGTAAGAATCACACATCATATTTTGTTTTCCAAACTGCCTTTCTGAAGGAGCTTCTTGGCACTCTGTAAGGCTAATGTTACTAAAACTACCATTATTGCTGCCTTCACGTGCTACCTGAATGATAGTAATTAGGCATGTGGTAGTTAAAAACTGCATATGAAAGCAATGTGAATTTGTCGAGCTCATAATCACAAGTGGGGCTTATAAAGTTAGTGGCAGCATGTGAAGGAACCATGAGACCAGCTATGTCGTTTTTTTATTGTGCCGTGCTCCTTGTCTGTGTAATTTCTAAATGTGCATTTTTATGCACAGTACAATCAGATGACTGAGTTTTAAACTGAGTATGTTAACGTTTGTTGCCGGTATGCCAGAGCATGAGTTCTTGAAGCTCCGCCCTCTTCTGAAAAGGGGGCCAGGAGCACCGGCTCATTTGCATTTAAAGGGACAAACACAAATCTGTCTGTATTTTTAACTAAAACTTCACATACACACTCTGGGGACATCAGAGACTTATTTTACATTTTGGGGCATAATAGGTCACCTTTAAGTGTAAAAATATTATTATTTCCTAAAAAGTGTCTGCAATATAAAGGTTGCTACACCTCCGAGGAGAGGTTATTATAGTTTTGAAAGTTTTACTAGCTTTATTCTATTTTGCATTTTTAGTTTCAGTTTAGTTTTAGCTCATTTTAGCTCATGCTGCGTAAATCGAACCATTCAGGCTTTTGCAATCTCGTGATTGCAATGCAAATTCAACCAATTACATTTATGCATTTAGCAGACACTTTTATCGAAAACAACTTAAAAAAAGAGGAATAAAGCAATTAGTCAAAAATACACAATGAATTTATTAGACAAACAGATTTAGATTGCAGCAGGATTATTTATTGCAGCTTGCCATTTTCTGTTATTTTGGAAAACAAAAAAAAAGTAATTCTAAGCGGGAAAAGTATTATTGGCTAAACAAAATCCATAAACTAAAAACAAAGTGATTAATACTTTTTCAGTTTAATTTTAAACAAATACGTCAGATGGAATTAGAGGCTTTTGCATCTGAACTCTTCATATATATATATATATATATATATACACACACACATATTTACTCTTTTTATTATTATTACTAATTTCCATAATGATTTAGATTTATATAGCTTTAGAATATAGCTTTATGGATGTGAATTTCGGTCATTGTACACAGTGGTGGGAGGGGGGTCCATCTGTGCTACTGCTTAATTATGCAATATTGAGCATTGAGCGCTTTTACCACCCCAGGCTGAAAGTCACCCTGTATAGTGCTGAAAAAAAAATCTAACTGCAAGATACCATTGAATATTATACATAAGAAAATGTATGCCATAACCCAACCACAAAATAAAAAATGAGGCCTCTTAGAGAATAGCGAAACTGAATTTGTGAAATGTTTACATGACTACTTGAACACTCAGCCACATCTTTAGTTTTAGTCAGTTTCATTCCTTATGACACATTGCTCCTGCTGTCCATGATGACGCATATAACAAATCAGAAACTGCACCATACTGAAAATAATACCATTAAAGTCAAAGTTAAAGCTTCATTTTTTTTTTTTCATATTCACTACAACACAGCATACAGCAGGACATGCGGACAATGAAATACACTATAAATGCATCACTGCTGCCACATTTAGCTGTAAATTTTAACTACCATCCCTCCGGCATCAGCGGGTGTTTATGATTCAGCAGCACAGACTCAGATCGTGTGTCAGATGGTCAGCACCGGGCCAAGTTTATGCATAAAATTTTTGAAATATATTCAATAGTTTGGTTTGAGGCCATTTAGATTAACTAAATGAGACTTTTCATGAATACAACAGCTGTAGACTCCCATTTTAAGTTTTGTTTTACCCAACATGGTGTCAGTAAGGTTTTTTAATGTGTTTTAAAAGAAGTCTCTTATGTTCACCAAAGCATATTTGATGTCGATGAGTTTGTTTCTTCATCAGATTTGGAAAAATGTAGCATTACATAACATCAGAATGAGAGTCCGAACAGCTAATAAAAACATCACAATAATCCACAAGTAATCCACACCACTCCAGTCCATCAATTAACTTAATCTTGTGAAGTGAAAAGCTGCATGTTTGTAAGAAACAAAACCATCATTAACGCTTTTTAACTTTAAACCATTGCTTCTGGCCAAAATATATGAGTACATAATCCAAATTATTGCTTTCTCCAGTGGAACAGCCCTTTTCCTGTTGTCGCCCACACATTAAAATCCACCCACATATTTGTATAGAACCGTCAGTTTTTACTTGTATATGGTGCTTGATCTGTGCAGATTTCTCTCCTGATTCAGATGGGATGACTTTTTCACTGGAGGAACTGTTATTATAGGTAATGGACTTTACCGACAGCTTTTCGCTTCACAAGATGTAAATTGATGGATTGGAGTGGGGTGGATTACTTGTGGATTATTGTGATGTTTTTATCAGCAGTTTGGACAGCTTTTCGCTGGCACCCATTCACTGCAGAGGATCCATTGGTGAGCAAGTGATGTAATGCTACATCTTCTCCAAATCTGTTCTGATGAAGAAACAAACTCATCTACATCTTTTGTGACCTGTAGATGAGTAGATTTTCTCTTTTAAGTGAACTACTCCTTCAACTTGCAAGCATTGCAAGTGTCATTCTTGTCATCAGTGGAGGGTTTGGTGATGATAATGTGGCCACAGGAGGGAAGGCTTACCTTCGGGTCCATGTGAATGAAGCTGTGAGCGCCTCTGGTGGCAAAGGTGGATCTGCGGACCACCCTGCTGTGATGGAAATGGTAATGGTGCTCCAGTCCTCCGATCTACAGAACAAACAACCAGGAAAAAACAGCAAGGGAAATCACGGTCACACATTTGAGAAAGGCATTTGAGAAAGGGAACTTTTATCACACAGCTTCGGTAGACAGAAATGGAATCTTGGCAGGGGCTAGCCTACCCAAAAGGAACCAATATCAACACAGACTCCAGTATAAAACCTGCATCCTCGTAAAACGCCAAAGTGAATCTCAGTAGAATGGACATATGGCACACAGTGGGTGGTGCCATGCAAGGCGAAATCTAGCTGGCACATGTCTACTGCCCTCAAGATCTGACTGTGATACGCAGCACATCTATCACACACACCGCCACTTCGGAGATGAACAGTTCAAAGGATAGCTTAGTATTTACCCACTCTCATGTTGTTCCAAACCTGCATGCTGTTATTTTGTCAATGTGAGTCCATAATTTTCCATAATCTTTCTTTGCACAAGGAACAGACACAAATGTAATTATTTAATTTTCATAATTACGAATGCCATTCTCCTTCCAACATATTTCAACTGTCACATCACGTCACATCAATTGCAATTTTCCAAAACCATTTGTGTGTCCATGACATCGAACTTGGAACTACATCATTTTTAAAATTGGAATTTTAGAACTCTGGAACATTTCAATGATCGAAGACAGAATATACAGAACACAAGTTGTAACTTGTATGCACTTTGTTTTACCTTGAGATATCAGTTTCAACATTATTCTGATGGTACACTGACTTTTAATAAGGCAATATGGCTTCTGTTACTTTCCTGTGCTCTAAACAAAAGGAACATGTGATCTGGTAGATTTGCGGACCTTGGTAATTCTTGGGGCCTCCAAAGTCATAAAAATACCCAAAAATATATATAGTTGCTTTACTGGTATTTTTGATTGCAGACATCCTTATGAACTTCCATTGAATGGAGAAAGAGTTGTGTAAACACCTTTTTTTCCTTATGTTTTTCATTGAAGAAACGCAGGTTGCCAAATTGAGGACATGCAACAGGAACTTAACTGTAAGTTAAGGAGTTGATTGATCTGCATTTTATTATGGTCACAAAGCTTTTTAGGTTGGGTGGAATCTGCCATTTCTGACCCAGTTTGTTTGCAGGCTTCCATGGCTGTAATACGCTGTTTTCCACCAACTGGCAACCTGTGTGTCGAAATGGGTGAACTGGCAGTGGGCAAAAACAAAAACAGACATTCTGACAGGAAACACACATTTCAAGTGGAATGACTGGCTGTAGCTGTATTTGAACTTAGCATGTATACAACACCTTTATTAGCTACACTGTAGCCAAATTATATAAAGTATTTAATCTTGAGAATCAGGGTTTTCTTTTCTAACACTTGAGAGAGTGTAACATTGAATATGCCTTTGCCAAAAATGTGGAGAAGAATCCATGCACATGTGTTTATCTTTCAGGAAGCCTGTGTGTAAATGAACTCCACGTTTCTTTGCTCACTCACATCGATTCTCCTTGCTGTCAGGACACACTGAGCAGACCTGAGATGTGTGCATTAGGTGACAAAGTGGACTCAAAACAACCTTGAGAGACAACTTTGCTTTTAACAAAGAAATAAAAGAGATCTCCCATTGTGATGGGACAATGAGCAAACAATTCTCAAACCAAACCTTCACAGACTTCAGAGTTTAGCTTGATGAGATCATCTTGAAGCCCTGGAGAGCAGACAACAAATTCAAGGCATACTATTAGCGTAGACGGTGTTAATTTGAGCAAACACCACCTCCAGATGTCCTAAGGCCCTCTAATTGAGAGGTGCATTCCATACAGTGCAGTTGACTTAGGAAACAAGAGCCAAACAACGTGTTCAAACAATCCACAGTATGATTTCTCAAGTTCTCACGATGTAAACATGGTTAAGACGAGTTTATTTAAGGATAGAGGAGCAATTCTGGACATACTGCAAGAATATGAAGCAATACAGCAGTAGACCAAGAGCGGAGGCTCTGCCAGTATTTAGAAATTCTAGTGGCTTTTTGATGCTTGAAATTGTTTTAAAGGTGCAGCATGCAATACTATCACACATAAAAATTAGCATTTCACTGAAATGTATGCTTTGAGATATGCCTAGGCTCTTTAAACCACAACAGGAACATGTGGCCCACTTGTTTTTTAGAGGTTGTAGTTTTATGGAAAGGAAGTGTGGGTGGTCTAATTTAGTGGCTAATGCTGGGATCCAGACAAGCCAGAAGTGGGAACACTCCATCTGAAATTCCCCATTTACAACTTTCCAAAGCATTCCAAACTTTCAGAATTTAGAATTCTCCCACCTCCATTGAAAAATAACTAAAGGAACATTGCATTACTAGTCACAGCTTTCGAAATTAGATCAAATATTGCTTCTCATTGACTGGTTGATCAATCTGCCCCTACTATACAAATAAACTATTTTCAAGTTGAAGGAGGAAAATTTTCACACATGTTAGCGAAATGACTAAACTACTTGGTTAGAGTTAGCTTGCTTTCCTTGTGCTTGAAAACACATGACTAAAACTATGCAAAGGATGAGCAAGTTGCATTAAATACAGCTTTACTTGCATGATTTGTGCCAATCACCAAACAAGTCACAATTTATTATTGGCTTCATCATCAATCAAAACCATCAAAATACAAAGTGCAATGTAATTTTCCTGTAGTGTGTTTTCACGATGCTTCATCAATCGGCCATACTGGCGGCACTGAAGGTTAACAATGGCACTAAACTGAACAAAACTCACATATTTTACTGATAAGTGCTGCTGAAAATAGTCAATTATTGTCATTTTTGGGCTGTACTAATTGGTCAGACCTGGAAAAACATTTGGAGTACTATAGATTGCCAAAAATTCCAAAAACAAAACAAGGAGAAGAGTGCAAAAAAAAAAAACAAAACCTGAGGAACAAAAGGCGTTTGTGGTTGGTCAAACTGAACCAGGATTTCCAGGGCAAGAAGTTTAGAAGTTTTTTCAGAGTTTAGACAACATAAATTAGCAGAACAACGTATTCAGTAGTACATTAACTGTGTAATCCATGCAGCTGTTTACATCCGAGTATGGCCAATTTGGCCGCGCATCCGGGTAACTGACCAAACGTGACATAAGTGCAAACCCTCTATTCAGCCAAGGTCAATATTTAACACTTTTACATATTGTTGGATCTATGCAGTTTATGGTAACATTAATACATTTCAATGTTTAATTAAGTTCAACTTTTGTACAAGAAACAGCTTTGTTGTGTTGGGCCATATACCTGATGTTTAATGTAAAACATGAGTCCCGAATCAAACCGGTTGAGAACCACTTGGCACTCGCTTACAGCACATTCACAGTCATTTTTAACTGTGGGTCAATCCTAAGTTATCTTGTTCCTTTACTATCTATTTATTAAATAATCATGCATAGTGAATTTTAGAGATTGCCAATAAACATTTGGAAACGTTATCATTTGCATTATGAGGCAGATAAACAGCAGATTAAATATTGTCTCTCACTCGAATAAACTTGTTTTGATCTTACTGTCTGATATTTTTATTTGCACAATTTCCTCACTGAAACTCAATGCAAAGCGCGTAGAAGTTTCTTCTACTGTACTTAGCTCATGAATATTTAATTAGCCAAGCGTTGAAACCGTTAATGATTGGTTGACTGTTGCTAACCAACTCACCGCATCATTCTAGCACTGAGTTGTTTATATTTTGCACGGTGATATTTCACTGCCTACAGTTTTAAAATCACAACTGCGAACCGATGCGTGCAAATGTAGTGTAAAAGCCATGAGCAAAGTATTTCAGTGCGTAAATATTTGTGTAATTTATACAAGACCTAACTTGTTAGGTTTTGACAATGGTCTCAAAACCAGTGATGCTGTACTGTCATGGACATGTAACGTTAACTGATAGATGCGTAAATCGCGTTTCCCATTATATACAGTAACCAGGAAAATAAATGACAAACGCTTACCTGACCCAAATTAGTAAAGCCATATTTTGAGGCGAGTTTATCAGCTTCTACTGATCCTCCAGGGACCCGGACAGCCCAATGATTGGTGTAAACGCGAGAAAGCGACGCTTCCCAAAGCCAAAAAGTTGACAAAACAAAACCAACGAACAACCGCATATTGCCCGTCGATAGTCCAGCCGGTTAACTTTGCGGTAAATAATTCAGGCAGGAGCGATCACCTCCAAACTCATCAAAACACGAGCCTGTATATGAGCATCAAAAACCCTTCAGTCCTGGCACGCAATACATCCAAAACATCCCTGAGTTACTCCCGCGTTATTCTCTCCCATTCACAGCGCTGCATCCCTTCCTATCGCTTCATTTGGGAGCTCAAGTTCAATAAGCCTGAAATATTTGTCCCGTTTCACGACAGATGGCACGCCAGCCGATGTAAGTGTTGTCATGTAAGCCTATGGCAGAACGAGTTGAGGTTAGCAGCACGAGCTTATGGCTAGTGTTTGCGCGCACTGCACTTGGCAAAGTGTTTCAGATACACGCCAATAAAGGCGTTTTTATCCAGGCAAGTGGCGTGCGGGTAACAGTATGAGACATGCAGATTCACAGCGCACAGGTAATTCACTTGTGAACGAGTCTTGCAGTGTAATGACTGAAAAGAAGTGCAAGTATATTTCTAACTGTTCAGGGATGAATCTCATCTCATGACACCTGTCAAGATCGTGTTCGATCTCTGTCTTCACATGTGACAGCAGTAGAGGAAATGAACTGATAATTGCATTCAGTCACTAATCACACTGACAGTGTTCGTAAAGACAAGAGCAATCCTCTGAATCTAGAGGTGGTGTTTGCAGAGCTCAGTCGTCATCAGTATGGGATCACACTGTAACAAAGAAAATGAACAAATATATAGAGGATCCAAAAGACCACATTAAAATCTGGAATTTTATGTAGTCCTGAAAAAAAAAGTTATTGTCAGCATGAGTGATACTGTGATGAAGATAAACCAAATACTTAAAAGTTATTATAAAGGAGTTTATCTTCAGGCCACCCAAGATGTAGAGTTCTTCCAGATTTGGAGAAATGCATTCTCTGCAGTGAATGGTTGCCATCAGAATGAGAGCCCAAACAGCTGATAAAAACTTCACAACAATCCACAAGTAATCCACACCACTCCAATCTATCAATTAACATTTTGTGTAGCGAAAAATCCATTGATGATGGATTTGTTTTTGTTTTTGTTTTTTTACAAAAATGCAGCTTTTCACTTCACAAAACGTTAAATGATGGACTTCAGTTGTGTAGACTACCTGTGGATTATTGTTATGTTTTTATAAGATGTTTGCTCTGCAGATGATTTATTAGTGAGCAAGTGATGTAATGCTAAATTTCTCTAAATCTGTTGTGGATTATGGATTATGGACTTATATTTTGGCCAGAAGCAATGGTTTCACTTTAATGATCGATTTGTTAAAAGCACCTTTTCACTTCACAGGATGTTAACTGATGGACTGGAGTAGTGTGTAGTATTTGTGGATTATTGTGATGTTTTCATCAGCTGTTCGGACTCTCATTCTGACAGCACCCATTCACTGCAGAGGATCCACGATGGCCTGAAGGTGAGTAAATTTTCATTTTTGGGTGACCTATTCAATGCAAATGCAAAACAGGATCATTTTCATTGGCGATCTCAGGCTTTAGATCACACTGTAAATGATTTGCATGATTGCTGCGATTGTAAAGCTAATGCAAAGGGTTTGTCTGTTACGTTCTTTGTTTTTTTTCTGTTTTATTAACTCAAGCTGCATAACAGCACTGATACAAAGTCAATTCAAAGCCAAGATCTGTTTCAAAAAATGGTGATATAATTCTGTTTTTCTACTTCTATCCGTACCATCTGTGTCTTCCCTGTGGAGTTAACAGAAAAAGGCCATACGCATTCCGTTTTCCACTTGTAAATGATCAGAATATCTCTGTTTACCAATAGTCCAAATTTAGATGGAATTCGCCAGATTCAGTGTCAACACAGATAAATCTGACAAAAAAATAAAATAAAACATCCATAATGATATCCAAAAGAGCCAACTGTTATGTCTTATTCTAAGTCTCTTCCTTCAGTGTAAGTCTAAGGGATTTTTTTCTTTTTTTGCCTGTTTTATTACTCACAAAGCAAAAAATAATAGATCTGATTGCTTGGAAAAGTAATAGCACAGCTCTCCTCAACCATCTGCAAGATTTGAAGTGGCACACAATGCGTGATGAGTTAGACATATATAGTGATGCTCGCCTCAACAAACATCACTAATAAAACAATAGACAACCTGAAATGAGATTTTGTTAAGTAGCCGGAGCCCATTTTAAAGGAATATAAGCTCTATAGCGCTCGGCTCTATATATTCATAGCTCTCGTTAAACCTCATAACCTCAGAAGACGTTTATAGGATAACAGCGGGGCGCAATCCTCCTTGAAATATTGTTGAGCATTATCTGCGCTGAAAGCTGTGCTTTAAAGGAAAACATTTCACAGTCTGGATTTATTTCATGGGTATTATGCACGCCTGATCAGCTTCGCTCTTCGTTCGGCCTCCCTGAAAAACAGAAGCGCAAGTTTCTCGTGAAAAACGGCGTCGTGTCGCCAGCGGTTCGCCGACTGAGTTATTCAGGCGTGACGGAGTCAAGCTCATTTGATTCTTCAAGCCGATCATTTGGCAGAGAGTGAAATATCGCCGTGGCTTTTAGCGCTGGCACTGAGCAAGTTTTTACTTGATCATCCTGAGCAATGAAGGGGAATAATTGAGCATTATGTCATTTGAAGCGTGCTGTCGTGTTCGTTCTTAAAGTTAAACTTTATCTCGGAGGGAAAGCACCGCGCTGTCACCTTTACCCAGATGTCCTTTGTGATCTGAAATGAGGCTCCTATGACATTTCATTTACTGTTAGTCATTCAGAAGACACTTTTATCCAGAGTGACTTAAAAATGATGAAAACATGAGCGATCCATCCTGAGGAGGCCGTAACATGAGATATACCGCAATAAACAACGTTACAAAACAGAAAGGTTCAGACTGTGCATCGTTATAATTTAAGACTTAATTCACCATTTTGTGTAGTTTTTTTTTACTAAGATTCTGTGGTGCGTTATGCGATTGTCTTGTTTGCAAAGGATGCCAAATGTGTCTTAGAAGTGAGCATAATTTTATTGTCTTTTGGAAAAACGTTTGCATAGGAAGCCAATACCCAGGGTTGCAAGGTTTTCACAACAAAAACAATAAAACAAATGCATCTTCTGCAGTGAATGGGTGTCATCAGAATGAGAGTCCAAACAAAACATCGATAAAAACATTACCATAACAACAATTAAAGTCTTGTGAAGTGAAAAACTGCATAGTTTAGCTTCCGGCTAAAATATGAGTCCTATATCCGTAATATTGATTTCTCCAGTGAAAATGTTTTCAAGTCTCATCTGAATCAGGAGAGAAATATGCATAGATCAAGCACTGTCTAAAACAGTTCTAAACAAATATGTCTGTTAATTTGTATGTAAGAGGACACGGGATGGACTTTTTCACTGGAGGAAGCGTTATTATGGATTTGTATTTTAGCCGGAAACCACAGGGTAAAGATAAATGCTTTGATAGATTTGTTCATTACAAACACACAGCTTTTCTCTTTACAAGATGTTAATTGAAGGATTATTGTGATGTTTTTATCAGCTGTTTGGACAGTCATTCTGACGGCACCCATTCACGGCAGAGGATGCATTGACATAATGCTAAATTTCTCCAAATCTGTTCTGATGAAGAAACAAACTCATCTACATCTTAAATGGCCTGAGGGTGAGTACCTTTTCAGCACATTTTCATTTTTGGGTGAACTATTCCTTTAAGTCAAGACATCTGTAAAATATAACCAGAATAACTAGACACCATATGTTGGGTGGAAGGACACAGGATTCACCATTTTTCGAACTTTGCGCTCAAGGTATACTGTCCGTGCTGCAATTTAAATGCAAGCACATCTTTATCCTGTATCATTTTCCTCCGAAATCTCTTTAAACTCCAAATGGGGTGGTTGCATAATGTTTTTTTGCTGCCCACAGAGCAGATTTTGGCAGGTAGAGTTGGCTTGCGTGTCGCTCCAGAGAGCTTGGCCAGCTGAATTTCTCATGATTTCTTCAGTGCTGGCAGGTATGTTAGTGTTAGAGGTTAACAGGTGGATATGTCAATCTGTCACTAACCTGTTTATCATAGTGCTCTTTGCACAGTTAGACATTTTTCTGCATAAAGCTTCTTCTGTATGTGGCCATCACAGCTTCGAATGGCTACTTTTTATTTTGGCATTATATGATTAAAAACTAGATCCAATTTAGTGTGCTGGATTTCTCTGTGGTTTGACTAAACAGAGACCTGTGTTATGTCATATCTAACAGCATCTCACATCTGTTGTACATCTTGTTGAAAAATGCAGAAACTTGAGATGTCTTGATGCCAAAGTGTACTTTTATAAGGTCACAGAAGAAACCGCTCAACTAAAAAATACTATCAGTGATTCTCTTCCAGGCATCAGGATGAAGGATAAAGTTAAATCACTTTTAAGGAAGTGGAAGAAATATATCTCAGATGATTAAAACAAAAATAACAGACACAGAAGAAAATATTATATAATACATAAATGCATCTAATAATATTAATGGAAAAATGTCTAAAAATATACTTTTATGTATTATATTATTATATCATCTCTCTCTTTCTATATATCAAATATAAATTTCAACATACACAGAATTTATTATATGTAAATTATTATGTATAATAATATACACATTTTTATAAGTAATATTTATAGATTGCACAAATCTGTATACAGTTCTATGAAATTAGATTAGATTTATTCTATATCACATATAAAATATTATCTCAAATGAAATACTAATTCTCTGACTTCAGTGTGTATTATGAGTATCATATTAATAAGTCAGATAAGTTAATATTAAATTAAGTCTCAAAACTATATATATATATGTCGTTCTTGATCTATTGTGAATTATTGGAATAAGTGTGATTACACATCTACCTTCATTCTAATGCAACAGAAAGGTTTCTGATACAGAATTTTAAGATTTTTCAGGAAATCAGGTTGTAATGTGTGAAAATGCTGCCACCTATTGTTTGAACATATTAATGAAACTCACTAATGTAATGAATAAATAAATTAATAAAAACAAGTGATTAAAATAATATATATTATTATATACATTATTACGCTTATTATACAGCAGTTTAAGTGTGTGTGTGAGAGAAAGAAAGAGTGAAAGCAAGAATGTACTGTTACATAATTTTATCATGCACATTATTATAATAGCATTTCAGGCAAATGTCCCAAATGACTCAATGTCATAAAATGAAGTCAGTCATGCAATCTCACAGACATCTGTTTAAATCCACAGATGTCCCTTTAGATTTAGATAAACATGATTACATTTTCCCTAGCTTAATAGTAACATGCATTGCTCTGTCCCCAGTGCAAGATTTGCGTTCTCTGAATTTGAGACTTATTTGTCATGCTAAAATTTGTCCCAGCTTTCTTTTGATTGGAGTCATTTTCAATGCGTTGCATAGCACTGGCAGCATCAGTTTTGCGAAATCCCAGCGCAACCTTGAGCCTTTTTTGGCACAAACCTCCCATTTCATACAGATTAGTCCTGAATGAAGTTGCAGCGAGCCGACCGCAGCACAACACCACCAGAGGGCTTTCCACAAGTTAATTAACTCCCGCAAACGAGGGGAAAATCCATAGGAAATGTCATGCAAGGTCAATCAGCGATTATAATGGACATGAGTTTGGGAATAAAAGTCTCCACATTTGTAAGCAAGCCAAGCACCGAGCACTTGTGACAAGTGTTTGGTCCTCAGAGCAATCTCACGCCATGTGAAACACTGCTGGAGATTTTTTTTTTCTTCTGGAAGCCTCCTGCTCCTTCGTCCCTCTTTAAACTTATTTGTAGTTTGTCTGGGCAGTGGTACAAACAAGCTTGTGGTAACAGAGAGTCTCTTGAGCAGTGCCCATGTAGGTGAACTCTTTTGGCCCTTGTGTTGGAACCTGAGGCCAAAACAAATCATGACAAATGTACTAATAGGTTCAAGCAATTTATCTGTTTCTAACCATCATGTTTTGGGATTTAAACCACTCATGTTGGTACCAGGTACCTAAAAGTGTACATATTTGTACGTTTTGAAAGGGTATCGCCCCAGTGACAGTTTTGTAAAAAAAATTTCTGAGAGAGAGAGAGAGAGAGAGAGAGAGAGAGAGAGAAGACTACTTTACAATTCCTGGATTATGTACATGTACAAATGGGTCATACAAAATATTTTAATATGTGACCCTGGACCACAAAACCAGTCTTAAGTAACACGGGTATATTTGCAGCAATAGCCAAACATACATTGTATGGGTCAAAATGATCAATTTTTCTTTTATGCCAAAACTCATCAGGATATTAAGTAAAGATCATGTTCCATGACAATACTTTGTAAATTCCAACCGTAAATATATCAAAACTTAATTTTTGATCAGTAATATGCATTGCTAAGAACTTTATTAGGACAACTTTAAAGGCAATTCTCTCAGTATTTTGATTTTTTGCGACCTCAGATTCTAGATACTCAAATAGTTGTAGATAGTTGTATTCTAGATACTCAAATTGTTCCTTGGCCAAATATTATCCTATCCTAAACCATACATCAATGAAAATCTTATTTATTCATCTTTCAGATATGAATCTCAGTCTAAAAAAAAAATGACCCTTATGACTGGTTTTGTGGTCAAGGGTCACATATGAGGTTGGCCAGGAGCTAATCACAATGTGTTTTCAAATTGAAATGTTCCAGTAAAGAATATGATGGCAAGCGTTTATGCATTTTCCACATATTTTATCCAAAGTCACTCACGATGCGGTCAGATAGCCAAAAAAGGTCTTTTGTCA
Organism: Cirrhinus mrigala; assembly: GCA_036247105.1. Classification (NCBI taxonomy): domain Eukaryota; kingdom Metazoa; phylum Chordata; class Actinopteri; order Cypriniformes; family Cyprinidae; genus Cirrhinus; species Cirrhinus mrigala. The sequence continues at coordinate 46,047,198 of CM070013.1, forward strand.
ATAGCATAGAGACATATGAAACACTGCTCACACCTAAGTCACTATCAAACCAGACAGCTTTCTGTTTGTCAGCACGTGACTAATTTCAGTGAACACGAAGGAAATCTGTGCGTGGAACTTTTTCCCGCTCTCACGTGAAACTCCCGATCGCGCGGATTCCTATTTAAATGACTGGATTTCGTCCGTGAAATTTCGCTGCACAACACAAAGTGAAAAGACAGTGTCATTATAATAGACTTTCGAACCAAGTCAGCCTATTCACAATGAAATACGCGTTCAAATAATGTTTTTCCAGGCTGCAAACAATATGATTTCTGGACTAAATCCAGAAGAAGCTCCAGCGCAACGTGCATATTTTTAAACGCTCGATAGTGACGTCACTACCTGAACCTCAGAGCTATTCGCTGCAGACGTTTTTTCTCGTCTTATTTACATTAAGTTGAGTGCTATCCTCTACTTCTCAAAGATCTCGATCGCTCAGTGCTGTCTCTGCTTTGCTGTCAATACCACAGTTCACTGAGCAAAGGTAAGGATCGACTTTCCCGTGAGACGGGCGCAGCCATTTATACTTTTTATAGCTTCCGGTCTCATCCATCCAGCTATTTTTATCTGTACAACAGCTCGTTTTGCTGCTTGATGTTGTAAATTGGTGTGTTGTACCATGTTATTTTAATATATTATCTTAATTATGAATGCACTGGTTTGTAGTGCAAACAGATTTACCGTTTACCGCACATTGTTATTCTTCTCGTTATTTTCCTATAGCATATAGGAAGTCTCACCCATAGACTAACTTCCACGCTGAAGAAAAAGGTGGTGGTCGTTCTGATCCATCTGACATTGCATTTCAAAGTGCATTTTATCACTTCATGCATTCCCTGGGTATCGACCATGCATCCTGATCTACTAAGCAAGAAATAATACTGGGACATGCAATGGAAAACATTGTGTTCATTTAGTGAAAACCATTGAATATTCTTAATTTTTACTGTTTTACTTTATACATAAAAGTGTATGGAAGCCCGTTTCTGCCACTGAATTAAAAAAAAAAAAAAAAAAAAAGGTTATTGCCACTTATATTACAAGATACAAACTTGCAATTGCGAGAAAAAAAGTCAAAATTGCGAGATTAAATCTCGCAATTCTGACTTTATAACTCTAATTGTGCATTTATATCTCACAATTGTGAGAAAAAAAAGTCAGACTTGCGAGATGTAAACTCGAAATTGCGAGACAAAAAGTCAGAATCGTGAGATAAAAAGTCACAATTACCTCTTTTATTTTTTATTCAGTGGTGGAAACAGGCTTCCGTAAATGTGAATTTTCTCAGCAATTTTAAAGACACAAAAATCAAGATACATATTGTCAAAGACTATTCTGTAATCTTTTATCTAGTCCATTGCCCAGTTCTAATGTTTCATTTTCTTAAGTATTTATCTAAAGTGTGGGTGGGCCAGGCCATCGCTTCACGTTCACCTCCATGGAGCGCGTTGAGGAAAATCACTTTTCAGAGATGCTCCAGTGAGATCAAGACAGCATTACTCAGCTCAATGTACAATGCACACACTCACAGAGCATCAGCCGTATGACAGCCCAATTACTGAGTCTGCCCGAAAGAGCCACTCAGTGCATCTCAATGACACTACCTGACTTACAGAGAAAAAGATGGACCAAGAGAGAGAGATCATGAGACCATGTAAATCAGGCTGATCTGAATAGCAAAGCAAAGCGAGATGAACATAAAATAAAGCAATAAGACTTTAGAGGCAAATGTTGCAGTGATTACGGCACAGATAAGGAGTGTTCTTGGACACAGAGAAAATGGCTTATGACTGTTTGTATTTGTGCTAGGTATTCATTTTAATTGTGTTTTGACCTCTGGGATGGAGGATACCAACCTGAGGATACAGTATGCATTCCCCTCTACACATTGGCAGAATATCAGACACTAAAGAAGACCTATTATCTCCCTTTTTACAATATGTAATATAAGTCTCAGGTGCTCCCAAAATATGTCTGAAGTTTCAGCTCAGATCATTTATTATATCATTTTGAAAATGCCCATTTTCAGTAAAGGCAGAAACATACTGTTTACATGCATGTCTCTTTAAATGCAAATGAGCTACTGCTCCCCGCCCACTATTCTAAAATAGGACTGTGCCTTTACAGCCGGAACCTTGGATACTCTGCTAAAAAACATCTGTTTGGTTTTGATGATCACTTCTATCACTTTCATGCATTTTAAACCATATTAGTTTAAACTTGATATACGGTTTTCTGAGTGCACACATCCGAAGCATGCTCACAGAAAGTGGCACTAAACTCATGTCGACTCATGTCGCTTAAATTGTCAAATATACACAAGTTTATGTTAAAAACACAGAGAAGTTACAAAAACAGTCTGTGAAGATAAACGGCTGGGAAAGAAACTGCATGTTCATGTTAGATCTGTGTGGCAGCAGCGTAATATACAGCAAATAAATCAATAAATCCACTGCTCTCTTGTCTTCTCTGAGGCTGGGACTCTAAATAATGTTCTGTGCTTGTCTATGCAGCTAACGACAGAACAGTTCGCATGCTTTGCTTGAACTTTTGTCATGCTGTTACAAGTGGTACATCGTTGCCACTTGCAAAAACAAAATGACGGCACCGTGGGTGGAAACGTGCAGATTAAGGGGAAGTAATATTCTAATAAGATCCCCTTACTAGTCACTGGGGGAGCGAAATCTGACGTGCACATTTTTTCACATGCTTGCAGAAAAAGGCTTGCCAAAACAAAGTTACTGGGTTGTCCTTTTTCACATTTTCTGAGTTGGTAGATGCACTTAAACATGGAAAAAGTCTGATTTTCATGATATGTCACCTTAAACCATAAGAGACCCACTGTAGCCAAACTGCAACACATTTGAAGTGATTTAAATGATAAATAATATCTTAGAAAAGATTTAGAATTAGCTGAAGCAACAACATTCATAGAAATTCAATAGGTAATGGCATTGAATTGAAAAGTCTTTCACACTGGTCCATAAATGAAAGTTAATTTATTAATCATAAATAGTCAATAATATTAAGCATATGTACAAAAAAACTTAAAACCTGTAAAAACTAACCATCATTTAAATGCACTTCACTTAATTTACTTCTTTACATTTAAATTGTAATTGCAATTTTGCATTGTTTGGTACTTCAGTTTGAATTCCATTTAGATTTACAAATTAATTGGAATGTAAAAAAACATTCTTTTTCGGGGTTTTGAATGGAACACACCTGAGTGCTTGTATTTCTAACTGTCGAATAGTGAATTAACCTACAAAAACGTATTTTCTCATGGTAAAACATAACTATTTTGTATAAATTTGTACAGAAATAGTACAAAATGTAGTACAAAATAGTAAAAAAAAATTATGAAAAAGTATGAATGAATCACCCCTAAACATAACCATCACTGGTGTGTAAGCAGATTGTACCAAAATTTACAGAATTAATACGATTTAGCCACCAATTTGCCATGAAATAGTTACGAACTACCATGAGATTGTGTTGGTTTGCTAACACCTAAATGACCCTTGTCATTTAACATTGCAATGCAAAAAATAAATGAATAAATCCTACAACATGAAACTACAAAAATGGGAAAGATACACCAGAATTGCTTAGTAACACTAGTCAGTTGGAATGCCTAACAACCCTTTTCTTAAACAAGTTGGATTCCCAACAAACTTTGTACATCCTCCACAGGCAGCGGCTGCTCTTATGTGCTACATCTGCATAATAAATATTAGAAGATTTCTAAAATACATCCTGTAAGCTCAAATATGAAGATGTCTGCAAGATAGACCTTAAAACAGCTGCAGACAATCAGAGCAGAGGGAAGCATGTGCTACTCAAAGGCCACCAGAAGGGGGAGATGAAGGCCAAAGAAGCTAATCTGCAAACGGGACAGCAAGGATCTACCAGACACTTGCTCCATATGAAGCACATACAGTAAGACTGTCACTCCCCTCTCAGCCTTTACAGCCGTACTGTAACACAACAAATTGAGACTGGATCCATAGTCTGTGTCTGGGGTTTTCAAACTGCATTAAACAATTAACTTGAATTAACTTCTGCACATTTTGTTTTCTCTATTAGCATTCTCTATTATTCTCTATTTTTTTTTTTTTTTTTTTTTTTTTTGCTAGAATAAGCAACAACCAGACCTGCTGACAGTCAGATGTTTGGATTTGGGAAATTATTTTTTGGCTGTCTTCATTCTGTTTTGGACCTTAATGTTACTAGCTGGATTCACTACACAGTGTTCTTCGTAATAGTGATCCAGTAGTCTTTTCCAAAGTTCACAGCATCTCAACAGGGCACTGTTACCTAAGAGATGACAAAAAGGGCACATTACATGTGTGCACGTAAGCATTGGCATGAAACCTCTGGACACTTCAGCCACATATAAAAATGACTGAATGTCACTGCATTAGATAATGTGATAGCAAACCAAATGACATTTATTTGAAATAAAAACAGCACAGCATAGACAAAACATTCACAAAAAGAAGCTTGTTCAATTTGAAACGTTAAAACAGTAGATCTAGATTTGAGAAAAAAAAAAAAAAATCAATAAATTGAAAAAATACTGTGGCGCTTTATGCTTGTGAAATGTTAGAAGAAATAGTTCATCCAAAAATGAAATTTTCCTAAAAATGTACTCACCCTCAGGCCTCCTAGATGTAGATTTGGAGAAATGTAGCATCATATCACTTGCTCAACAATGGATCCTCTGCAGTGAATGGGTGCAAACAGCTGATAAAAACATCACAATAATCCACAAGTAATCCACACCACTCCAGTCGATCAATTAATGTCTTGTGAAGACAAAAGCTGCATGTTTGTAAGAAACTGTTACTTCTGGCCATAATCTATATGCAAAGATCAAGGACTGTTTACAAGCAAAAACTGTCCAAAACCTTTTTCGCTGGAGGAAGCATTATAATGGATTATCAACTGTTTGGACTCTCATTCTGACGGCACCCATTCACTGCAGATGTTTAGCAAGGCTAAAATTCTCCAAATCTGTTCAGATGAAGAAACAAATTTTGGGTGAACTATTCCTTTAATAGGACATGTTTACTGTTGTGAGAAAAGATCTCAAATTTGTTTGCATATGTCACCTGATCTGACCATTTGATTTATAAAACAATTAAATTTTTTAATGTGGATTTTTATGGTTACTGTATAAGAATTCTCCACTGCTTACCCAGAATGCACAGTCCATCCTGTGCACGAGTTATGGCGACATTAACCTGATTTGGATCAGTGATGAATCCGAGTCTTTTTCCTAGCCAGGCTTTACTTGGTCTGTTGCTTTCTATTTCAGATATGGAGCAGGAGCGCACAGTAGACAGGATCACATATGGCCACTCACTTCCTGTACACAACAATTTACATTGGGTGTTAAAATTAAAATTTAAATGTTAAATTTCCTGTCCCTAATGTAAATTCTCCTGTCCCACATTAACCAAAAACAACACAATAATACACACTATTTATATAGCTTCCTAAAAAGGTGCTTACACAGAGAACATAAAAAAGCAAAATAATAACTACAACTAAAAGCTTTTTTTTAAAAAATGTTTTAAGATACAATTTAAATAAAGATACTGAGCAACAGTTAAAAATAGAATTCTGAAAATTGCACAATTTAACCTAAATCTCTAGAAAGATGCAATCAGAATAACACACCTTGGCTTTTCATAATTGTGCAAACAGAGACATTTGCAAGACGCTTCTTCTCTATTATCTTTTTGATCTCCGACACCTGTGCGTTGTAAGGGGTCAGAATTGCAATATGCTCAGGTTCCACACCTGCCTGTTTAATCAACAGATTTGCCACACGGACCTGGGGTGGGGTGAACCAAAAAGAAGAAAAAAAAAATGCAAGATTAAATATGGATTAATCTATATTTAACTCATACATTAAATTTTAAAAAGGCTGATGGCAGCATTAGGCTCTGACTTACAGCCTGCTTTGCCTCCTCAATGTTGGCCACTGAGTTCTCATTGCCCTCCTTTGTAGATACCACTAAACTGTCTTCTTTTCCTTGCATGTGGCCAAACAGGATGGCTGTAGGCTTTCCATTCTCCTTAAGCAGGTAGCAGGGTCCTCGTTCAGCTCCGGTTTTTAGTTTGTCTTCATAAAACTCTTTTGAAGGAAACCTGCAAATCTCTTCATGCTAACATATGTGTGCATTTGTTTAACACTAAAGCCAAATGAAAACTTTTTTAGACTATTGTTATTTAAGGAAGGATCTTAGTGCATTTATCAATTCTTTTACCATTCTGTACTGTGTGTCCAACATTATAGCCAGATCCATGTAGCGTTCAAACAAAGATTGCTGCATGCCCATCTTTCTCACAAGGGCACATTGCACTATCGGCCGTATCTGCTGGTGATCGCCCAGCAAAACAATCTGAAAAAGAAACCAGTGAAACAATGACTTTTATTTGTAAAGGTGCATACGTCTTAAATTTCTGATGTGGCTATACACGCAAATGCAATTCAATACCATCTTCCATCTACCAGAATCTTATTCTCCTTGGTCATGATGATGTCATTCCAGCACTCACCTGCTTTGGATTGTAGGAAACTAAAGGGATGAAGGCCTCTGGTTCTGTTGCCATGGCACATTCATCAATGATTATCTGGTGAAAATCCATGACCGCCAGGATTTCAGGTTTCAGTGCTGTTGAGCACGTGCACAACACTACATCATACTTCTCAATCTCCTCCTTGTGAGCTTTCTTTAACGTTTTCCTGTAGCTGCAAAGACACATTTACAGCATCACCAGAATGCTGAATGCAATGACAGCTCTTACTTTTTATGGCATATCTTTATATTGGAGCTGTATTGGTCCAATTTTTTCTTAATGCCTCACAATAAATTATCTTACTTTTTTCATTCATACATCATGGTGGCAGCCTCTAATGCAGCAAAAAAAAAAAAAAAAAAAAAAAAAAACTGCCATTTTACTCACGTGTCTATTTCATCCTCTGTTAAGTTGTGCTTTTCAAATTCTTTTATTTGTTCCGCAAAAGAATTCTCAGGTTCACGAACAAGGTACATCAATGTAATATTCCTGCAACAAAATCAGACATTAATGGGTATGTTCATACACTATTTGTTATTATGTCTGTGGGTGCAAATGTTCATTACTGGTAGACAGTATCACTTTCACATTTAAAGGTAATTAGATAAAAAGTGTAATAAAAGTATTGCACCAGCTATGTTTTACTTATTCTTAATAAAAAAAAATACAAGGTATATACAAGGTACATTTCTAGTTTCAACATTTGTTTTACAGGCATTCATATTTGAATATGTTGAATATGTTTTTTTTTTTTTTTTTTTTTTTTTAATTTTGTTGCATATTTGTCAGAATTAAAAGATTCAGATCATCAAATTTTAAAAAGATAATGGAAATAATGAAAAAATCAGTTAATAAATTATGCTTTCCTTTATTAAGGGTAAAAAGCTGTCCAAACCTACCTGGCCCTATGTGAAAAATGAATTGCCCCCTCTTGTTAAATCATGAAAAAACTGTAATTAACCACATTATTGTAGAAAGCTGAGTTAAATTTCACTAGCCACACATACTGTCAGGCCTGCTGAATCAAGAAATCAAGCGTGAAGCACGAACGATCTAAAAAAGCAACACATCATGCCGCGATGTAAAGAAATTCAAGAACTGATGACAAAGAAAGTAGTTGACATGTATCAGTCTGGAAAGGGTTACAAAGCCATTTCTAATGTTTTGGGACTCCAGCAAACCATGGTGAGAGCTATTATCCTATTTATATTTGTCAGTAAATTGTACATTGACATACAATGAGCATAGATAAAATCAATCATCTATAAACATTGGCACATATTATCATCTGATAAATCTTTGAATGACAAATTTCAGTATTACCCATTATTTACCTTTAAAAGATCACATAACCTATCAGATATGCTGGTCAATTCAGAGTAGTAAGGAGGAAAAAGTCAGCTTTAATACAAGGCTGTTTCCTGTGCAGAAGTTGCGCTGTGTGTCAGAATTTAGTAAAGTATAAAGAGTTTGTGTGTCTAGCAACACAAAAATGCTTTAAAATTACATTTTGTATTACCTGTTCATAAGGTGATCTATATGTTTAAATGTCCTTGTCAAAATATATAATTGGTTGAACTAATACAATCAGTGGAGGAGACCTTAAGCATTCAGTGTGAAAATCGATGATTATTAATGACGATATATATCTGATGACTTTATCCATTGAATTTTCCATTGTTAAAGGAGAAGTCCACTTCCAGAACAAAAAATTACAGATAATGTACTCACCCCCTTGTTATCCAAGATGTTCATGTCTTTCTTTCTTCAGTCGTAAAGAAATTATGTTGTTAGAGGAAAACATTTCAGCATTTTTCTTCATATCATGGACTGGTATGGTGCCCTGAGTTTGAACTTCCAAAATGCAGTTTAAATGCGGCTTCAGACGATCCCAAATACGGTTTTAAACGAACCCACCTGAGGATAAAGGGTCTTATCTAGCAAAACGATTGGTTATTTTCATAAAAATAATACAGTTTATATACTTTTTAATGTCAAACGCTCGTCTTGTCTTACTCTGCTGAACTCAGTTTTTTTCTGGTTCATGACAGTCAGGGTATGTTGAAAAACTCCCATCTCATGTTCTCCCTCAACTTCAAAATCGCCCTATATCGCTGTTTTACCTTTTTTGTTAAGGGTGTTTGGTCTTTTTTGCATGTTCACTTTGCAAAGACTGGGTCGGTACTTCTGCAGTGAAGTAGGGTGATTTTGAAATGATTTTTGAAGTTGAGGGAGAAAATACGATTGGAGTTTTTCAACATACCCTAACTATCTTGAGTCAGAATACACAGAGTTCAGGCAGAGTAAGACAAGACAAGTGTTTGAGATTAAAAAGTATTTAAATTGTATTTTTTTTTTTTTTTTTTTTTTATGAAAATAACCAATCGTTTCGCTAGATAAGACCCTTCTTCCTTGGCTGGGATCATTTACAACCGCCACAGTCCATTATATGGAGAAAAATCCTGAAATGTTTTCCTCTAAAAACATAATTTCTTTGCAACTGAAGAAAGGAAGAAACACAAATATCTTGGATGACAAGAGGGTGAGTACATTACCTGTAAAGTTTTGTTCTGGAAGTGGACTTCTCCTTTAAAAGTAAACACTGTTGATGGTTTATGTTAACTGCATGAGTGTAAAAATGAAATTCTATATATTTTTATGTGAGAATAGGAGATATATTGAATAATGCACTCTTAAAAATAAAGGTGCTTTAAAAGGTTCTTCAAGCTATGCCATAGAGGAACCATTTTTGGTTCCACAAAGAACCATTCAGTCAAAGGCTCTTTAAAGAACCTTCTCTTTCTTACCTTTTTATAATCTGAAGAACCTTCTTTCGCCACAAAGAACCTTTTGTGAAACAGAAAGGTTCTTCAGATGTTAAAGGTTCTTTATAGAACTGCAGGCCTCACTTGCTTCAATTAAGATCAGTGTTCATGATTCAACAATAAAAAGAGAGACTGGGCAAAATTGGCATCCATGGGAGAGTTCCAAGGCAAAAGCCACTGCTGACCAAAAAGAACACAAAGGCTTGTCTCACATTTGCCAGAAAATATCTTGATTATTGTCAAGGCTTTTGGGCAAATATTCTGTGGACAAAAGTTGAACTTTTTGGAAGGTTTGCGTCCCGTTACATCTGGCATAAAACCAACACAGCATTTCATAGAAAGAACATCATACCAACAGTTAAACATGATGGTGGTAGTGTGATGGTCTGGGGCTGCATTGCAGCTTCAGGACCTGGACGACTTGCCATAATTGATGGAACCATGAATTCTGCACTATATCATAAAATCCAGTAGGAGAATGTCTAGCCATCAAGTTCTGACTGCAAGCACACTTAGGTTATGCAGCAGGACAATGATCTGAAACACACCAGCAAGTCCACCACTGAATGGCTCAAGAAAAACAAAAAAAGGTTTTAGAGTGGCCAAGTTAAAGTCCGGACTTATATCCGATTGAGATAAGGTGGCATGACCTTAAACAGTCCATTCATACTCAAAAACCCTCCAATGTGGCTGAATGAAAACAATTCTGCAAAGAAAAGTGGGCCAAAATGTCTCCACAGCGATGTGAAAGACTCTGATTGCAGTTGTTGCTGCAAAGGGTGGCACAACCAGTTATTAGGTTTAGGGGGCAATTAGTTTTTCACGTAGGGCCAGGCAGGTTTGGACAGCTTTTTTCCCCTTAATAAATGAAATCATTATTTTAAAACTGCATTTTGTATTTACTTGGGTTATCTTTGTGTAATTAAAATTAGTTTGATGATCTGAATAATTCAGTTGTGGCAAATATGGCAAAAACTTTTTCACAGCACTGTATATATGCAAGTACTGCATATATGTCCATCAGGTTTTCAACCACTGAAAATTCAACAATTAGCACATTGAGATCCCCATATACATAGGACTGAACCATATAGGGCCTTAAAATGAAGATACCAAAAGAAAAGATACATAAAAAATACATTAAAAGATATTAAGATACACTGCCTGGCCAAAAAAACTCACCCCATGAATTTAAATTTTAAGAATCATTATTGCAGTGCTTTGTGATTTGCAGTGTCATACAGGGTTGCGTGGAGTGTCTTTGAGAGAGTGAGAAAAAGATGCAAAGGAAAGGTTGTGCAAAAAAGCCCTTTTTGGCTGAGATTATGTATTGATCTTGTACTGACAATACTTTCAATAGTGTTAAGCTGCCATCTTCCAACCTGTAATTTGGCTCTAAACTTTCTGACCCCCATCTAAAAAATAGTGGCTCTTACTTGAGCTCATCTTTTGGTTTTTCATCACGGAGGGATCTGCGGCAAAGCTTTAGGTCACTGTCTGTATATGGATATTCACGCATTTCCATCTGGTCACAGTAGATTCTCAGAGGATTTAAGACTCCCTTGAGTTTCAACAACTGCTCTAGGACACAAGATCAGTGGAATCATGTAAGTAGAGTTTATCAGGTAAAACAGAGTCTGAAACATATGCTATGCATTCATAAAAATGCCAATCCTTAAAACAAGTTTAATTTCACTCATCATTGCAATTGCACTACCGTTCCCTTGGGAACAGAGTTTTATTATCATCACAGTAAAGCAAGTTAGAGTATGATATATAGTATAACAAACCTGCAGTATGTTCTGGCTTCCTTATAAAAACTTCTATAAAGTTCTATAATTGTATACACAATCAGGGTATAAGCTATACTGTTTGTTAAAAAAAAGACTACCAAACACAATTCACCTGCAACAATGTCCACAGACTTGTTTGAAGGACCACAATAGAGGATGGCAGGCTTTTTTGGGCGTTTCTCATCAGGGATTGATTTGGAAGATTTGGACATTTCATAAGAGGTCAGAAAGTCTTTGTTCTTCATGAAAAACTGGTAAACAATGTGAATACCAACCACAGTTTTCCCTGTACCTGCGGATGAAAAATGGTGTGGTGAAGAAGTAAACTTCTTCAGCATTGCCAACAACATATCACAAGACTGCAAATCAGTCTGATTATTAGACAGTATTGATTTTTACATTTTCTAGGAAAAAACTGAATGGGTTATGGAAACGTGGCTGCCATTGAGCTGTCCTCAATGGTTGTTTTTTGACATTTCTAAATCTCCGATCATTTCTAAATGATATGATTTGACGTATAATTTATGAGCATATAAAACAAGTGCAAGACGACCAATGCATCAATACATAGGGTTGGGGTTAAATACAAGGATGGACAAATACAATGGACAAATCTGTGAAATCAAATATCAGTTTGGAAATTCTCTGACATTTAGTGACCTCCTTAATACTGAAACTAAAAAACGTGACCTTACAAATTTCTGCAACAAATTTCAGCAGCAACTACATTATTCCTATATACAGTATTTTAAACAGTACCTGGTGGGCCCTGGATCACTGTGAAAGGTTTCCTCACAGCCTCCTCAACAGCTTTCTGCTGGCTCTCATTCAGAACTGGCAGGTTCAGGCTTTCATCCACATTGTCCAAGACAATTTTACTACATGAATCTAAGACAACAGGGTTTTCAGCACATTAAAATAACAGTTATTTAAGATATGCATAGACCAGACCAGACAAAACAGTATTGTAGGGGGTTTTCCTTCACCACCCTGTCCAAATGAACCATTTCAAATTTGTAATTAATTTTAATTTTTATAAAGAAATTCATATGAAGGCAGAATTTAGCATGGTCCACAAAACAAATCTTGAGCATTTACTTATATGTCTTTAGTTCTTTAGCTCTATTACAGTTACAGACAGTCACTTATCACTTTGTGGTGTTATTTAAGCTATTTCAATGTTACCTGCAGCCTAAAAAAACCTGATATGTCTTGTAATTAAATATCTGAACAATGTTATGAGGCATGGCAACTGTATATAAGTGAAACAGTTGATGCCGAGCCGTAGAATTATTAAACAATAATGCACTCCAGAGGTGTAACACCCATGATTATTTATCTAAAAATGAATCAAATTATCGTAATTATAGTAATTGAAAACCTGAAAGAAAAAAATTTGTCATGTAATTTCCTTCTAGCTATAATATCGTATCTTATCTATTAATTAATTAATTAATTTAGCTATTGTGAAATAAAATTATTCATTTTACAAAATATTGTTTTGCCTAGCTGTCATGTTGCCCCACTTACTGGCATTCAGTTCTTTAAGATGTTGCCTGGTGGCGACATTCTTCACCAAGTCATTTGCCCGTTCTAGGTTTTCAATCACATGTTCCCTAAGCCTGCAAAAAGACTGCATTAGCATATGTATAATTGTGCATATATCTGAAATTTATCAGCAGGATGAAAATTACTTACAAATATGGAATTTTTTTGGGAATGACCTCAATGGTGAAGTTTGTTCCCTGGTCAAAAACCTTGGGAGGGATGTAATGCATTGATCTTTTTGTGACCTTAAATGTAATTTTTTGATTGTCCATATTCTTTTGTTTCTTTGGTTTGTTGGTTACTGCATGTGCAACCCATGTAAAAGGAAGTGAGCCCTGCAGGTCTAAAATTGCAGAACCATCCATATGTTCTCCATCATTCTCAACCTTCTCTGGTTTCTGATCTCTTAGTCTGATGCACAAAAAGCAGTTGCCTAGGTCGAACTCCAGAGACCACTGTTTTTTCTGAGTCTTTGTTAGATGAAAGAACCCTTGGAGATTTGTTTCATCTCCACTCCAGGTTATATGAACACCCTCTAAGATGACACTGTTATTTTCTTCCAAAGCATTGTAAGCCGTGTCTGTCTGACATAGTTGGCTCCAGATGTTCTGGTACTCCAGGTAGCTCTTATAGTAAGGCTTTGATGCATTGCATACTATTTTGGAAAAGCAATCAGTAGGGTTTCTTGTGTGCTCCAAACAGATCTCAAAATATTGATTAACACTGAGAAGTTGAACTACAGGAACTGGAAAGCCGTCTTTGAGTTCAGTCCCAAGCTGCACCTGAACAACTGTGCCCAACTTCAGCTCCATGGTTAGTTCTTTATAATGGCGTTGTTCTGTTGAACAGTCCTCACTTGTATTCCTTTCCTTTTCTTCATTCTCCTCTTTTTTCATGTCTCTGAGGCATTGCTCAATCTTAACCCAATCCCGCTGTTTCACAGCAGATACCAGTCCTTTCCACAAGTCACTTGACACTGGTGTCACATTCTTCATGGGCTTCAACGGATACGAATTATTGAACGATTCTCTAAATGAATACACTCTTCTCTTCCAACGAAGAGTCATGGAGTTCTTTTCCACGCTGTAACTTGGTTGATCCACAACTTTAAGATGCTTATACATGATGGTAATGACATCTAACTTAGAATGTAGTGGGAACGATATTGTGAATTCATGCCCCTGAGGAGTGAGCAGATCCACTACCGCAAGCTTAACAACATCTTTGTGTTTAAACTGAACCTTACTTAGTTTCAACACCAAAGCATCATGCTTCTTTTCTGAATCCATTCCAGATTGGCAGAACCCATTGATTTCGACTTGCGTGTAGTCAGGCTGCCTTAGGTTTCCTTTAGAAAGCATGGCGTGCAGAAGCCTCTGCAAGATAAGGTCCAGATAACGCCTCATAGGAGATGACGCCCAGGTGTAGGCGTTCAGCCGTAAATCATAGTGACCCAACCTGGAATCTGTTGAGGAGCATGATCGAAGGATGACGGCTTTCTTCTGAATGTCACAGAACTCCCGCACCATCGGGATAAGTGTGGGATGGATTTCATCCGAAAAAATTAACTGCATCAGACTGTAATAGTCTTTGCTCTGTGCAAACCCTTCCATTTTTTGAAATATGGATGTGAAGATGTTAAATGATATGCCACTGTGCTCCATATTGTCATATTCTGGATTGGAGCAAACTTCATAAATACTTGAAAAGTAAGGTGACATGGGAATTAGCTCAACATATTTCTCCTTAAACCGAGTCAGTTGTTCTGGGTCCGGCTCTCTGTGGCACCTCAGTGGTGTGAGATCTCTAGTGACGTCTGTAGATATGAGCTTTTCGGCTGCGGCACTATTGTAGAGATTCATCAGTTCCTCCACCATGGCGTGAGAGCGGCTTTGCCCTGCCTGCCTCCCAAACGGCCACCCGCCATCCAGCCTGTATTTTCTATGCACTTCTGAGAAACGGTAAGCGACAGCTAAACAATCCTCCACGCAAGAGAACCGCAGAGGTTCAGTGTTATCCGAGCAGTACTTCTGAATAGTTTCGTCAGCTTCTTCGTATGACATCCGTCTGCGAGATCTAATCAGGGTTTTAGCAAAATCCATGTTTACTATATTACTCGTTTTCTTGTCGACATCTACCAGTAAGGATATGGCTTTCCGAATCTTTCCAGGCAACAAACTCAAGTGGTCTTCGCTCAGGTCTCTTGAGAACATAAAGTTCACGTCTCCCTTCTCTGGAGTGTAAATCGTTTTGCCGCATTTTCTAGCGAATTCGTCTTGCTCGCTATCCTTGGAAATGCAACTTGCGACGTCTGTAATGTGAATACCAATCTGATAGCAATCACAGTTCATTTCCCTCACACTAATGGCGTCATCCAGGTCTTCAGCGTTAGGTGTATCAATGGTGAAAGTGATAAAGTCATACAAATCCTCCTCTTTTAAAGCCTTATTGCCTTCAGGATCTTGTAGTTTCAGTGGTGGAGGTGTGTCTTTACAGCCAAGTTCAATGTCCAGCATTTCATCCAAAGCATCACTCTCTGAAATTACTTTTGTAACCACTCCAAGAGGGTATGTTTTGCCATTTTCCCATTTTATAACCTTGACTACCAACATTTCATTCTCAGCAATCTTTACAAAGTCCTTTTTCACCCAGCGTCCGCTCTTGAATTGTCGTAGTTCAACTAAGCCCGTATCAGGTTCTGTTTGAATTGTCCGTATTCTTGTCATGTGTTTGTTAACAGGTGAAACAAGTTTTGGGTTGTCATCCACCATCTTGCAGATAAAGGTTAGGGAGTTTTCATCTCTGTTTATTAGTCCAACAACCCTCCCTGTTAACACTTCACCTTCCTGGGGACACTGTTCTCCGTTTAAGATCTCTACACAGACTTCATCTCCATGAAAAGACCTGCCCACATTTTCTTTTCCAGAGATTTTGATACAGAGCGTTGGTTCATCAAGAGGCCTGGCATACGCTTGATCGTGTCTTTCCATTACAAGTTTACAGTGTTTGAAATCATCTGGATTGGTATTCAAAAGTTCTTTAATATGTTCCTTGCTGCGTTCCTGATCAAATTCAGAGTCAGCCTGCAGACTTGGGATTTCAGTGAGGGTTTGGCAAACAGTCTTGGAGTGATTCTTCTCTGCGTTGCTGCTGCTAGCAGAGTTACCCTCTTCTGATACTGAGGTCACCATGCTTGGATCTGCACACGAATTGAGATATTAGGCGCTTAATGTCACTAAGATATGAAAAGTAATCATGCCTCAAAATCCAATCAACATTGGATGCATACAAGTCCTGCCCTACATTTTTTTTTATATTTTAATAGTCCATTACACTGAGATGTACACCGCAATATGGAAGAAAGCATCTGTCACTACTTCTGCTTCAATGCAACTTTAAGGACAAGGAGACATACACAGCATATAATAGGGAAAATACTTTTTATACTTATGAGAAACTTTTTAAATTTTCATTTAAAGTTAAACAACTATACACTGCCGTTCAAAAGTCTGGGATCAGTACGTTTTTTTTTTTTTTTTTTTTTTTCCTTGCTTTATTTATACATTTTCAAGTATTACAAAATTTTCAAAAACATTTCAGAAATCCAGTTTAAATAACTTTTTGCCGAGACTATATATCAAGAAAGGGGATCAGAGTGAAAAACAAAAAACAAAGAAATGATCGAAATAAAAGATATAATCAATAACCCCCTAGTAGTAAAGAACAAATATTTACTGTACGATTTTTAATGTTTTATTTATTAACGATGTCTTTTGTTCTCATCAAGGCTATGTTTATTTGATTAAAAATGCAGAAAAAACAGGAATATTGTGAAATATTATTGCAATTTAAAATAGTGGTTTTCTATTTTAATATACTTTAAAATAGAATTTGTTCCTGTGATACAAAGCTGAATTTTCAGGGTCATTACTCCAGTCTTAAGTGTTAAATGATGCTGATTTATTATTAATGTTGGAAACAGTAGTGCTGTCATTTAACCTGTGATACTTTTTTCAGGATTATTTGATGAATAAAATGTTAAAAAGAACAACATTTATTTCAAATAGAAAACTTTTGTAACAATATACAGTACTGTTCAAAGTTTGGGTCAGTAAATTTTTTCTTTGAAAGAAATTATTACTTTTAATCACCAAGGATGTGTTAAACTGATAAAAAGTAATAGTAAAGACTTTGTTATATTGTTATAAAGCGATTGTTACCAAAGATTTCTATTTTGAATAAATGCTGTTCTTTTAAACTTTATATTCATCAAAGAATCCTAAAAAAAGTATCACAGGTTCCAAAAAACTAAACAAAACAAAAAAAATATTAAGCAGCACAACTGTTTCAACATTAATAATAAATCAACATATTAGAATTATTTCTAATTGCTGATGATAATTCAGCTTTGCATCACACAAATAAATTATAATTTAAGGTCCAATTCTCACTATTAACAAACCGTTAACTATGACTTTTGCATCAATAAACTACTAAATTGCTTCTTATTAGTAGTTAGGTATAGTTGTTAAGTTTACGTACTGGGTAGGATTAGAGATGTAGAATGTGGTCATGCAGAATATGTGCTTTATAAGTACTAATAAATAGCCAATATGTTATGAATAGGCATGCTAATAAGCAAGTAATCCATACTATGTGTACTTAATAAAATGAACTTGAGGGTCACACTTTAGTTTAGGTTCCAATTCTCATAATTAACTAACTATTAACTATGACATCTGTCTCAATAAACTCCTAACTTGCTACTTATTAATAGTTAGTAGGCTAAGGTAGTTGTATAGTGTGGAGTAAGGGATCTAAAATATGATCATGCTAAATAAGACATGAATATGTGCTTTAAAAGTAATAAAAAACAGCCAATATGTTATTATGCATGCTAATAAGCAACTAATAGTGAGAATTGGTCTTTTTTTTAACATTGTAAAAAGAATATTTTTGAAACTGTAAATAAAGCAAAAATTATTGGGAGTGTGTTTTACAAGAAAATACTATTTTAGTTTTCTTCTTCAAAATTTGGCGTTTAATTCAGTGTGATATGTGACATTTCTTTGCAATTGTTTGTAAAATTTACTAGCAGAATTTGCCATCACCTTAAATCATATTAAAATAGAAAACTGTTATTTTAAATTGCAATAATATTTCATAATATTTATTTTTTCTTTGTTTTGGTCAAATAATGGAACTTTGATGAGCATAAGAAAAATCTTTATAAATAAATAAATAAATAAATAAATAAATAAATAAATAAATAAATAAATAAATAAATAAAATAAAATAAAAAATAGTACTGATCCCAAAATATTTGAACACCAGTGTACATCTACAAATAAAACTAAAACTGAATAAATTCATAAACACATTTTTGCTGTAAAATATTGGCATGCAATGCAAAACTTGATCAACAGAATTTGAAAACCTTTGTAAGGCATGTAAAAAGGATGCACAATATTAATGTATGTAAACATAGTACTGGCCTCTCATTTTGTGCATTTTTAACTGACATTCAAATAACACCTGCATTTTAGTATTATACATGCACAATAGAAGGCTTAAACACAAAAAAACGGCTCTGAAGAACATCCCATAACAAAATTAGGCAGCAATGTGTTCTTGAACTGACATTGTCATAACACACTGTACTTGAGTAGGACAGGTGTAATTGACATCTTAAAAGTATGTGTGGAATGCACACCCAAAAGTTTAACAGAAGAAGAAACATGGGGGTGTGGGTTTTTATTTGTAGAATTTTTTATAATAAGAATGTGTGATAAATAACTTTCAAGAAATCAGTACTATTTGATAGAACACTTTTCACGTGTTCATTTTTCACGTCTTAATTAGATTGCACGCTGTCGAATGTCGCTCCGCCTCGCAGGTCATGTCATAGGCTTATCTTTCATAGCCCTACTATACAAGATAGCAAATGTGTTCATAGGACTAAACAAACAGTACAGGTAAACACAACCAAATCAGTTGCCTTTTCTACGTCGTTCCAATCAAGAACAGTAAAAGCGGTGTAATTTTACAATATATTTTACATATTTTAGCTTTGGTTTACACGCGTACACACACACAGTCCAATTTAAAAGTTATCCAATTTAATAAATCGGACATAAAATTTACCTTTTCGGCACGGATACACGGCCGCGTATACTCTGTAGAGGCGTTATCTTCAAAAATTATAGGCAAATAGAAGTCCACGGGGAGTGACAGAGAGTAATGCTGTGTTCATACAATCGATGCCTGTAAGGAAACTGAGCTTAGGTGCATTTCCTGCTCTCCCGGTCAACAGTTAAAGGGAAGGTAGGTCTTCTCACATTGACGTTGTCATAACAGCCACTAGTGTTTTGATTATATGGCTTTAGTCCAAGTTTACGGCTGATGATACGCGGGGCAGCTTTATGAGCAATAACGTATAGCCAGAAAAGAGACTCTGGGTGTACATCAGAAAAACTGGGTGTGCCAAATTAATTGTCAGATTCATGTGCAAAAAAATCCTAACGTTACAGATAGTTACATATTAAAATGACCATGTTTCGTGCCATAACTACCCTCATTTTAGATTCCGACTTGTAAAAATAATTTTCCGAAGCTTTCTCGCTTCTAAAGACGGCCACCGACAATCAAAAAATGTAATGCCACAATAGACACTTGACTTTTCATTTCATTTTCACTTTATTCGCGACACACGCTCCGCAAATTTGTATTTAAGTCGTAAGTTTACATACAACTTGCACAATCTGCAAGATATCATTATTAGCCGACAAATAAATAAATAAATAAATAGAAAAAATTGGGGGAAAAAAATTGCATGTTGCATTTAGTACGGGCCAGAATATGCCTTTTCACATAATAGGCGTTTACACATAAATTAAGCAGTTTAAGAGTTCACACACACTTGATGTTTAAACGGTAAAACATGTTGCATTGAGAACTGCATTTAATGAACATAAAGGCAATTATCCTGTAAACATGTGGCTGTGCGTAATATAAGGTTTGATTACGATTATCTATAAGTACTTGTTCATGTACGAAGTAAAAAACCTAGTATTTTGTAAACAAGAAAGAAAGAAAGAGAGAAAGAAAAAGAACGTAAGAAAGAAAGAAATAAAGAAATAAAGAAAAAGAAAAAATAAAGAGAGAGAATTCGCCATTGTTCCACATTCCCGGTCACTGCTGCTGTCTCGGGCATCGCCACACCTGCTTTTTGAATATGCATTGTACGAACATATACATATATAAATATATGTATATAGTATTTATATATGTCAAGTAATATCAACTTGATTATTAGCCTAACGCGCTGCATGACATGCACTCTTAAAAAAAAGGGTTCTTAAATGGTTCTTTGGAAGGGCGTATGGTTCCATGAAGAACCTTTAATATCCAAAGAACCTTTGCACTGCACAAAAGGTTCTTTGTAGCACAAAAAGGTTCTTTGTAGCAGAAGAAAGGTTCTTTAAAATATAAAAATATACTATAAAATAGTTATTCACACTCAACATGTTGTAATTTTTGTTTTTCTATGTGAGATCAAGTGAGCTAAATTGTCCTTTCTGGTCCAGAACTTATTCCAGACTCATTTTCCAGACTCAAATAAGTATAAATAGTGTAATATATAGTATTAATTTTGAGTCAAATAGTGTTTTTAATAACAAAAATGCAGTATATTTTTCTTTTTATATCTATTATATCTATATCTGTTTTAATGCTATTTTGCACAATCAGAACTATCAGAAAACACACACACACACACACAAACACACACTAATCACATAAATGTTACTTATGAGACTTACTAGTACGTTTATGTAGGCTAACTTACAGAAGATGTAGCTGATTTAATTATTAGTTATTTAACAAAAGCAAAGTTTAGTAATAAAAAATACTGCAATCATGTTTTAAGATTAAATAAAAAGACTGAGTGTTTGTAAAAACAATACAAAATCTTAAAATGTAAAAGTACTTTGTCCCACTATCACGTAGGAGGGACATTATGCATCTAAATGAACTAGAACTACAAAATGAGTTTCAAATTCACGATTTAATAATGTACGGAACACTATTTCGACTCACTATTTCCCTGTTAATACTGTAAAGCTGCTTTGACACAATCTGCGTTGTAAAAAGCACTGTATAAATAACGGTGACTTGACTTTACTTAATGATTTAATGAGTTTTTTCAACTGTTTATGTACTTTTCTAATTATAGCCTAGATGTTTGTTTGTGTAAATGCTGCGTGACTTTAATGTGCGTGCGCGCTGATAATCGAAGTCACATTCAAACACTGGCGCAAACACTAAAATATGCTCTGTAATGTTACTGTTGATCGGTGACGTCACTTACAAGGAACGCGAATTAAATGAATTTAACGTAAGTGCAAACGTGTTTTAATCTTTCGTGGTAAACAAATATTGATGATAATTGTTCTGTGGTTTCAGGAGTGGCAAAATATCCTCTCTACAGCAGGAAAGAAGCTCCAAGATGCTGACAGAGAAGCAAGAAACAAGCTGAGAAAGCTCATTATATCACTTCATATGTTTTTTTGTTTTTTTTTTTTGTTTTTTTACAACATATTTGCTCATATCACCATGCATCTGTTATATTACAGTTATTTTAGGAAGGTTTTGACATCCAAACATGAGTGACACAAACCTAATACATAATTTTCTTTTCTGAATTTCAATTCTGCTCTATCTTGTTTCCTTTAAATAAACCTAGCGTTGCATACTAAATATTGTTGCTTTTGTGACAAACTGCATGTTGTCAGTCCAACACGGACTGAGAAGAAAGCACTAGTTTATTAACAAATAATTAAAATGTGTTCTTTTCCCCCAACACATTCATAATCATTACTTTTGCCGGCACCGGTGCAAGCTTTATGCCCGCGCTTGAGCGCAGAATAGGCTATACGCCTATATATTACAGGATGGTTAGTAGGTTATTATATTAATCAATTTAATATAAACGTGTGAGTAGTTGAATAGAAAAATCTTTTTTTCGGGGGCAGGCCTACTTGGCACTTTCCGTTTTTAAAATAAAGTGCTGACATTTCGAAAAGCGCGCCTGTTAAGCACGTCACGTTATATTGCAATGCACTAGTTATGCATGAGTAATGAGTCAATTTTTTTTTTTTTTTATGTGTGTGGGTGCTATGGGGGTGCTTTGGTCTTTCTTGGGTGTGCCCCCTGTTTATTACGATTATAAAAAAATATTTCAGCATCTATTTTTAGGTGTGCCAGCTGCCACTGTGGTTGGCACCAGCACACCACTCCCGGGTCTACGCCCCGTTTATGAGCAATGTTGCCGGGCAACTTTACCATTGCCTAACTTTTTTGTTTATTTCCGTAGGTTTGCAGTGTGATTGCTGTGAGCTTGACTTATGTAAGAAAACTTTTGCTCCTGTGCCATTTCTGTCTTCACTTTCTAGGTAACCTATGGCCATCAATGGTTGGTTTTCTTTTTTTGTTATTTTCGAATACGCCCCGTTTATGAGCAATGTTGCCGGGCAACTTTACCATTGAGAATGGGTAACAACTTTATATCTGGATACTTTAGATCGGTCGTGTGCCCTGTGTCTCACCTGGTTTTCCGTTGAAGGCAACATTGTCCAGCAACATTGCTGAAAAAGTTGCCCCATGTATCATCACCTTAATTGTTCTTTACCACACTTGTTTGCCACAATTGTGGGCGAGTCGACACGGTAGGCATGGTCAATTCCAAGTCTAACTCTAATCAGAACATTCCAAGTTTAGAAGTTGTAATACGAGTTCAGGAGCACACGAGGGTTAATAGCGTTGCCACAGAAACACATAATTCAGATGTCACGTGTTTTCATCTCAGAATTGCGACATGCCATGGATATATATCTATGGTGAATACAGCATAATTTTCATCTGAGGTAAAATGTCACATAAAAATTAGATGTCACAAGACGCTCGAACTGTAACGTATTTGTTTGTGTTTATGTAGGATATGGTTTGGGCACTACAAGTCCCAGCAGCCCCAGCGTTATATAA
Organism: Cirrhinus mrigala; assembly: GCA_036247105.1. Taxonomy (NCBI): domain Eukaryota; kingdom Metazoa; phylum Chordata; class Actinopteri; order Cypriniformes; family Cyprinidae; genus Cirrhinus; species Cirrhinus mrigala. The sequence goes on from CM070013.1 coordinate 46,070,041, forward strand.
GGAAGTAGTGAAGGTTGTTTGCTCTTTTTCACTTCCGCTTCTAATTTTGGGGGCTTTGCGGCGAATTTAGAACTTTGAAAAGAATGGTAGGTAATGAGATTAATTTGTGGGAGGTGTTCTCTCATTACTTTGCTACTTTTATTGATTGTAGTTTATGTATGAATTGATGTCGCAGCAGACATAGCACTTCAAAAGAATGGCAGCAGATGAGCAGTTGCGTTACACCGGAGCTTCGTCAAGAACTGAACATATGATGCACTAATTAAGGAGGTAGTAGTGTTGTAATACACTACTTTTTTGAATGATATTATTTTTCTCTGTTTTTAGTCTTGTGGCTAAATTATTTCCTGACTGATCGTTGTCTGTCTCAGTTGAAATGGTGGATGTTAGAGGTATTGTTTTTTTTTTATAAAAAATTGTGTAGTAATTATAGTGGGTGCATTTTGTATAATTAATGTGTTTTCTTATATTTATATTCTTTTGTTGTGATAGACTGTGTTTTCCCTTTCAAGGATGCACGGTTACTGTTTACTTTAGATTTAACACTTTTGTTATTTATTTATTTATTTTTTTTAAATCAATTTTGCTCTGTAAATTTGGGGACCCAGAGTGACAGAGGAGAGACTAGGCCCCAAAGAAACTGGGTTCATGGTGATTGTGTTCTGATGCTGACTTGTGTTTGTCATCTGCATTGCCCACTTTTAATTAAGGTTTTTTTTTTGGTAGGTTCGGTTCAGTTTTGGTTTCTTAAGCCAGCGGTAGCCACTGAGTTGACCTCACTTTTTTGTTTATTTCCGTAGGTTTGCAGTGTGATTGCTGTGAGCTTCACTGATGTGAGAACACTTTTGCTCCTGTGCCATTTCTGTTATCACTTTCTAGGTAACCCATGGCCATCTATGGTTGGTTTTCTTTTTTTGTTATTATTTATTTATTTTGATGTTTATTTTCTTTTCTTCTTTTCATGTGGGTATTTGCATTAAGGATCTGTGATGTTTTAATATTTTTGACTGTCTGAATAAAAATGTACCTGTTGATAAATCACCTCATGGCCCCTTTCGCCTGGTTATTATTGACCTCTTTAGGTCATCTTACCACATTTACATGCTGTTTGAAACTGTCTGCACCACTCAAATCAGCGAGGGCCAAATGATCATCCTCACAGTAAATTAAAGTCGTATCACACATAATTTACAGATCACAGTACACTGTTTCACCGCTGAACGGGAACTTAAAACACAACAGTATTCTTCAGTTACATTACGATGCCGGGGATCCAACATACGATAGGGCACTACGTGCAATTTCCAATAAATCACGTGATCGAGTTTTCAAAGCTGTCGGTTAAAATATATATATATATATATATATATATATATATATATATATATATATATATATATATATATATATATATGGCTGTTGTAAATTACAAGCCACCTGATGACTTAATGATGGCTGATGGCTTAATGTCTCCAACCCACCACATGACATTCAATGAGAATTAATGCGTTACACTTATTCTATCCAAAACGCACTCCCAAAAGTTATCATTAAACCAATATCCTTTTTTATATATTAAGTTGTTTTTGAATATAAATGCGTTTGTTTCTGTTGTCTACACTTGAAAATGACGCTTCGTTTACATGCACAATTTTTGGTTCAATCGGTTTAAATTCATTCCGATTGATGAATCGGAATGTAGTGTTTACATGTACGTTAAATAAAGTGATCAGGTTGATGCGCGTTTATGTCATAAGCTTTAAATCAGATTTTTTTTTTTGTTTTGTTTTGTTTTGTTTTTTTGGACCTGCTTACACTGCACAAATATAGAGTTTCTCACTGTTTGCACATAATGACCACTCCCCTATACCATTTCTTTGTTGTTTTTTTAACAGCAGAATTAATATTTATCCATTTCTGGATAAATATACATATAAACCGCTGTGCTTTGATTTATCACGCAGTAAAAATGCCACTCCCCACACCCAAAAAGGGTTGCCTTTGGATAAAAGAAACGGCACCAATGTCTTTTTCATGGTCAAACAAATTTACTTCCCATCCTATCTCAAAAGACATATTATTTTTATCTTTATTACCTCCATTTTAATTCTTTACACACACCACAGGTATCAAACGCATACTTTGTTGATGCTGTTGTTCCCTTGGTTTCCAAGTACATTAAAAACTTTACAGTGCTTTTTTTTTTTTTGATGGCTGTAGTGGAAAAATTGCACAACTGAGTCGAACATTATGTCAAATGTATATAAATCATGCTATAAAAATTGAAACGTTTATTTCCGTTTATTAGCCTACATTATCAGAGTTTTAATATTAAGGCATCGTAAATCTAGACTCCAACCTTTTTGTCATTTGCATTCACAGTTAAGTAATTTACACAATATCTTTCAAACGAAAACGTATCGCCCAACGTGGGGCTCGAACCCACGACCCTGAGATTAAGAGTCTCATGCTCTACCGACTGAGCTAGCCGGGCTGTACATTAACCCGCGAATAGACCTCTTTTCACTGTAGATTCCCAGGCCACACTATCTTTCGTCGTCACCGAAGTTTTAAATTCACAGACCCGCATGACTGTATCTTTTGAAACATTACGGTCAGACATGAAATACTTAGAAAGAAAATATCCACTGAGTTCCTGTTACATAAATTAGTGCATATGTTTACTAATAGAGTAACTGTTAGCCTCGTATATCGAGTACGCGAGACAAAACATTAACGTCCATTTCGCTTTCTTTGCAACTCAATCGCCCTTTTTTCGGCAAAGATTCAAAATGTGAATTCGTCTCGTCATTTTTGTAATCTTTGAATAACAAGCACTGCTGTTGGCCATTTTCGACACACCTGCATTTTCACAGGTAACAGGTTACTGTCAAGTTAACAGGAATGCATGTGCACATTTTATGACAATTAAGTCATTTTAGATTACGCATACGTTCAGTTGTTCATCTTGTAAACAATGACACACGGGATCATCAAACGGGACACGCCTTGCTCAATGAGTTTTTTGACCCACCCACCCTTCTCTGAAATAGTGAGGAGAGAGAAGACCGAAATGACAGAAACAAATATTTTGCAGTGTATTTATTTTAGGCCTAGTGTGTTTCAACTATTTTTCTGGACCCATCTGTTTCATTTTATTTGGGGCTTATACATAATCAAATTCAAATAAACATAAAAAACAACAATGCCTTGTTGCAGAATGTTTCTAATAAAAATGTTAATGTTTGTTTTCAGATCATAATCCCATTAGGCGATGAGTGACGAGGCGTGGATGTCCCGCTTGCAGACGTTTGCATTCACAGGGATTGGACCTTCTGATGCTGGAAACAAATCTGCTCCCCGTCAGAAAAAAAATGGTATGTTCTCTTCCAACAGGTAGCCTATTTATGGACATGATACATGCATTAAACCATAATCTGTAGGGCCGTGAACTGCAGACATGCAAATGTGTTGTTAAATTACTGAAATATTAATTTCAGAGGGTGCTTTAAGTAAATGTTTTAGGTCAGAGGTGTTTGGCTGACAAACAATGTTTGGATATATTGTGTGTTAGTAATAAAATGTTTTCAACAACTTAATACTACTGATGTATTGATTTGAGACATAAAAAAATACAACCCCAGGCATTTAGAATGGGTATTTAATTTGAATTAAATTTTTATATTTTATTTTATTGTCAACAAATTTCACACAAAAAAAGAATGCCATAATATAGTTAATTTGGAAATATTTGAAGTATATTATTAAAATTATGTAGTTTTATATAGTTATATTATGTCACATAATTTTATTCTAATAATTGTAATAATTCTATTTATATAATTGTATTATTATATGTGACCACAAAAGCAGTCATAAGGGTCAACATTTTGAAATTGAGATTTATACGTCATAGGAATGCTGAATAAATAAGCTTTCCATTGATGTACGTTTGTTAGCATAGGACAATATTTGGTGGACATACAACTATTTTAAATTTCTGGAATCTGAGGGTGCAAAAAAAAAAAAAAAATCAAAATATTGACAAAATCACCTTTAAAGTTGTCCAAATGGAGTTCTTAGCAATGCATATTGCTAAACAAATATTAAGTTTTGATATATTTACGGTCGGAAATTTACAAAATATCTTCATGGAACATGATCTTTACTTAATATCCTAATGATTTTAGGCATAATCATTGACCCATACAATGTATTTTTGGCTATTGCTACAAATATACCTGTGCTACTTAAGACCGGTTTTGTGGTCCATGGTCACATATAGAATTAGTATTTTGTATATAATAAAATTGTGCTACAGTAGACATTTTTGTGTTCATTTTTTTTGTGCTAATTTCTTTTGAGGAAATACTTTACAAGCAGGAATCTTTCAGTAGACTAGCAAGCAGTTATTTATCAGACACAATCTGTTAACCTGTTCACAACTAGGAACTGAGAACCCACTTTACATGTTGCTTATCACATGCTAAAAATGTGCTTAACATGTTGACAATGTGGTAAAACATGCTAGCAATGTGTTAAAACAGGACAGAGACACAATTTGTCAAATGTTATGCTATTTAACATATTAAAATATGTTAAAGCATGCTAAGAAAACCTAAGAACATGCCAGCAACATGTTAACAATGCCTAGGAATCCCAGTGGAGAACTCAGTGGCTCATTTGTGGTTTCTTAGCAGTTTGATGAGGTCTAATGGGGTTTGAAGTAGTCAAATACGGTCTGAGTTTGTATTGGCCTGTTTGACTTCAAGTAAAACCTTAAAACTTATTGTAAACTCTCGTTGTAAATGCCCAGGGTTGTATTTTTTTTAAAACTTATTTTAAAAAGAGAGTGCTTTGTCAAGCCAACATTAAACTTTGTTGTCATATTTTACTCACCCACAGTGTCCTAGTGTCCACCTGTTAGTCTGCACTGCCATCTAGTGGACATTCTACAAAGCCATGATAAATGGTAGAACATATATGTAACTTAAAGATATAATATATATTATATTATTTAGGACACATAATAATGGGTCTATGGTCACATCTGTTAGTAACGTCTGTTGCTCACCTCTGTACCCTCACATGAACTGCTTCAGTTTTGAAAGCTGTCACAATCCCGTCTCTGTGGCGCAATCGGTTAGCGCGTTCGGCTGTTAACCGAAAGGTTGGTGGTTCGAGCCCACCCAGGGACGAGAACAGCTTTTGGATTTCAGTTAGTAGGATTTCTGGAACTACAGCATAAAGTAACCATGTGTAGTTGTCTATTTTGCTAGAAATTATTTTAATGCAAATGCTTCATGTTTTATTAGGGTTCTTAATTAAAGGGATGCTATTTCTCTAAATAATAAAATAGTTTTGGTTGATGCAATATGACACTGTAGAAAACTCTTTGACATAAGATTTGTAACTTGTAAGGTTGCTCACTAAATGTTAACAACATTATTGAAACATTTCCTGATTTATTCAATGCTACCATCAACAGGGTTTAAAATGCAAAGAATAAAATTGGTAAAAAATTGTTAGTTTTCTTGTAAGGCGTTTAAATATTGCTGCCCCATTTTGGCAGAATGTCAATCAGTCAATCAATGAATAATAATTTTTTTTTTCCATCCTTAAAGACAATATTTCACAAAAAAATAAATATATAATCATAGATACCGAAAAAGGTGTAGGCATTATTAACTGATGAACGACACTTTTTACTAAATTAGATAACACAAGATAAACAAAATTACATAAAACATTTCCCAAAATGTACATACATAATTCCAAACATACATGATAACAAAAATACACATTCCAACTATTACTTCAAAATTTAAACTGATGCATTGACAGTTTTTTAATACTCAGTCATATAATTATTTATCACCTTGCATTTGTACATTTTCTTAAATTTGCAAAGTGAATTACAGAGCTTTAATTCCTTATTACATTTATTCCATAGATTAACCCCTTTGACAGATATACACCTATTTTTTACATTTGTTCTTGCCCTTAAATTATACTGGCTTTCTCTTATTTTGAACAGATAAAGTGTTAGATAAAGTGGGCCGGTGGGATTCAGGTAAAGTGGGCCGACCTTTAACCTTCAGTAATTATACCCATCTTCATTAAATAAACTAATGTTTTATAGTAGACATCTATAATTTACTTTTTTAGAAAACGGAAATGAGACAGCAGTCTCACAGAATTCAAGTCAGAGATGGAAGAAAGGAAAGAAAGAATAGAAAGGAAGTCAAGGCATTCAGTTCAATCTGTGGAGTGAAGAAAGGATGAGAGGAGAAAAATATAGATGAATTGAGATGTGGATTTACATATGATTTATTTTACTCATAACCTGTGGGTTGTACATTTTTTGAGTTTCTTAAATATGTTTTTTTGCTGATCATATGTGTTAATAAATTGTGTGTTTTTAATTAAGATGCAGAATAATTTTTGATAAATAAACGTTGGCCTACTTTACCTGAAAAGAAATTTGTCTGGAGTACATGACCTCAGAATGTTGGTATATATCTTGCAAATAACACTTTATATAAATTGTATTCAAATTGAAATATTATAGCTGGACCTTAAAGTTAACAGAGGTAATACAGAAAATAAAAGAAAAAATAAATACAGTATCAAAATTACACATTTTACAAAAAGTGGCACACTTTACCTGAGTTCACCCTAAATAAGCCATATATTGATTACAGTTTTAATAAATCCATTATAATATTTAGTATACATCATAACTCAATGCAGCAAGATGTTTATACTTTATAGGCCCTATAGCCCAAAAATCCGTACTGACTGTCAATATACGGTACGAGAGCGCCCTCTAGAGGCGAAATCACTGACACGTTCACTGATTCATGTTCGTTTTGTTTACTAGCGGCAGATACTCTTGAAATCTACCTTTTCAAATACAATAATAAAACTAACAAACTACCTGAAGTGAATCACATTACTTTTATGTAGTAATCTTTATTCTTAAAAATCCAAAATAAAAAGTAAAATACAGTCACCATATTTTCTCTCATGCATTCATTTTTATATTTCAAAATAAAATAAATACATTCTATGATATGGGTGTTTATTAAAATCACTTCCCATAAGAAAAAATGCCGTTATTATGGAATAATTATTATACAAAAATTCCCCGCATTTACAGGCTTGGGCTTCCAAAGAATCTTTCATTTTTAATGAAATGCAAAAGCTGTTTTCGTCCCTGGGTGGGCTCGAACCACCAACCTTTCGGTTAACAGCCGAACGCGCTAACCGATTGCGCCACAGAGACGATGATGACGCGATGTCGAATAGTAGAGCATTTAAGCCACTAGATGGCAGTGGTATAAAGCATAAAAATGTTCGTCTCTGAGTTGATGCACACCGCTAGGTGGCAGTCGTATAAAGCATAAAGACATGCGTCCCTGGGTGGGCTCGAACCACCAACCTTTCGGTTAACAGCCGAACGCGCTAACCGATTGCGCCACAGAGACGGCGATGCGCACCATGGGGACGTCATAGCGTTTTATGCTTTACGTTGTAGCTCAAATGGCCAAAAAAACGCACAATGTAAGTTGTTTTTTTTTCTATATGACATTACACGTGTTTAATACATTCAAAAGTGTAAAACATTGCGCCCAACGTGGGGCTCGAACCCACGACCCTGAGATTAAGAGTCTCATGCTCTACCGACTGAGCTAGCCGGGCTTGCGACACTCGGATTTTAATATACAGTACAAAACCGCACATATCTACACCGTTTCTCCAACAAATCAAATGAGATAAAGCAGCCTACATCTACATTTCCACGAATTGCACTTAGACTTCCAAATTAATGCTCTGGTTCATTATTCATATGTCCTTTACATGTTTAGATGTGCTTTCTTCTACTCAAAACAACTGCGACCCACACATACAGAGAGAACTGAGCTTAAAGCGGTTTATAGCGGTTCTAAATATTCAGTATAATAAAAATTCAAAAAGAAAAGTTTTCGGTCCTAACAGTGAAACATAACCTAGTAAAAGTGAGCTTGACTTGTATCTCTTTTTAGTCCACTTGCTAGAGTCCGCCGCAGTTTACTGCAATGCCAGACAGCTGAAATGATGTGACAACATAGTACATAGTACAGGCACATTTCTACAAGTTAACAGCAAAGACATTCACCTCGCCCGTTCTTTTCAAATGTCGAACAAAATAGTTCTCAAAGTCGCCGATAAACTGTATTTTGTGTGTAGAAACAACAATAAACTACCACACAGTATTAAAATTATGAAAAACACTGTCTTTGCGCAAGTGCAGTCGATACAAAACTGGTCAAGAGGGTTTTTTATTTATTTATTTTAATTTTAAGAACTCGTTTTAAACCCGTTTTAAAATTGGTTTTAAAGTGAAGAGCATGCATATGCACTGATTTGATGGCTATATTACAGACGGAGATACACAAACGTGGTCTGCCTTTCTACTGACCTATTTCCGCAATAAACAATACTAGATTTATTTACCTTCCACTCCAACAATCAAAATCCTGTGTGTAGGCCCCTCAGCTGAAGCTGTAATAACAACATACTGTCGAAATTTAGCAAATAATCCAGTAGGTGTTGTGTTCTGGAAGGCGGGTTTATATTCACGTGTTATTGCAGCGTTGAACAATGTAGCCAATCACAGACACAGCTGCTAATTTCGTGAACGCAGTAGCTAATAAGAGGTGTTTATGTTGCGAATTTAGCGCAAATCACGCCCAATTAGTCATAGCGTGGGTTAGGGTTCGGTGTTAGGATGGTTGTAGCATTGGGCAAATCATCAGTCACTGTTGTCGCCATGACCAATAAAATCTTTAGAATTGGCTAAAGGGTGGGGTTAGCAAGTTACCTGAAAAAATCCCAGGTTGCAGATTGCAGTTTTTGGGTTTATTAAAAAAATGGTTTGTTGGGAAAATCTGACAAGCAACTTCGTTTCTTTACATTTATGCATGCTGTATTTTCCAATGCACTGATTGATACTCTGTCTATTCACAGCTAATAGCCAGTCAGTGGAAAACTTTGTCGATTAAAGTCACTGATAAACTATATTTTGTGTGTAAAAACAACAATAAACTTAGAATCAAAATGATGAACAACAATGTCTTTACAATACGATACAATATGATACAAACTGGTCTCAAATGAGGCAAAACGTTTGTACATTTTAAGAACTCCTTTTAAAACCGCTAAGGCAGCGGAGAAGATTTGCACTGATATTACAGACAGAGAGACACAAACGTGGTCTACCTTCAGAATAAACACAGGATGAATTCTTAATCAACTCTGCCTTTAATGCTAAATTAGCACATAAAAGCTAATTTCCACAATAAACAACACTAGATGTATTTACCTTATGCACCAACAGTCAAATCCTAAACAGGGGATCATTTCACCTGTGACGTGTGCAGGCCCCTCAGCTGAAGCTGTAATAACAACATAAGCCTGCTGGCAAAATTTAGCAACTGATCCAGTGCACGTTTGTGTTTGCATTCGCTTTCTGGAAAACTTCAAAGGTTTCTATTCACGTGTTATTGCAGCGTTGAGCAAAGCATGTAGCCAATCACAGGCAAAGGTGCTAATTTGCTATGGCTAATGGTAAGTGTTTAAATTGCGAATTCAGTGCAAATCCCGCCCCGCAGCCAATTTCAGTGGTCAAGGTCAGAGCGTAGTTTAGGGTTCGGGGTTAGGATTGGTTGTAGCATTGCGTAAGTAATCGTCACTGTTGTCAGCATATGACCAATAAAATCTTTAGAATTGGTTAAGGGGTGGAGTTAGCGCTGAAGTGATTTGACAAAAATCAGGTGTTTAGTGGAATCCACTCACTGCTCAAAATGTCTTTCTGATAATAAAAACTTTCACTAGAAAAAAACTAAACGTGAGTTACATGAAAAAAGTTACATGATCTAGGACCTTTATACAGTGCATGATATTGTAAAGACTATTGTTAAGTCTTTCGCTCACAGCCTCGTTTTTTTCGTGTATAGGTCCATCACAGCTTATAGGATGCCATCACTGGGTTTGATGTAAACTGGAAAACTGTACGACCAATGTGGGGCTCGAACCCACGACCCTGAGATTAAAGGAATAGTTCACCCAAACATGAAAATTCTGTACCTTTATGTCGTTCCAGACCTCTAAGACTTTTGTTTATCTTCAGAATGCAAATTAAGATATTTTTGATGAAATCTGAGAGCTCTCTGACCCTCCATAGACAGCAAGGGTACCATGGTCAAGGCCCAGAAATGTAGTAAGGATGTCGTTAAAATAGACCATGTGACATCAATGGTTCAACCGTAAGTTAAAGCTATGAGAATACTTTCTGTGTTCAAAGAAAACAAAAATAATGACTTTATGCAATGATTTCTTATCTTCCGGGACAGTCCTCCAGCATTATCGAGAGTACCACGACACATGCGTGTACATTCTTCTGCTCATAAACAAGGTGCAGCACATGCATGTTCCACGTCAGCAGCATCACACGCACGCGTTGTGGTACCCTTGATCATCGTGGATGACTATCCCGAGAAAGAAGAAATTGCTGTCTATGGAGGGTCAGAGAGCTTTTGGATTTCATCAAAAATATCTTAATTTGTGTTCTGAAGATGAATGAAGGTCTAACAGATTTGGTTTGGAATGACATGAGGGTGAGTAAACTATCCCTATAAGAATATCATGCTCTACTAAGACTGAGCTAGCTGGGCTGACAGGCAGCTACCCAACACCTCCTGAGCTCCCTAACTATAGACAGGTTTAATAAACCACAGGTTATTAAAGAATTCAATAAACCACAAGTTATTAAAAAAATCAGTAGCTTACATATGCAGCAGGCAATGAACCATATGGAGGAACTAGTAACTCACTACTAGATAATATATCAGTGTGCTGAAGTGAACTCTACAAGCTATAAATAAACAAACAAGTGAAAGTAAAACCTGTGGTGGTTGCATAAAATGCTTAGTCATTTGATTGTTTTCTGTAAGAGTGGTCATATATATCAGTTACATATAAACATTTGGTCTAATTTGAATGTGAAAAGCAAGACCAGTTACCCCTTTGATAACTGCCTGGTGAGACTAATTCTTAAGACACAGTCTTCACATAAAGGCTAAGTCTAGCAACTGGCCTCTGAGGTGTTTTCCCAGCTAAAACTGAGGTGGTTTCTAAAAAGCTCTCACTGTGAATAGTCCAGTTTCAGTTCATTGGTTCTGCAGTTTTTCTTTGTTTTAATAAACAGTGTATTTTAATAAGTGGTAGGACGTCTCCATATATCCCACATCCAGACTTTGAAGACTTTAAAAAAATAATAATGAATGATTTATCCAAATTAATTACTGTGTTTATTATGGTGATATATTATATTATATTATATAAGACCAGTTACCCCTTTGATAACTGCCTGGTGAGACTAATTCTTAAGACATTCTTAAGTCTTCATATAAAGGCTAAAGGTGCGTTCACACCAGACGCGAATGAAGCGTTAAGCACGAGTGATTTACATGTTAAGTCAATGCAAAGACGCGAATAGACATCCTGCGGCGCGATTCGCGCGAATGGCGCGGCGCGAACGACGCGATTCGCGCGAATGGCGCGGCGCGAATGGAGCGTTTTGAGCGTTTGACGCGTGAACGCGTGATTCGCGCGAGTTGAAAAATCTGAACTTTGGCGAATATTCGCGCCGCGTTAACCAATCAGGAGCTTGCTCTAGTAGTGACGTGTTACGACGTAGCGAGCGGAGGGAGAAATCCGAAACAACAATGGAGGACAAAATCATCGTCGCTGTATGTGGATACCCGGAGCTGTACGATACATCTTCGTACTTTTATAGAAACAAGAATAAAAAGGATCTTGCTTGGAAGAAAGTGAGTGAGGAGGTCGGACAATCTGGTAAGTTGTAAAAAAACGCTCTTTACCCAGTTTGAGCAATATACATATTGAGGACTGATCTGATGGACCCAGACACGGCGCCGAACGAGTCTACGCCGTTTTTCAGCCTTCCATAGCACATAAAGCGCAGCTACCCTCTTAACAAAATCCATGTCAGCCGTTCTGCAACGAGACTGGAGCCGCCAGGCAGAAGCCACTCCCATGACGCGAATTCGCGTCTGTTGTGAGGTGAATTTCATGTGCGAATGAAGCGAATTTCACGCGCGAATGAAGCGAGTAAACTCAATGTTCAAGTGTCCAACTACGCGCGAATAGCGCGATTTATTCGCGCAAGTCGCGTCTGGTGTGAACGCACAGTAAAGCAACTGGCCTCTGAGGTGTTTCCCCAGCTAAAAATGAGGTGGTTTCCAAAGAGCTCTCATTGGTTAAACACTGTGAACAGTTTCAGTTAAGTATTTTAACAATGCATTATTTCATAGCTGCGTGTGAGTAGCAGGACGTCTCCATATGTCACACATCAAGAAGACTTTGAAGCAAGAATTATTGATTTACCCAAGTGAATTACTTTGTTTATTATGGTGATATATTTTAAGTATTTTAGTCGGTAGAAATATTAACAAAAGGGCTTTTGCACCTTACAGTTTGAGAACTTTGGGTTTAATACATGATTTAAAAAAAAATGACTAAAAAAATTTGAAGACATTTAAACTACTATAATTGTTTCTAATAATCCTCTATTTCAGATGGTCTACAACAGGATATAACACAGGGTTGGAGAACATTTCTTCTACAAATTAAAGATGTTGTCTGGAAAAATATCACTGTGATATTTAAATCACAGAGACATATTTCCATTGGAATGAATCTACATTTGCTATGAAGCATGTGAAAGGAAAGGAGGAAAAAGCCAAAGAGAATGACTCTGGCTTTCAAAGGTAAAAATATATACTTCATTTTGTAGTGAGTAATTCTTTCTTCCAGGTGAAATACAAGTCAACTGCTTAATGCTGTCAATGAATTAACATTTAATATGGAACATTACTTTAAAGATAATATAACAGATGAAATGTTACAATACAGAAGTAACAGGTTTTGAAGACTGAAATGCAAATATCTTTTGCTGCATAAATAAGCTGCATTATTTGGAAATGACTTAATGTTGCAATCTTGCGATCTATAAATCATTACAATTTCAACAAACCTTTTCAGTCTGTTCCCCAGACAAACCTATAGATTGAGTACAGACAGGTTTGAAACCTAGAATTAAAATTGCATATCATATTGGACAAACTACTCCTTTAAGACGTCTATGTGTAATCTGCATGCATAAAACTACAAATGCATGCAGCTGACTTCTCTTTAGGACATATGTGCAATACAATTGTTTATGGATTCAGTGATGTCATTCAGTAGTGTTTTCATAACTACAGAGTTCCAGGGTGTTTTTTGCCCATGGGTGTATTTCACTTTCTCCTACAAGAGAAAGTGAAAGTACCTGCATGTTATATATACACACCAGTGCTCAGCAGGCTGTAGTGAAGCACTGAACACTGTAAGAGTGGAAACTATCGACTAGACATGGCCACGTTATACAGCTATATCACTGTTCTGGTAAGTTACCCCAATTTAATCTTGAAAATTTGCAGTATTCTTTGTAGAGTATCGGTAGCTGAAAGCATTATCAGATTATCTAAAAATGTTAACATTTTATCTTTTTTTACTTACAAAATAAAGCTCACTTAAATTGATAACACCTTTACTGAAGTAACAGAAGTGGTAATACGTTAGATTAGGGAAAACATATTGATGATTAACGTTACAGAATAAGGCATTAATATGTGCTTCATAAGTACTAATAATCAGCCAGTATGCTAGTGATTTGCATGCTAATAAGCAACTAGTTAATAGTGAATAGTATTGAATATGGTAGAATATAAAAAAAAAAATATTTAAACCTCTCCAAAGTAATAACTTGCAATTACAGCATAATAAGGAAAACAAATACAGGTTGCACACGTGGTGGGAATGTGTAGAATCTTGTGAAAGCTTTTAGTTTTCTAAAAGTTTTATTATCTAAAAATGTTATTTTTAACATTTTGATATTAAAATTGAATTAAAAGCCAACAATGAACTAGCTAGCTTAGCTGATTACCTTAAAAGTCCATAGATAAAGCCATAAGTTCATACTGCTGTTCTACTTTCTCCAACGAGCATATGCAATGAAACCTGTTTTCCGGTTTGTTTAGGTGATGTTTGACATATACCCCAGTGTGGAAATCATTCATTGAAAACATTTTAGAAAATCCTAGACTAGATGAGAATAGAACATTTCCATTTGTATGAATATTACTTTAATAACCTTTGGTAATGTGCTTTGAAGGTGGAGAAGGTCAGCTCAGTTTTCTGGTGGAATGGCAGCAGTTCAACACGTGCAAACAGTGCGGCAGCAAATCAAAACAAGGCGGAGCCATCGGAGAGTCCAAACGAAAGTATGGCGAACATCCATCTTATCTAGTTCATCCACTTATATTGTAGCTCATTATGTTAGTGGTTGTTTTGTGCATACACAATTAGGGATGGGTATCGTTAAGGTTTTAACGGTATTACTACTTCTATCGATACCACTTATCGATTCGGTACTTTAACGGTACTCTTATCGGTACTTTTTGTTGTGTTTTTTAATTAAAAAACCGAAACAAATTGAGAACAGAAATAACACTTTATTTTTTAAATGTAAAATAATTATCTATAGCTTGGCAAACACCAATGTTTGAGCAAATATCTATTACACAAACAAAACCAATGATTGTAAAACAAATAAATAAACACAATTTTCTTGTAAATGCATATACAATGATTTAAAGGAACATAGTTGGAGCATGCAGGTAGGCTGCAAAAGAAGGTCTGTGTTTTGCTTGGACCAGATGCAGGAAGAGTGGGTTTGTTCACTGTAATTGCAGCTTTAACAAAAAAAAAAAAAAAAAAAAAAGTTGCAAAATGCAGATGAACAATCATTTGTGGCTAATGTTTATGTTTTATCATGAACACATTCACATAAATTAGTTAACTGTGTTTGGGATTAAAAGTAATACAGGTTTGGAACCTATTGTAATGTACACTAAATTGAATGTATTTAATCACTGCAAATTATTTTTTAGGTAAGCTCTGCTTTATAATTTCTTAGCATAGTTTATTATTATTTATCTATTTGTAAATGCAGTACTATAAAGACATTTTAATGTTTAATATTTATTTAGGCTACTGCATAAAAAAATACTCTAAATATTTAGCCTATATGTAGGCTATATGTAACTAAATGTGTATTTATTAAATTATTAACATTATAATACTGATTTAGAGAGACCTTATGTGATGTTTATGTCGTTATTTGTCGGATGATGAAGTAGAAGCTAGGCAGTCGAAAACTTTGCATTTCTCTATCTGCACATAATGCACTTTGGCTAGCTGTTTTGATAAATTGCTTGTGTTTCAGGTGAAACACAAGCTGGTCAGGTGAAATATGCTAGGTAATGTTTATTTAGCAATAACAAATAGGAAATGTATTTCTCCAGTACCGACAGCAGAACCGTTAACGTCAGAGCTTATCGATACTTCGGTCTTTTATAATTAGGCACCGGGACCGATTAAGTACCGGGTTTCGGTACCCATCCCTATACACAATCAGTTGTTTGGAGAAACCTGACTAAATTCATTCTCATTATCTTTAACACCCTTTGATGTTTTGGTTTTGAATAGTAGTGTATGAAATCATTGTGATTTAGATCCTGACATTACAATATAATATTAAAGTTAGTCAACATGGAATCTTTTTTTGACTATTTACTTTCTTAATACACATTCATGGCTTAGTGTGCACAATTCATCAGTGTATTTTTACACACATAAAGCATGTTTGGCTTTAAAAAAGCATTAATTTGCTCTTTTCAGATGACATCCCAGTCACAAAACCTTCTCAGACATTGGTGTCTGAGGTCCAGGAGGCGAGCCGTCCTGCACAAACCACTGTATACGCACACTCAGGTCATTCTGGTACGAAACGCCTACTTTATAACTCTAACCCTATACAGTCGATTCCCAATAAATAAAATCAAGTCAAGTTTTTGTGATCTTGATGTTATTTAATTATTGTTTTGCTCTGTTATTTCAGATTATCCACACATCCCAGCACAGTACTACTCAAACTACTCAAGCTCATTCACTGACCCTGATGAAAGTGTGGACAGGATCAATGTCATTGTAAAATGTGCTGGAAAGACCATGGAAGTGGACATGTACCCACTGCAACGCATCTCTGTTTTACTAACGGATGCCTGTGAACGGGCAGGGAAGAAACCAGAGAAAATGTGTCTGGTTTATGAAGGTAAACAAATCATTCATTGATTGTTCTTGAGGCTGACCTGATGCAGACCATGTCATTTGTAATGAGTCATGAAATCAATTGACATGGAACCACAGAAGTAACAACTAACAACTTTTATGTATTTTGATGAGTGGGCCTGCAAATCATTAATTGCCTACCTTATTTATTTTCAGGAAATCGCCTGGATGTAAACAAGACAGTGAAAGACTATGGACTACGAGGTGGAACCACTGTAAATTTGATTCATGCCTAGAAATCACATCTCAGGAAAAAGTTTCTGTTTAAAATTGCAATAAATTACACTACATAAAATATTGTTTAATTCATAGTATTACATTGCCGTTTAGAGTCTCAAATATATTGTACAATTAAATTAAACTCATGTTTACAGTTATCTCTGTGATTTTATTTCAATTCAGCTCAAGTTTATTTGTATATAGCTTTTCATGATACAAATCGTTGCAAAGAGCTTTACAGAAAATTAAAGTTTCTACAATATATTTAGTAGTAGCTTACTAGTGGATGTCAAGTTGATGTACATATGGCAGAGATGTATGGTAAAAATTAGTTGATGTAATCAAACAGACAATAAAAACTGTTAATAGCAATCAATCATATGTTGCAAACAAACTTATAGCAAACTTCGGCAATGCTATATGTTGTTTTAGGGTTAGCATCATCTGAGTTCTCTGAGGGGTTGGGATCATCTCTTAGGTATTCTGGATATTTCAATGACATTTATTTATTTATTTTTGTACATATGAAACATATTTTGAAAACACTAAAATAAAACTGACTTCATTCAAGAGCAACTGGATAGGATTAGGCAAATCAGGTAGCGATTTCAAGGAGAGGGGATAATAATTTGGCAGGGGTCGAAAATAGGCACCGGAATCTGTCAGTTACAGTAAAAAATACAGTACAGATCACAGCATGCCCACATTAGTTGAATAAAAATCCAAAATGTAGTAGTTTTTTTTTTTTTTTTTTTTTTAATCAAACTGAAAGCTTAAATGTACAGTGTGCATTGCACAAATTTAATTTCTTGTAAATCATTCATGCAAGCACATACGTTTCCTATTTGAACATTTCATTCTCTATAGATATATTTTTCTTTGTCTGCATTAAATAGTTTACAAAAGCGCAACCTTTCCTTGTTTTTCTGAGTGCACACAAATAAACGTAAAGTCTTTACAAAATTCGAAAGATGCCTATTGCTCTTAACTGTATGACCAAAAATGACCACACCGGCGCCTCCATCTGGTTTTAAAGCCGAGAGAATGCATATGCACTGATTTGAAGGCTATATTACAGACGAAGAAACACAAACGTGGTCTGCCTTCAGAATAAACGTGAGTTCTTAATCAACTACACTTTTACAGCTAATTTAGCACATAAAGATCCATTTCCGCAATAAACAATACCAGATTTATTTACCTTCTGCTCCAACAATCAAATCCTGTATGTAGGCCCCTCAGCTGAAGCTGTAATAACAACATACTGTGGAAATTTAGCAAATAATCCAGTACATGTTCGTGTTCTGAGAGGCGGGTTTCTATTCACGTGTTATTGCAGCATTCAGCAAAGTAGCCAATCACAGACATAGCTGCTAATTTCGTGAACGCAGTAGCTAATAAGAGGTGTTTATGTTGCGAATTTAGCGCAAATCACGCCCAATTAGTCATAGCGTGGGTTAGGGTTCGGTGTTAGGATGGTTGTAGCATTGGGCAAATCATCAGTCACTGTTGTCGCCATGACCAATAAAATCTTTAGAATTGGCTAAAGGGTGGGGTTAGCAAGTTACCTGAAAAAATCCCAGGTTGCAGATTGCAGTTTTTGGGTTTATTAAAAAAAAGGTTTTGTTGGGAAAATCTGACAAGCAACTTCGTTTCTTTACATTTATGCACGCTGTATTTTCCAATGCACTGATTGATACTCTGTCTATTCACAGCTAATAGCCAGTCGGTGGAAAACTTTGTTGATTAAAGTCACTGATAAACTATATTTCATGTGTAAAGACAACAATAAACAGACAGAGAGACACAAACGTGGTCTACGTTCAGAATAAAAAGGATGAATTCTTAATCAACTCTGCTTTTAAAGCTAAATTAGCACATAAAGGTAATTTCCACAATAAACAACACTAGATGTATTTACCTTATGCACCAACAGTCAAATCCTAAACAAGGGATCATTTTACCTGTGACCTGTGCAGGCCCCTCAGCTGAAGCTGTAATAACATAAGCCTGCTGGCGAAATTTAGCAACTGATCCAGTGCTTGTTTGTGTTTGCATTCGCTTTCTGGAGGTTTCTATTTACGTGTTATTGCAGCGTTGAACAAAGTAGCCAATCACAGGCATAGCTGCTAATTTGCAATGGCTAATGGTAAGTGTTTAAATTGCGAATTCAGTGCAAATCCCGCCCCGCAGCTAATTTCAGTGGTCAAGGTCAGAGCGTGGTTTAAGGCAGGGTTGCCAACTTTCATGTATTTGGCGTGAGACACAGGCTTGCAGGCTTTGTCTCACGCTCTCACTCCGCCCATGTAAATCTCACGGCAAATTGAAAACCCTGCTTGCGATTTTAAACAAGATTTCAGCTTTCAAGTGTTGTAAGTTTTAATACTAAATTCAAATGATAAATACCGTTTTGGCGTACTTAATGTGGCGTAAATTGTAAAATGTAGCGCTTCTGTTAACGCCAGAGCCATTGAAAAACAGAGCTGCGACAAGCTTTGATCTCGCCGGCGTCGCCGCCACGCGGACACGTGATTCATGGAGCGCTACCAAACAAACCGACGTTGAATGTGTTTAAGTAGGATAGAGACGACAGCTTCATTATACAGGCATTTGCAGCCATTTTTGGTAAACATTACAGCATATTATGATTCTGGAGAGTGATGGAGAGGCAACCCTTACGAAAATTAAACATGGTTTTTACTATGTTTTTTACATGATTGCTATTGTTAAACCATGGTAACCACAAATTAACCATAGTCTAACCATGGTATTTGTAGTAAAACTATGGTTATACAAATGGTAATCGATGTGCCAAAAAACATGGTTACTACACTTTTACTATTATAAAACCATGGTTAATTTTCATAAGGGTTAATATGGTTTTCTTGTAATTGACCCTCATGTACTG
This sequence comes from Cirrhinus mrigala, assembly GCA_036247105.1. Classification (NCBI taxonomy): domain Eukaryota; kingdom Metazoa; phylum Chordata; class Actinopteri; order Cypriniformes; family Cyprinidae; genus Cirrhinus; species Cirrhinus mrigala. Next base: position 46,089,467 of record CM070013.1, read on the forward strand.
AATCAGAATCAGAAAGAGCTTTATTGCCAAGTGTGTTCACACAAAAGGAACTGGTCTTGGTGTTAGGAGCTTCCAGTACAGAAAATACAAACATAGTGCAGACATACATGAAGTTAAGGTAATAAACACTAATATTAAAAAAAAAAAAAAAAGAATATACAATAAAATTATAAATAACAGTGGTAATAAAAATATACAGAAAGAAAAAAAAAAAAAAAAAAAAAATAGTCCATAGACAGAACCATGATATGCTTACTTACAATGTGACCATACAGCTTAACTATTTTTCAGTTAAATAAATGTTCTATATTTTAGTTCAATAATGTTTATTTAATATTTAAATTTAGTACTAAATACTATTTGTGTCACGCTTAGACGAAGCACACGAACAACGACGTAAATAAACGAAAAGTATTTAATAAATCCAACAGGGAACACTGAAGACACAGGAACACAGGGTAGCAACATTAACGTCCGACAAGGAAAGGGGGAAAACACACGCTATATATACACAGACTGATTACAACCACAGGTGCAGACAATAAGGGAAATACCAAAACACACAAAGCTGTAGGGGAAATGACGGGAGAAACCAACTAAACAGTCCAGGGGTGTGACATTACCTCCCCCTCCCGGAAGGCGCGTCCTCGCGCCGACAAACAGGAAAACAAAAATGTACAGTCTTAGGAGGGGGCTTCGGCGGAGGACGGACTCCCGGGAGGAGGGCAATAGATGGAGTCCAGGGTGGTGACGGAATAGTCCAAGGAGGTGATGGAGGGAGGAGCCAAGGAGGAGACAGGAGAGGGCTGGAGCAGGAGGAGCCAGGTGAGACCCAGACCGCAACCATGATGGAACCCCACGGTGGAGCCGATGGAGGGAGGAGCCATGGTGGAGGAAGGGCTGGCGACACCATGGGGCCGACCGACGGAGGCGGAGCAAGTGGTGGTAGAGCCCGAGGTGGAGACGGAGAGCCGATGATCCTGGGCGACACCGAGGATCCGGAGGGCCCAGGCGGAGCCCAAGGCTCTGGCGACCGAGGCGGAGGCAGAGATCCGGAGGTCCGCGGCGGAGCCGGAGCGACAGAGGACCGAGGCTGTGCCCGCGGGAGGGAGGAGGTCCACAGAGCCGGAGGGACGGAGCGACGAGGCGCAGCCGGAGGAGTGGAGTCCAGAGGCGAAGGTGGGGCGACGACTGACCAGGGCGGAGCCGGAGGGACGATGGAGCCCGGTGGAGCTGGTGGACCGACGGGCGACGGTGGAGACGAGGGAGCTGAGAGACGGGGTGGAGCCGCAGGGTCGAAGGGCCGAGGTGGAGTCCAGGACTCAGAGGCTGGAGGCGGAGATAAGGGATCCTCCAGCCATGACACTGATGGAGACTGGCAGACCTACGGCGAACCCACCGCACAGATGGTGGGCTGAGGGTGAGCAGATGGGCTGCCAGGAGACAGCGGTGGCGGGACTGAGGCAGCAGAAACAATAGACAGAGGGAGGGTGGGTGGGAAATCCAGGCAGTCAGGTAATTTAGATGGTGGAAGGAGAACGGGCATATCTTCATATATATCTTCAGTGAAATTACTCAAATCTTGTTCCAGAAAATTTAGTCCCAGATCCAGGCGTTGCTCACCCTCAGCGGTGGTGCAGTGGGCGGTGCTGTCCTCAGCACCCTCACGCCCATCAGGAACGTCCACCGTCGCAGGCTCTGTGGCCGGCTCTCGCACCTGGTCAGACGCAAATTCCTCCAGCTCCGTGGCGATCGCTCGCTCTTTCGCTCCGATGGGCGATGGCTCTTGGGTCGCGCTGGTAGCGTGGGATTCGTCTGCGGTGGGCTCGGGCTCGTGCTCCGCGTGTCGGGGTGATGATAGGCTGGGTTCCAGGTCGTGCTGCGAGACGTCTGCGAGGTGTGGCTGGATGGGGTCGTAATCCTCCTCCGCTTCGTCCAGACAGAGTTCCGAACCCCAAGCACTCAGTAAGATGTTAATATATTGAGTTAGGGTCCAGCATGGTTCACCTTTGGGCATGACGAAGCGGAGGTCATCATCCAGTCCACACCAAAATCCCTCCATAAGGCAGACGTCATCGCAGCTAGCAAGATGGCTAATGCTAATAAACTCCTCCACATAGTCCTCAAGATCCCTGCCATCCTGGAAGATAAAGATGGTTTTTCCTCCCAGAATGGCATTTCCCCTCCTTGGGGGGACGTTGATGGAAGCGAGTTTCATGGAGTAACTGATGAAAACACGACGGAAACAAAAGACTGAAAAAACACGACAAACCAAACGGGGAGGAATACGCAAAAAAAACTGTATAGGTCGGACATTCTGTCACGCTTAGACGAAGCACACGAACAACGACGTAAATAAACAAAAAGTATTTAATAAATCCAACAGGGACCACTGAAGACACAGGAACACAGGGTAGCAACATTAACGTCCGACAAGGAAAGGGGGAAAACACACGCTATATATACACAGACTGATTACAACCACAGGTGCAGACAATAAGGGAAATACCAAAACACACAAAGCTGTAGGGGGAAATGACGGGAGAAACCAACTAAACAGTCCAGGGGTGTGACAATTTGTCCAATAATTATGGTCCATTAATGACTTCAAATATATATATATTATATAATATATTTTTATTACCTATATTACAATTTGTGTAATATTTAAGGTTAAACAGAGAAACCCATTTTAAATTCCAATGCAAAGAGGCAAATTAGAGTCATTTTGTGGTCGGAAAAAAAAATCATTTTCATTTGTAATGCCATGGTTTACCCACTAGGTACCTGTATGGCCCTTTACTAAATATACATGTATCTAGAATATTGCGGGTCATACCTGCTTACTTATTTTTAAGTTTTTCATTTGAATAAATATTTAGAAATGATTAAACACTATATTTTAAAATGTGAAATTTAAAAAGTTAATACCTTACATCCTTTTTTTAAAATGATACTCGTATAAGTACACACAGTGAATGCAAGCAAATACTGAATTTAAACCAATTTTAAAATGGTGCTAAAAAAGCATTCAGCTGCATTTTTATCCCCTTATATGTACAGAATATACATATAAATAGATATGGAATCGAGATTGCCACCCCCCTCGCCCCAACCCAACCCCCCACTCCAAAACAAAACAAAAAAATCTCACTCCAAGCTGAACCTAAAAGTTGGCAACCTTGTTTTAGGGTTCGGGGTTAGGATTGGTTGTAGCATTGTGTAAGTAATCGTTACTGTTGTCAGCATATGACCAGTTAAATCTGGCTAGGGGGTGGAGTTAGCGCTGGAGTGATTTGGGACAAAAACCACACGTTTAGTGGAATCCACTCAATGCTCCTTTCTGCAAATAAAAACTTTCACTAGAAAAAAAAAAGTGAGTTGTGAAAGTTACATGATTTAGGACCTTTAAACAGTGCGTGATATTGTAAAGACTATTGTAAAGTCTATCGTTTTTTTTTTTTTTTTCATGTGTAGGACCATCGCAGCTTTTAGGGTGTCCTCACTAGGTTTGATGTAAACTGGAAAACTGTATGTCCAATGTGGGGCTTGAACACACAACCCTGAGATTAAAGGAAAAGTTCACCACAAAATGAAAATCTGTCATTAATTACTCACCTTCATGTCGTTCTTAACACATAAGATTTCAGAACACAAATTAAGATATTTCTGATGCAATCCGAGAGCTCTCTGACCCTCAGATAGCATGAGAACAACCACAGTCAAGGCACAGAAACGTAGTAAGGACATTGTTAAAATAGTCCATGTGGCATCAGCGGTTCAACCATCATTTTTTGAAGCTACAAGGATATTTTTTGTGCGCAAAGAAAACAAAAATAATGACTTTATTCAACAATTTCCTATCTTGCAGTCCTCTGGCATTATCAAGAATACCATCGAGAATCGCGGTACTCTTAATCATGGGTGGATGACTATCCTGGGAAAAACTAAATTGCTGTCTATGGAGGGTCAGAGAGTTTTTGAATTTCATCAAAAATATCTTAATTTGTGTTCTGAAAATGAACGAACGTCTTACAGGTTTGGAATGAAATGAGAGTGAGTAAACTATCCCTTTAAGAGTATCATGCTCTACTAAGACTGAGCTAGCTGGGCTGACAGGCAGGTACCCAACACCTCCTGAGCTCCCTAACTATAGACAGCATTTTTTAAACCACAGGTTATTAAAAAATTCAGTAGCTTACATATGCAGGAGGCAATGAACCGGATGGAGGAACCAGGAACTCACTACTAGACAATATATCAGTGTGCTGAAGTGAACTCTACAAGCTATAAATAAACAAACAAGTGAAAGTAAAACCTGTGGCAGTTGCATAAAATGCTTAGTCATTTAATTGTTTTTTTTTAAGACTGTTCATATATTTTTTTTAAATCAGTTACATAAAAACATATAGGTCTAATCTGAATGTGAAAAGCAAGACCAGTTACCCCTTTGATAACTGCCTGGTGAGACTAATTCTTAAGACATTCTTAAGTCTTCACATAAAGGCTAAGTCTAGCAACTGGCCTCTGAGGTGTTTCCCCAGCTAAAAATGAGGTGGTTTCCAAAGAGCTCTCATTGGTTAAACACTGTGAACAGTTTCAGTTAAGTATTTTAACAATGCATTATTTCATAGCTGCGTGTGAGTAGCAGGACGTCTCCATATGTCACACATCAAGAAGACTTTGAAGCAAGAATTAATGATTTACCCAAGTGAATTACTTTGTTTATTATGGTGATATATTTTAAGTATTTTAAAGTCTATAGAAATATTAACAAAAGGGCTTTTGCACCTTACAGTTTGAGAACTTTGGGTTTAATACATGATTTTAAAAAAAGCTAAAAAAATTTGAAGACATTTAAACTACTATAATTGTTTCTAATAATCCTCTATTTCAGATGGTCTACAACAGGATATAACACAGGGTTGGAGAACATTTCTTCTGCAAATTGAAGATGTTGTCTGGAAAAAATATCATTGTGATATTTAATGGGAAAATCATGGAGATGGACATATTTCCATTGGAATGAATCTACATTTACTAGGAAGCATGTGAAAAGAAAGGAGGGAAAAGCCAAAGGGAATGACTCTGGCTTTTGAAGGTAAAAATATATACTTCATTTTGTATATACCCTTATAGTAAGTAATTTTTTCTTCCATGTAAAATACAAGTCAACTGTTAATATGGAACATTACGTTAAGGATTGTTAATATAACAACAAAACATAACAAATGAAATGTTACAATACAGAAGTAACAGGCTTTCAAGACTGAAATGCATACTTTTGCATGCCCGGAGGTGAAGAGGTGGAGGTGATACCACTTAAAGGCTGCATTATTTGGGAATGACTTACTGTTGCAATCTTGCGATCTATAAATCATTACAATTACAACAAAAAATTCAGCCTGTTCCCCAGACAAACCTATAGGTTGCGTACAGACAGGTATGAAACCTATAATTAAAATCGCATCATATTGGACAAACTACACTGTTAAGACATTTATATGCATGCAGTTTACTTCACTGAAGGACTTATGTGCCAATATGTTTGTTTAGGGATTTAGTGATGGTATTCAATGCTGTTTTCGTTAGTGAGGCATTTGGGGAAATCCTGTGGGCGGCTGCTATAAGATAAAGCTCAGAGAAAGAAAATGAAAGTAGGCTGCATCCGTGGTTAAATAATCATCGGGTGTAAATCATGTGAGCATTGTGTGGAAACTGTTGACTAGACATGGGCACCTTATACAGCTATTTTACTCCTCTGGTAAGTTACTACAATTTAATTTTGAAAATTTGTAGTATTCTTTGTACTGAATTGAACCATGGCAAGCTGAAAGCCTGCCATTATCAGATTAGCTAAAAATGTTAACATTTTATCTTTTACTTACAAAATAAAGCTTACTTAAAGTGATAACACCTTTATTGAAGTAAATACTGAAGTATTTGTTACATAAAAAGTGTTATTTTTAACATTTTGATATTAAAATTGATTTAAGCAGCAACAATGACAACAACTAGCTAGGTTAAGTTAATTACCTTAAAAGTCCATAGATATCACCATAAGTTCATACTGCTGTTACTGCTCTCCAACAAGCAGATGCAATGAAACCTGTTTTCCGGTTTAAGTGACATTTGACATATATCCCATTGTGGAAATCATTTATTGGATTTTTATAACCTTTGATTGGTAATGTGCTTTGAAGGTGGACATGGTCTACTCAGTCTTTTGGTGGAATAGCAGCAGTTCAACACCTGCAAACAGACTGACAGCAAATCAAAACCAGGCGGAGCCATCAGATAATTCAAACAAAAGTATGCCGAACATCCAGCTTATCTAGGTCATCCACTTTTACTGTAGCTCATTATGTTTAGTGGTTGTTTTGTACATACACTTAAACTGAATTTGTTCTCATTATCTTAAACACCTTTTGATTTTTTGATTTTGAATAGTAGTGTATGAAATTATTCAGTAACTTATTACTGTCATCACTGTGATTTAGATCCTGAAATTGTAATATAATATTGAAGTTAGTCAACATGGAATCGTTTTTTGACAATTTACTTTCTTAGTACACATTTATGGCTTTTTGTGCACAACTCATCAGTGTATTTTAATACGCATAAAGCAAGTTTGGCTTTAAAAAAAACATTAATTTGCTTTTTTCAGATGACATTCCAGTCACAAAACCTTCTCTGACATTGGTGTCTGAGGTCCAGGAGGGAAGCCAGCCTGCACAAACCACTGTATACGCACACTCAGGTCATTCTGGTACGAAACGCCTACTTTATAACTCTAACTCTGTACAAAAAATTCCCAATGGATTAAATCAACTGATGTTATTTAATCATTGTTTTGCTCTGTTATTTCAGATCATCCACACATCCCACCACAGTTCTACCGTGATCAAACTGCCAAAGTGGACAAAATCAACGTCATTGTAAAATGTTCTGGAAAGACCATGGAAGTGGACATGTTCCCACTGGAAAGAATCTCTGTTTTACTAAAGGAAGCATGTGAACAGGCAGGGAAGAAACCAGAGAAAATGTCTCTGGTTTATGAAGGTAAACAAAGCTTTCATTCATTGTTTTTGAAGTTGACCTGATGTAGACCATGTCATTTGTAATGAGTCATGAAATGGATTGACATGGAAATTTGAGCCACAAAAGCAACAACTAACAACTTTTATATAATTCTATGAGTGGGCCTGCAAATCATTAATTGCTAACTTTATTTATTGTTAGGAAATTGTATGGATGTGAACAAGACAGTGAGCCAGTATGGACTACGAGGAGGAACCACTGTAAATTTGATTCATGCCTAGGAATCACATCTCAGGAAAAAGTGCTAAAATGCACTAAAGTACACTACATAAAATATTGTTAAATTAATAGTATTGCATTGCCATTTAGAGTCTTAAATATATTGTACAATTAAATTAAACTCATGTTTACACTGTTACCTCTGGAATTTTATTTCAGTTCAACTCAAGTTTATTTGTATAGTGCTTTTCACGATACAAATCACGGTGAAGCAGCTTTACAGAAAATTAAAGTTTCTACAATATATTTAGTAGTAGCTTACTAGTGGTGACTATGTCAAGTTGATGTACATATGGCAGAGAGGTATGGTCAAAATTAGTTGATGTGATCAAACAGACAATAAAAACTGTTAACAGTAATGAATCATATGTTGCAAACAAACTTATAGCAAACTTCGTCAATGCTATATGTTGTTTAAGGGTTGGCATCATCTCTTAGGTGTTCTGGATATTTCAGTGACTTTTTTTTTTTTTTTTTGTACATATGAAACATTTTTAAAACACTAAAATAAAACTGTCTTTATTCAAGAACAACAATGACTCACGTGTTTATTCAGTATGTTTACTTTTACTATATATCGGCACACTTAATGGTTGAGAACAGTTATTGATTATTATACAGAGATCTGGGACTTCCCCTGGCCTAAAAATGTTAAAAAATGTGAACAAAGACATTTTAATATTTTATTAGCCTAAAGGTCTGCCAATTACATCTAAATAACCCACAAAGAAAATACAAAGTCGGATGAATATGAATTAATGTAAGTAAAGTTGTTAAAAATGGATGAAATAAGTTTTTGTTTCGATTCTACACGCCAATAGCTTTCGAGTGCGGGTTGTAACAGAGCATTTCATTGGTTAGACGCACGGAACGGACACGCCCCCTTCACTGAACCACCCAACTAACTAGAGGGCATGTTGTTCGTTCAGGTCATGTTTTTAGGTCTTTCTCAGAAGATCAATGAAAAAATCTTCCTTGTTGTAATTTATGTGGAAAACGCCTACGATTATGCTTACTCGTATTAGACGTGTAGTCATGCAAAATGAATAAAGAATAACGCGACGAATGAATGATTCACTTGTAACCTGCAGAAATGACCACTGAACGCAAGAGAGAGTCAGTGAGCGAATCATTTTGGTGAGCTGACTCAAATGACTCGAGTTACTGGGATGAATCAAAAGTCTCAACCACACTAAAAAGACATTTGCAGGCGCTGTAAACATGCAGTTGTAGTGCAGCAAGAGGAACCACGTGATTAACGCGGAAGTTGTAGCCTCTAAGTGAATGTGAAGTCGAGCAGTCACTCGCAGATCAGCGCCTGGCTGGTTCTGACTGGAGGCTTGGTTTTTGTGGTTCGGGTTCTGGTTCATTTCTGTAGCATCCTGGGAGGTTCAAAGCGCGATTCTAGACTGAAATCTACAGCAGCAGAAGCCCACTGCCAGTCAGAATAGTGAGTATTTCAAGCCATTTGCTTTTGAAAATGATCGATGTTACATAAGTTTGTGCACGGCTATTAGGAGAAGACTCGAGAAGATCCATGCATTGTGTCATTCTGTCCGTCTCTTTTCATCGGTTCTGCTTTAAACTCGTCTGAAGTCGGTATTTCATTGTTTCAGTGTCTGTGGAATACACATCTACAGTCAAAGTCTAAAATCCCACTGAACAGTCTGCAGGTGTCAGGCATTGCTTTCTCAATACCAGACAGGATTTGAAGGCTTCATCAATGCAACAGACTGAATGGCATTGACTATAAAGGATCTGAAAAAGAGCTTCATAGGATGCATCTGAAATGAGAACATGTGCATGGGAGGTATATGTCTGTCAATCCAGGTTAGGGCTCATGCTTCTTCGAGTCATTTGCCTCAGGAAAACCACAGTGTACAATTATTGAAGAATGCATGACAACAAGCCACAGCAGATTCTCCTGGGCTTTCTGTTTTTACTAGATGACATGGCTTTCAGGATTAAGATGCATGTTGTATATGTTCCAGTTCTAAAGGTTTATGACATGAACATCAATCCATATGAGACCACTGACCCAGTTTTATCTCCCCTTGTGTTATCTTAGTACAGACTGGAACTGGTTCATATCTGTTGCGCCACTTCGGGTGTCACTTCATCCAAAACGTGTGATGTAGAGATGGAGGGAAATCTGTGTGGTTTGACAGTAGATTTCTGGTCACGATGTAGGAGGAGGAAATATGACACGAACAACTGTGCATTATTTCTCAGCTTCTCACACTAAATTATTTTAATCATTTGTGGAAGTACACAGGGAAATGTAGAACAGAGAAAGAAAATCACAAGAGCCGGTTATTCAGGACACACCCAACAACAGCTGCAAGGTCTTTTTTTTTTTTTTTTACATTGTAAAATTTACACAATATTTCCCCAACTGTCCTACACACCCTTATTCTTTACATCTTAAGCTTTCGTCAGGCCTGTTATAATGTATAAAATAAATTTACCTCTAGGACAGCCGGTGTATTTGTGGAGTTCAGAATTAGCAACCATGCCTTTTAAAAGTGGAATGTAATTATTATACTTGGTGCACAAAAGGTAAGGTGTAGCATTTGGTGTGCAAAAAACATGATTATTGCATTTGGTGCAATTAAATTGTTTATTGCATTTGATGCACAAAAAAAATATATTGCGACTGGTGCAAAAAAATAGTTGTTGCATTTGGTGCACCAAAATAGTTATAGAATTTGGCACACAAACATTAGTTATTAGTGCACAAAAAAATGTTATAGCATTTGATGCACAAATAGATGGTTATTGCAATTAGTGCACAAAATATGATTGTTGCATTTTTTGCAGAGAAAATCGTTATTGCATTTAGTGCACAAAATGGTTGTTGCATTTGGTGGACAAAAATTGGTTATTGCATTTTGTGCTTGAAATATGGTTATTGCATTTGCTGTACCAAAATGTTTATTAATGCACAAAAATAGTTACAGAATTTGGTGCACAGAAAACAGTAATTCTTAGTTCACAGAAAAATTAGCTGTTGAATTTCGTGCACACAGTTTATATATGGGTGTTCACCAAATGCAATAACTAAATTTGTACATGTTAAGAAGAAAATGTGATGGTGTTTGGGTGTGCAGAACTCACTGCTATAAATGTCAGGGTGTTGCTATGCAGTTGCTAGGTGGTTATTTGCTAGTCCAAATGAAAAGAGCCCATCCACAAGTCTTCATGATGTTTTTGTCTGTTGAATTATCTGCCAGGTGAAAATGTAAGTGCAATTGCTTATAATTCTAACACACTATTTAATACTTACAGTTAGGGGTTTGTTTAGATCACTAACCCTGAGCATGAGCAAAAGTAATAGTGATGCTCCATCAGAAAGCACCACTTATGACTGTTCTACCACATTATCTTCTGTACTTTCTATATCTTTCATTATTTGGATAGAGAGGTGGGAAAATTGCTACTATTGAGTGTTTTGTTAAAATCAGAATAGGTTGCTTTTATGTTCCTGCGCTGAATGTCTGCTATGATTATAATCTGAGCTCTCTGCCACTTAATTACGTCATCAGGCTTTCTCCTTGCCGATGTGCATTTAACATCTGACACCCAGCTCTTGCTGTACATCTTTGATTTGACAGTAGAGAGGATGGGCTTTACTGGACAGGTTTGACTGTCTTTCTCTCTCTTGCAGTAGGTGTTGATGATTAGGCAATGTCTTGATGTGTGAATGTCTTTTTTTTTTAGCTCCCCAGTGAATTAGAAAGTCCCTCCATATTCGTTCATCCCGGTCGCTGCGCTTTTCTAATGAGTTCCAGAAAGATGAGATCAGATAAAAGCACTGCCACCATCACTGAGTCTGGTCTCACGGGGTCTTGTTTTGGTCAGGGTCTCATTACTCAGTGTCTTAGTGTGGATCTGGGTCTCAGCTTATAGTCTACAACAAGACCACAGACTGTTTCTAGTGTACTAAAGCTGATAATGACCTCAAACACTTGCTGGCGTGTTATCTTCAGTATTACAGAGAATTTGCAAGAATCTCACTATATCGTATATATATCGGACAGAGGGTTGTTCCAAAAATTAGTTATAACATTTGATGGAAATATTTATTGAATTTGATGCACAAAAAATAGTTACTGCATTTGATGCATAAAAAAATTGTTATTTGGTTCACCAAAAATAGTTATTGCATTTGATGCACCAGAACAGTTATTGCATTTGATGCACAAAAATATTGTTATTTGTTGCACAAAAAATGGGTTGTTGCATTTGGTGCACAAAAAATTAGTTATTGCATTTGGTGCACACACACACAAAAAAGTTATTCGGTGCACAAAAAATAGCTATTGCATTTAATGCACAAAAATAGTTATTGCATTTGTTACACAAAATAGTTATTTGGTGCACAAAAAAATGGGTTGTTGTATTTAGTTCACCAAAAATTTGTTATTGCATTTAGTGCACAAAAAAAAAAGTTATTTGGTGAACAAAAAATTATTTGGTGCACAAAAATTTGTTAATGCATTTGATGGACAAAAAATACTGCATTTGATGCACATAAAAAAAAAATGCATCTTATGCACATAAAAAAACATTTATTGCATCTGCACAAAAAATAGGTTGTTGCATTTGGTATACAAAAAATATTGCATTTGATGCACATAAAAAAAATATTTATTGCATCTGATGTACAAAAAAATAGCTATTGCATTTAATGCACAAATAGTTAATGCATTTGTTGCACAAAAAAGTTATTTGGTGCACAACAAAATGGGTTGTTGTATTTAGTTCACAAAAAAAATGTTATTTGGTGCACAAAATTAGTTCTTACGGAGCTCCTTAAGGAACACGGTGGCAAAAGCATTCTCTCGCAAAACCTTTGCATTTTCTTGCAAAATATCTTTTGTGACCACAAAGTGTCTGAGGGGAACGCAAAAGATATAATAAATATAAAAAAATATTTATTCCAAATATTATTTCTCTTTTTCCCACCACCATTGAATTTAGAATAACATGACATTTTTTTTTATTGCATTTGTATATATATAGAGAAAGAAATACTGTTTTATTTTTATTTCTTTATTTTGATTAGCATGCAAAAGGTTTAATTCTTGACCATTTGTATAAGACAAAATATCTTTATTTTAAAAGTTGCACTCATGGCTCAAGTAGTCTAGTCTGGGTTTCGCAATGGTTTTCAAGGGTCTCATCTTGACTTCAGCTCTACTGAAAGACGTTACTTTGAAATGGATTAAGAAGAACTCATTGATGCTTTAATCCAGCTCTCTTTCAGAGTGTTTTTTTCTTCATAATTGGCTGCTCTATGGGGTGTCTGTCCTGTTGCATTATGGCCAGTACATCTGGCTCAGTTCACTGTGTGTCATGGCAACATGCAGCAAGTTTAACAAAAACAATGCAAGCCTCTTAACCATGCTAAAAGACTATGATAGTCCCCCTTCTGTACATAATTCTTGTTTTCTTTCTGTATCTGCTCTCTCTGTTTTTTTACACTATCAGCTTCTGTTTATTGATTCCTTTTTTTGTGGTTGCCTTTCTGCCTTTCTCAGGGTTGTTTTGAGGTCAGATGATATCTACGATGAGGCCGTAACAGAAGCTTTTCCTGCGTTCGGTCCTGATTGTTGCCAGAATGGCCACTGCTAAGAAAGGTACATCTCTTTCTTTTCTACCTTTCACAACTGAAGTATTTAATTGGTTCAGCAGTTTTGGATTTAAAATGGTCGAAATATGAATATGGGTGTTTCCGCCCTTGCTTCCTGTGTCATTCATCACATACTATGTATACAGTACTGTGCTATTTCAGAATACAAAGATGAACATTTTCATTAATTGTTAGTAGTGGTTATAAACTATCTTGCATATGCAGTTATATGCATATTTTCTGTTTTGTTCATTTTGTTTCTCAAAAGAAAGTAGGATTTTCAATCAGGTCAGGTTTTTTTTTTGACAGTAAAGACATTTATAATGTTAGAAAACATTACTATTTACTATTTAAATGCAGTTATTTTGAACTTTCAATTCATTAAATATCCTAAAAAAACTAGTTTCCACTTAAATATGAAGCAGCATAGCTGTTTTCAACATTGATAATAATCACAAATGTTTCTTGAGCTGCAAATCAGCAGATTAGAATGATTTCTGAATGATCATGTGACAACTGAAGACGTGAAGGAGTAATGATGCTGAAAATTCAGCTTTGATTACAGAAATAAATTCCATGTTAACATATATTCACATAGAAAACAGTCATTTGAAATTGTAGTATTTCACAATATTCCTGTATTTACTGTATATTTAATGAAATAAATACAGCCTAAAATATAAACGTACTATACATAAAAAAACATACTGACCCCAAACTAAAACAACTTAAAAAAAAAAAAAAAAAAAAAAAAAGGGGTTTTCTACAATAATCCCACCACGCTGACTTTAAACAGCTTTTCAAAAATGTCAATCTGCTTATCGTGAGTTTTGACAACCTGCTGCTTTTTCATTCTCAGGAATGAGACTTGGAGAGATTTTAATAAAGCTAAAACAATAATGAATTCTTGCTCAGTTGGTGGTGACTCAGCAGTTGCAAAACAAGCGGGCTGTTTCTTATTATCAGGAAATGCGCAAGAGCTCGTGTCTGTTTTCACATCTGTCTGAAAAGCCTTCGCAGAGCCGTCGGAAAACTCCCAGTAGATAAAGTCTGTGTACCGTCTTTCCACTATTTATTGCGGTAATCAATCCGCCTCTCGCGACTCTATTATTGTCTGGAGGCACAAAGATGGCCTCCATTTTGTTTTTGTGTACGAATGCGATAAAGTTTCATTTTGGATGAAGGCAGAGGGTCTGCTGTCATGCTGCATATTGTTGCAGCAGCTCCGGCACATCTACGGTTTCTTCAGATCAGACAGCTGTGCAATATTCACAAAGCATCTTTCCGTCCCTGGCTTTAGTCGTTGTGTTTTATAAGCACCAAACTGACCCCAGAACAGCTTTTTGGAAATGCTCCTTTCCACAGGCCGGTTCTCAGGGGCCAGATTTCTCGTTGTTGCCATGGTTACAGTGTGAAGTTTTAGATGAGGTTCATAAAATGCGGTGCCTCTACAGCACCACCGGGCATTCGTTTAATAGAGAGCCCGTCCATCTCTGGTCCCAGCCAGACATCAGCATTTCTGATTAGTTTCAAGCTAAAGAACAACGACACAAAAAACAGCTCTGGGTTCAGATGCGATTCAGCCCAAAGAGGTGGAGAGAGCTACCCTTAACTAACAGAGACTCTGCATGTGAACACTCCATTTCTACTGCTCCATTTCTTATGCTCCAAAAATTTGGATCATTCTACCAGCTGATATTAGAGAAACATAGAGCATCTTAAATTAAGATCTTATGTTATTCTTTTATTTTTCCCAGTAGTCTGAAGGCAAAAAGTTTTGTTTTGTTTTATTTTATTTTATTTTATTTTATTTTATTTTAATATTTCTTGCTATTTTTATGTTCTTCTTTTCAGTGTAAGCACCCTGCTTTCTTTAGAAGCTTGGTTTAAAAATAAAGCTTTGCTGCTGACCTTATGCTATTCTTTTATTTTTTTAGAATAGCTTTTATGTGATATTTATTTTATTTTTGTGTTGCTGTGTGCTTATATGTGCTGTTTTTTTATTACATTATATATATTTTATATAGTTAAATTAGTATAATTGGACCATTTTTCCCAGTAGTCTCAATGGCAAAAAGTGACTTTATTTTATTTTATTGTATTTTATTTCTTGCTATTTTTTTATATTCTTCTTTTCTGTGTAAGCACCTTGCTTCCTTTAGAGGCTTTGTTTAAAAGAGTAATTAATATAATAAAATATAATATAATTAATAATAATTTAATCTATTTTCCTGACCTACTGACTTATGTATTATAATAATAATAATAATAATAATAATAATAATAATAATAATAATAAACAGAAATGCATCCTAAATTAAGATCTTATGTTATTCTTTTATTTTTTAGGATAGCTTTTATTTGAAATTGATTTTATTTTTGATATGTGTGCTTATATATGCTGTTTTTATTTTATTAGTGACCTTTTCAAAAAGTGACCTTCTTTTCTTTTCTTTTCTTTTCTTTTCTTTTCGTGCTATTTTTATACTCTTCGGTGAGGGCACCTTGCTTCCTTTAGAAGCTTTATAAAGCTGTTTGTTATTTATTTATTTATCAATAATAATAAGCAGTGTTGGGGAGTAACTAGTTACATGTAACGGAATTACGTAATTTAATTACAAAATAAATGTAACTGTAATTAGTTACAGTTACTGAGAAAAAATGTGTAATTAAATTACAGTTACTTTTGAAAAATGCCAGTGATTGCAAAAGGGATTACATCTGATTTTTTTCACATGCCCACCCCTACTTACAGATCTAATTGACTTCTTTCATAAATTGCATTGACTGCTCTAAAATGCGACACCAATGTTTCAGGAGTTTAGAACACAGAATAGGACACATGCTTATTCAATAACTTTTATTTCCTATTTGGGTTTATGCATAAACTTTATTTTTTAAGATTGTTTTTTCCAAGGCATTGTTAAATGCTAGTGTTTTCTGTCATAACTATGCAAACATTTGATTTCAAACCCAGTATCATAGCTATTAAACTATTTCCTGTTATGATGTTATTTATGTTATGACCTTGTTATGACATATAGCGCAACTGTGCTCACGGTGACCCGAGTTCGATTCCTGTCTCGAGGTCCTTTGCCGCTCCCCTCTCTCCTCCCAGCTCTTTCCTGTCATCTCTCTACTGTCCTATCTCAATAAAAGGCATAAAAAGCCCAAAAAAATAAGTAAGTCTGAATTTGTGGTGGCTGTGCTTTAAATTTAATTATTACACAGCTCAGGCACATTCGGGGCAACTTAAGTCATAATTTTTCTTGGCGGAAGCTTTGCGTTTGGTTAGCTAATAAAATATTAAAGCTTAATTCAATATTATGTGTACAATTTCTTAATTCTGTCATCCTGGTACCGTGGACTTGCTCTATTGTTTCATACAAATGCAGCTGCTGCCTTTTTTTTTTTTGTACACTGTAATGGATTATAAAATAACTAACAAACTAGTGCTACTACTTTATTATTTATGTGGTGAAATGTTGTGTAATAAAACTGGTATGACTGCACTGTAACCCTAAAATGTCTAGTTTGAACTTGCCGTTTGCTAGCAACTGATTTCTTCATGGAAGCTTTGCGTCTAATAATTTTGACACAAAAAAGTAATCAGTGTTGAGTGCTACTGTAAAGTTAACTCTGCCTGGTTTAAATGTTTCAAAATGATTAACAGTTGAAAATATTAGACATTTAGAAGTAATCAAAAAGTAATTAAAAGTAATGTTACATTACTTTAATAAAGTAACTGAAAAGTTACACTACTTATTACATTTTAAATCAAGTAACTTGTAATCTGTAACCTATTACATTTCCAAAGTAACTTTCCCAACACTGATAAGAAGAATGAGAATGAGAATAGGAATAATTTCATCTATTTTCCTGATCTATTGATTTATGTATGTCTTTATTATTATTATTATTATTATTATTATTATATTATTATTACTATTATGGTGTTTTATGACCTGTTTTGTGTTTGTGTTTGTTTTCTGTACAAGCACCTTGAAAAGCTTGCTTTAAAAATAAGTTATTATTATTATTAATATTAATATTAATATTAATATTATTTACTTGCATTTTAATATTCTCATTTTATCTGGAAGCACTTTGAGAAGCTTGTTTTAAAAATACAATTTATTATTATTATTTTTATTTTTATTTATTTATTTAGTTTTTAATTTATTATTGTTTTTTTTGTTGTTGTTTTTCCAACAATAATCTGGATCTGGGACTTGTAAAACATGTGTTATATATATTTATTATTATTTATGATGTTGTTTTGACATTGCATATCAGGCTAGTCCCTAGTGAAACGTCTGTGTTCTTATGGCCCATCGTCCAATCAGCATTTTCAGGCATTAATCAGGTATGTGGGGCTCCGGTGAGTGTCTTAAAGACCTGAAAGTCATGGACACAAATACATAAATTGTTCAGGCCCTTCTGGTGTGGTGATAAATAACATTTATAGTCTGTTCAATGCTGTGCTCATAGGTCATAAAATACTACACGTGTATCCAGTTTAATTCTAGATGTCCGCTCCAGGACAGCGAGTATTTTAATGCTGTACAGATGCCTCTGTGTTGGTCATCCAGACCATGAGACACTGGTTGGCAGGTCTATCTGTCATGTGTGAGAGTGTTTATAGTGCTGTACATTGGGTGAACAGCTGGAGTCCCATAACCTCTGTAATGAGGCCAATAATGTAGACACTCCTGCTACAAATGCCATCCCGTCCCAGCTTGCATTACATTATGTGTAATTTTATCTCTGTGCCACATGACCTAGAGCTGCAGGCGCGAACAGGTTCACCACTGACCCTCCAGACTCAAAAAATAGTTTTCTTTTCTTTTCTGCATGTGCTAATTGAGTTTATGATTTAAACTTGTCATTGCACAATGCAAATATACTTGGCTCTTACAATGTAATGTTTTTCATTTGTAAGATGTAAGCATCTGCTAAATGAATAAATGCTATGTTTATTGAAGCTAGTTTTGAGTCTGAATGTGAAGCATCTTGGCAATCGTTTCTTGTTTATTTGTTTTTATTACTTTTGTTCCTCTCACAAGATGTTCTTTAAATTTCAAATGTCATTTATTTTTATTCATAGTGCAGGGATCTAAAGAGTCCCTGATGCAATCTGCACTCTGTCTGCCAATGGCTGCTCATTTCATGTGATGGATCCCCAGGGCTGACGCTGTGCCCTGGATTACCAGACTTTATTTGAACCACGTAGTTTGATTGGCATGTGTGATAAGAGATCATAACTATCACAACCTTATTGTGGCTGCCATTGGCCACTATTATTGTTGCTCATACTTTGCTTTAGTGATCTAAATAAGCACACATCCTGCACTGTTTGTGTTGGTGCAATCATTTTTGGCAAGCTGTTACGTTACTAAATAAATCATATAGGGCCCTATGAAATCCGTTGTATTTTTTTTTTTTTTTTTTGCCAAATTCTGTTTTATTTTTTGTTTGTTTATATTTATTTTTGTTTGTTTTTTTTTCCCCACTATTCGTTTTTACGTTTTCATTTTTCTAGACTGTGTTTTTAATGGTTAAATTAATTTTTATTTTTCAAAAAGCATGTCAAATTAATTGAAATCATGAAGTTACACATTTTAACAGCAATTTATTAAAGGCTTAAGAAAAAAAAATTTAAGGTCCTATGAAATATGTTTTATTTTCTTGTTGTTGTTTTGTTTTAATTGTTTTTGTTTTTTTTAACCCAATTCTGTGCTTTCCATTAATTTTCTGGATTGCATTTTAATGGGGTGTGTGTATATATATATATATATATATATATATATATATATATATATATATATATATATATATATATATATATATATTATATTATATATATATATATATATATATATATATATATATATATGGTAAATAAATTCTGGTTAATCATTTTTATGGTAAGTATTCCTTAAAATAATGCTTTAATTATAGGGCCCTAATCATATCCATATAGTAGAATATCTTGTTTTTTTTGTTTTTTTTTGGCTTTGAAGGGACTTTGAAACAGCCTCCACGCGTATTAAAGGAGAAGTCTACTTCCAAAACGAAGATTCAAATATAATGTACTCACCCCCTTGTTATCCAAAATAATACAATTTATATACTTTTTAATGTCAAACGCTCATCTTGTCTTACTCTGCCTGGACTGCTTTTTTTTCTGGTTCATGACAGTTAGGGTATGTCGAAAAACTCTTATCTCATGTTCTCCCTCAACTTCAAAAACGTTCTATGTCGATGTTTTGCCTTTTTTGTTAAGGGTGTTTGATCTTCTTTTCATGTTCACTTTGCAAAGACTGGGTGGGTACTTCTGCAGTGATGTAGGATGATTTTGAAATGATTTTTGAAGTTGAGGGAGAAAATATGATTGGAGTTTTTCGACATATCCTAACTGTCTTGAGTCAGAATACACAGAGTTTGGGGAGAGAAAGGCAATACGAGCGTTTGAGATTAAAAAGCATTTATTGTATTTTTTTTTTTTAATGAAAATAACTGATCGTTTTACTAGATAAGGCCCTTCTTCCTCGGTTGGGATTGTTTACAACCGCATTTAAACTGCATTTTGGTTCAAAATCGGGGCACCATAGCAGTCCATTATATGGAGAAAATGCTGAAATGTTTTCCTCAAAAAACATAATTTCTTTACGACTGAAGAAAGAAAGACATGAACATCTTGGATGACAAGGGGGTGAGTAAATTATATGTGAATCTTTGTTTTGGAAGTGGACTCATTTAACAATGTTAGCATAAGCGATCAGCACGAATGTTTTCATCAGAAAATGGAAAATTCTAGTTATCTTTATTATTACATGCTTATTTAATTTAGATTGAAAGTAGAAGAAAAGGTTGACACAAAAAGGGAAATTAATTGCAAAAACTTATCTCCAAAATGCAATAAAAGCAGTTTTTTTGCAGAGGCTTTGAAAAGACATGGAGGATTTTAGATTGAAAATGAAGGACAAATCCCCACAGCTGACGTTCATTACGGTGGACTCTGTGCTCTGTTGGTCCAGATGTTAGCAGTTCGATACTGTTTAAAAGTTTGGGGTCAGCAAGATTCAGCAAGGATGCATTAAATTGATAAAAAGTGACAGTAAAGACATGTTACAAAAGATTTCTAATTCAAATAAACACTGTTCTTTTTTAACTTTCTGTTCATGAAAGAATCCTAAAAAAAACATGTATCATGGTTTTCACAAATATATGAAGCAGCACAACTGTTTTCAACATTGATAATAATCAGAAATGTTTTTTTGAGCAGCAAATCAGCATATTATAATGATTTCTGAAGGATCACGTGACACTTAAGACTGGAGTAATGATGCTGAAATTTCAGCTTTGATCACAGGAATAAATTACATTTTAAAATGTATAATCAAATACAGAAGTTACTTTAAATTGTAATAATATTTCACATTTTTACTGTATTTTTCATCAAATAAATACAGCATTGGTGAGCAGAAGAGACGACTCTCAGAAACATTTTAATGGTGGTGAATGAGCGTGAAGACTGTTGAGAACTGTACTCCCTTAATATGTGGTTTCTCTAATATAGACGTACCCTGATCCTGCATCACAAATGGATTTTAAATGAAGAATTAGCATTGATCATGCACTTTAGTTCAAGGCAGGGTTTGATCTGTGTCTGAGAAATGTACCCCTGAGGGCCTTATTACATGCTTTAATAAATCAGACTGTTAAAAGAGCAGAGCCTGGAAGAATATTTCTAGAGATTTTCCTTCTTTCTTTTTTTTTTCTAGTTTTGATATTTTTAGTGCTGGTGCTTTAATTAGCACTTTGAAAGGGCTGTAGGTGTTAGACAGCTTGCTCAGTAAAAGCTTCCCGGACAAGTTGCACCTTTTAATAAATAATTCCACTTTTAAAAGGCTCCCGTATTCTTGTTCCATTTTGTTGCGGTCTATCTAGCTGTTTTTGAATTCATCTTACATAAACATCCCCTAAAACTACGTCAGGTGAACCTGATACAATTTTTCAGTCCCTAATATATCTCGTGGGAAAGAAAGGCACAGATAAACTTAAACTAAAAATAAAAACAGCCATATCAGTTTTGTTAGGCCCAAAACAAACTCTGCGTTAGCCAGGCATTCCTATCTGCATACTTGTGTCATAATGTAATTTCCTGTATGCCATTTTTTTTATTCTGTTTTTAGGTGCTTGTTTGATCCAAAGTTTAAAGGAATAGTTCACCCAAAAATGAAATGTTGCTGTAAATGTACTCTCAGGCCATTCAAGTTAACGTCTTGGAAAGCCAAAGGCTGCATGTTTGTAAAAAAAACAAAAAAACAAAAAAAACAAATTCATCATTAAGACATTTTAACTTTAAAATATGAGTCGATAATCCGTAATAATGCTCCAAAGAAAAAGCCAATTTCCTGTTGTAGATTTTTGTGATGTTTTGTCAGCTGTTTGGACTCTCATTCTGACGGCACCCATTCACTGCAGAAGATCCACTGGTGAGCAAGTGATGGAATGCTACATTTCTTCAAATCTGTTCCCATGAAGACTGGAGTAATGATGCTGAAATTTCAGCTTTGATCACAGGAATAAATGACATTTTAAAATGTATAGTTGCAGACACATAATTTTCAAACGATTTGTATACTATTTGAACTGAACTGAGCTGAATGATGACATTATTGAATTCAATGATGAACTGCCTTTAACTAAAAATTGAGTGTTTGCTGTTGCCCTTCTGCCTTATTGATGCACTATTTCCTATTTAATACTGTACAGCCGCTTTGTCACAATTCTGTATTGTTAAAAGTGGTATATAAATAAAGGTGACTTGACTTGACTTGAAGAAACAAACTCATCTTGGATGGCCTGAGGGTTAAGCAAATTTCAAGCAAATTTTCATTTTTGTCTGAACTATTCCTTTAAATTAAAAAGAGATTTTTTAAAAAAAGCATGTAAGACCTTGAAGGCATTGGGGATTTTGTACACATCAACTTTATTCCTACTGATCCAAGTGATCTGGTTTTGTATTCATCTACTTGCTATCTAAATGCAGCTGGTAAATTCAATGCAAAACCAGACTAATGTAAGGCCACTTATGTTATAACTTTCCTTGATTAAACTAATGAAAAGATCTCTGATATTAGACTGAAGGACTTTCAGGGTTTTCAGGTGTCAGATGGCAAGTTTGATTTGAATAATTCAAACTTTAAAAGCTTCTTGCTGAATATTTTCATTCAACGACTCACAATCTGACTGACTATAAACCTGTGGCCGGTGTGTAATTAGCGCAGCTGTAAGCTCTTCGCTTTTGTTTCTCCTGCAGCGGCGTCTAAGACGGGGGGTGTTCGTTTCACTGAGGAACCCGCTGCGGCCGCCGCTCACTCCCATGTGCATTTTGACGAGAAACTGCACGACTCTGTCGTCATGGTGATACCCGAGTCAAACGGGAACTTCCTGGTTAAGGTGAGAGCGAGTTATATAGCTGGGGTTATTCATTAGCTTCATTTTAAGGTCTTCAGAAATGAATATGAGTTCATTTTACGGAGAGAACATTGATTTTATTTCTTAGCTCGCATCAAAGCTTAGCTTCTTTCCTTTGGTTAGCATGTTCTACTTGACTTCTAGCCTTGTTATTATGTGAAGAGACAGTGACAGAACTCATGCCAGGAGCCGTTCCAGCTGTATCTGGGATTTAACGAGGAAAAACAGGATCAGGAAACGACACAAGCCAGATTTGAACTGCATCACCTACATATGAGCAGCACAGGTCAATATGTCAGAACGTGTGCAATGACTGTTAGGCCCATTTTTTATTTATTTTTTTTTTAATTTTGATTATTTGTTGCCTGATATTTTTGGTGCAGTGCATTGCCATCAAGGGTTTTATTAGTGGGTCTCACAAAGGCAACCTATTTGAACAAATTCCTCCTAATTCTAAGTATTAAACTGCCGTGTAATACATTTGTAATGAACAATATCTCCAATCAAGCAGCTTGCTCAAGAGAGATGTGTTATAGAATGATTGATGATTGGATGGATGGATGGATGGATAGATGGAATGACTGCTGGATGGATGGATGGAACAACTGTTGGATGGATGGATGGATGGATGGATGGATGGATGGAATGACTGTTGGATGGATGGTAGGAATGGGTGATATCTTATCATTTCCGATATACCGGTAAAATTCTTCCCCACAATAAGAATTAGTCTTCCCGCAATAATAACAACAAAGTCTACAGTAGCACGTGCGCGATACAGTTTTGCATATGAGCCTGTTTACAAACCTGTTGTCCAACAAAGATATAATTTATTGACATGCTTTTTCTCTAAATTAACTGCATAACATAGACGAGTGTTTAAAAACAATCTTTTTCGATCAGACGTGGCTTCATATCACAGAATGAGGCAGAAATCATACCTTTTAATAGTATTATTAAAGCTATGTCAATTAGCATTGCATTGTAAATACACTTTATCCTTATAAAAATACCCAAGATTGCTTGAAGAACACCATATACTGTAGCAACAGTAAGTTTATTCTCGTTTCCTCAGTTAAAATTTCTCAGTCTGCGTTCTATTCAGCTACAGGGATTTCCTGGAACGTAGTCAGTACTATTACTTCTGCTGTAAAGCATATGTGGAGTTTTTGTGCAAGGGTACCCACTGACTACCAGTGAATTAAACAGTCATTACATTGTATGTGTGTACTCAGTTATACTCTCTTTTGGGTAAAAATAGTAAAGATAAAAATTGTCTCTAAAAAAATCAGGATTCCCTGAATTATCGTCATTGATATCGTTATCGCAATAATACCAGAAATTATGGATGGATGGATGGATGGAACGACAGTTGGATGGATGAATGGAATGACGTTGGATGGATGGATGGATGGATGGATGGATGGTTGGATGGAACGACTGTTGGATGGATGGATGGATGGATGAATGGATGGAATGACTGATGGATGGATGGAACAAAGGATGAATGGTTAGAACCATGGATGGATGTTGGTTGGTTGGTTGGTTGAAAGGAATAATGGAAGGATGGATAGAACGATGGATGAATGATGAGTGGTTAGGACAATGGATGGAACAATGGATGAATAATGGAGGATAGAACGACAAATGAATGGATGGATGTTGGTTGTTTGGATGGAACGATGGAAGAATGGATAGCGCTACGGGTGAATAGAACAATGAATGAAGGAATGATGCGATGAATGGTTAGAACGACTGATGGATGAATGTTGGATGCTTAGAACCATAGATGGATGGATGATGGTTGGTTGGTTAGATGGATGGAGTGACGGAATGCTGGAGAGAACAATGATGTGAGTGAATGATGGATGGTTAGAACGTTGATGGATGGAATGTTAAAATGATGCATGGGAAGATGATGGATGGAACGATCGATGGGTAGAACGATGGATGAATGATAGAGGATAGAACAACGGATGGACAGAATCATGGATGAATGAAGGATGTTAGAACAATCGATGGATAAATGGATAAAATCATGGAAAGATGGATCGAAATAATGTTAAAATGATGGATGGATGGATGGTTACAACAAGAATTTTTTGTAGTTAGCTATTTGTTCTTTTATAGTATTCATATTTGTTTGCTTTTGGAAGGAAAATGTCATATGGTAAATATTCTATGAATTATTTTAGGTTTTTGTTTTGTTTTGTTTTGTGTGGTGGTATGTTATTGTTAAGATTAAGTGCTTTTTCATCAAAAAATGAGTATATTATGAAAGTAAACACTGTCTGTTTGGATATCATGTTGACTCTTAACATGTTTGAAATAGTTTACTGAAGGTCCAGTCTCCAGTTGCTTGTTATTGTTGTTGTGAGAACAGTGACTTTTTGAACATATTGAAACACACAGAGACTCAGTGTTTGTGTTCCTCCTACTCACAAATATCTAAGAGACAAGATACACAAGCACACATCATGCTCGCGTTCACCCCACAGCGGGTGTCATATTCTCGGACTCTTTTCATTGCAGACGTCTCTCTCGAACTGCCCTGTTACTGCCCCGTGTTGCCATGGAGACCAGCTGCAGTGCCATCGAGCAGTATATAAACACCTGTACCTCCGGACTGCATCTGTTTTCTTTGATTATTGTGTTTTGATGAGGGCTGTGGTCAGATAAGACGTTATTTGATTCTGTCATCCTTCACTGAGACCCAGATGCAGTTTGACAGTTTCCTGGCATGAGTTCTGTCACAGTCTTTCCCACTTTTCCAGTTCCCCTTGTTTTTATTTTTAAAATATCATCCTGCTTTCCTTCGCTGGTTAGTAAGATCTTTAAATAATGAACATTAAATCTGACAGATTTTTTTTTTAGGGGGCTGTGAAACAGTTTCAACCAGTTACATCAGTGGATCATATAATAGATTATAGAACGTGTCTTTCAAGCTCCTAAAACTAAGAACTCATTGATTTACATTACAAGCTATCAGGATTTCATCTTATTTTTTGGCCATATAAATATCAGCATCTGCACCAAATTGCATATTTTTCTCAGTTTGGTCCTTTGGATAATTTTTCCCTCCTCGACTATCAGCTCAAATATGATATTCAACAAAAAACACATGCATTTATTTTGACTGAATGTAATTGCATTTTTAAATTTTAACTGTTACATTTAAAAAAATAAAATAAAAAATAAAAAATGTTTTCTGACTATTGTTTCATATATCAGGCTTTAGCGGGTTAATAAGTCAACTATGATTCTATAAATTATTCTTGACTATGATTTCATCATTGATCAGTCAAGGCTGATTTCATTAATGAAATTAGCTATTAGTCATCCATGAAGCAATCAACCATGATTCATAAATTAAAGTCAACTAGGGATTTATAAATAAGTAAACAGTAATTCATACAATAATTTAATTACTCAGATAACATTAACATCATTTATCACAGTAAACTATGATCTCAGAACAAGTGCAAACAACAGTTTGACTCCTAATTCTGGTGTCTCATGCATCTCATAAATCATAGTCCTGCTGACACCCAACTATAACCTCTCTGTTTTTCTTGATCTCCTCAGGTGGGCTTCCTGAAAACACAGCACCGATATGAGATCGTGTTCACTCTGCCTGAGATGGCACACCTTGGGAAAGATGTGTGTCCAGCCCCCATCCCCAATCCACACCTCCGTATCACTAATATAACACCGTCCTCAGACGGTACGTCCCACCACTCAAGGTTCAGCTCTCTGACCCAATACAGCAGAACACATTGATGGGAAAAAAAAAAGTGAATTCCAAATGTTTTTGTCAGGCAAACTCTTAAAAATGAATGTCCATTACTGGCATTAATGGTTCAGTGAAGAACTTTTAACAGTATATGGAATTTTTCCATTCCATAAAAGGTTCTTTAGATGATTACAATGTTCTTCACACACTGAAAGGTTGTTTGGAGTACCGAAAATGGTTCTTCTATAGCATCAATGTGAAAAGCCCCTTTTGGAAACTTGATAACAGACAGATACAGATGCAGAATGGAAATATACTTGTATGGCAGAGGTTTATGTCCCCCTTAAGAATAAAACTAGTCTGAGAGCCATACAGCATGTTCCAGTGAAGAGCTCTCAGAGCCGGTTTCCACCAGTTATTTCTATGAGTTTATTTAGTGTGAAAGAGTAAACGAGTGCTCTATGAAGGGAATATGATCACCAGTTTACAAAAGATTCTTCAGCGCACATGAATCATCGCATAGTGCTGTTGAATAGGTAAATTACTGAATGCTTTAAATGCTGTGGACCTGCTGATGACAAACAGTCTCTATATTAACAGTAACTGAAATGAACTGACGCTCATTTGAGGGTATTGGTGAGATCTATTAAACAAATAGATAAATGGTCGGCATGTGTGTTTATTTATTTATTCATGTATTTACAGATATTAAAACAACAAAACATTTATTCAGCATGCAGCTGACTATAAGTAAAGTTTAAGTGGTCTTTTTTTCAGGGAATACATTCTTATTTTGCAGTTTACCATGCAGAGAAGATGCTTGTGTGTTTAATTCAATTCTTTTATTTGTATAGCGGACACTTTTCACGATACAAATCGTTGCAAAGCAGCTTTACAGACAATTCAAATTTCTACAATATATTTAGTAATAGCATACTAGTGGTGACTGTCAAGTTGATGTACATACGGCAGAGATGTATGGTAAAAGTCAGTAATCAAACGTGGGCACGAGACGCGTGGCAGTGGTCAAGATGTGTTTTTAAAAGTTGAACTTTTAAATGGATGCAAGCTCAGCGTAAGCAAATTTTACCCAGCGCATATTTATGTGAAAAACAATGGGATAGCTACACAGTAGAAAGAGAAATGCATTGGGAACGACCGTTAAAGGGGTCATGACATGGATTTTTTTAAAAACACTTTTAATATGTTCCTTAAGATTTTGCACAAAAAAACTAATATGTGGAAAAATGATTATTTTCGACCCTCATTCTGAACCTGTCTGAAACTACCTGTTTTTAAGGGATGCGTCCTTTAAAGGGGTCCTATTATGCTTTTTTAGTGTTGATTTTGTTTTTGGGGGTGTACTAGGACATGCTTTTATGCTTGGTGGTTCAAAAAACGCATTTTTTTAACATAATTTACATTATTACAATACATTTCTCCCAGCCTGGCACAAACGGCTCGATTAGTTCCGGGTTTAATGAAGGCCCGCTTTCCGAAAAACGAAATTAGTTGCAATTGGTTAGCTCTCCCACTGCGTTGTGATTGGCGAACAGCTTTAGACGGTGTTTTAATACTGTCACGCCCCTTGTCAAAGAAGCAAGTTCCGTGTACAACTGTTAGTGCAAGCTAGATTAAAGGTACAAAAACTCATTGATTCACTACAGGAGGCATTTATTGACTCCCCAGAGCCATGTGAGGCACTTTTTATTATGGATGGATGCACATTATTGGACTTGTTTTGGACTGATGAAGAGAAACACCCATCTGTGCCATTCTAAAGCTTGGGAGTGGCAGGATAAATTTTAAGATAACTCCGATTGCATTTGTCTGAAGGAAAGGAAGTCATATACACATATGGTGCATGGAGGGTGACGAAAAATAATATGCTACAGTAGTGTTGGGTCCTATCCTCAGCCTGTGAGGTGACCAATACATGATATTATTGTCCTAATTTATTTAATTATTTACATACTTAGTTTCATTGCCCGAAACCAGCTCCAGCATAAGGCTAAAAGCAGCCTAACATTATTAAAGAACATCATCACTGATTAGCCTAGCCTATTCTAGTGCAAGTTCGTGTTATAAGTGAAGCTATCTACACTGTATGATGAATAAATCTCTTACCATACACACGTCTGCGTCGCGTTACGGCTCCGACGCGGCAACCGGAGTAGATCGCGGATTCGGCATGTGTTTCGACCCCCTGTACTGCACACGTCTGCGGCGCGTTACTGCTCTGAAGCGGCCACTCTAGTCAATGCTTGTGTTGATACCCGATGCGCTGCAGCTCGTTGAAGCGGCTCTCCCCACTGCATTGCTAAAGTTAGGCTAATCCTCCATCTCGTCCCTACCCACCCCCCAACAATTTGAATTTCCATAGGAGGGATTTAATTATATTTAATGATTTTCTAATGGACATCATTGCATGCGGAAAACAAATGCTGTAGTCCAAAGGACCATTGTAGTTCTTGATAAGAGATTTTTTTAAAAAACAAAATATCTCCCTTTGGAGTGGACTTTGAGATTTGTAACTTTGTAGATATTTTTTATGCCCAAAGATACATACCACACACTGACTAAAATTCAAAAAGTGAAAAAGCATAATAGCACCCCTTTAAGGCTTCTCAGTAATCGGCAACTGTTATAATTGGCTAACATCATTGCACAAGAAACCATATCAATGCCCCCTCATTATTGCATGTGACTGTTTTAACAACATGATAAAAAAAAGGTTATTTCCAGACCAAGCATTATGAAATCATTTACTTACAGTTTGTGATGCAGCTGCAGTCAGATCTAGTACCGCTTCATCTTTCAACATAAGTTTTTTTTTGTGAACTCCCCATGACACTGTGCCTCAATTACAAAACAACATGCTCCAAAGTCCGAACAATCTTCTGACAAGATACTGGATGGCATTAAAAATAAACCATCCACTTGTTCCTTACGCCAGGACCTTTCTGATATCTGTACAAGGACGCGAAAGAGCTGCCTAAACCAAACATGTCAAAGCAAACATTCCTTCACTTCGTTTGTCCTATTGATGACAGATTAAGCTCGTAGACTGTCAGAAAATGAACATGCATATGTATACTGTGTCCAGTGTGGACAAGATAGTGGCAGTGATTGTAATTTCTATTTGCTTTTGACGCGATGTGACACTCGCATTCAGCATAAACAAGTGTCAGCCGTTCAGCAGCTGAACGGCAGTGGGCGGGGCCTGTGGTGAGATGATGACTAATGAAACCTAGCTCTGGAGGCAGTGTTTATGCAAATGTTTGTGCCTGGGTGCATCGCCTTGCACCTCAGATCCAAACAAGCCATTTTTGGAGTTTGATTAAATAAATGCTTTGTTATAACGAGGACATTTTAAGCTATGAAACTTGCAGGATGTTTTAATGGTACAAATATCTCTTACATGCTGAAAGACCGAGACACAAGCGCAACGTCAATGATATTCTCTTTTACGTTGAAAACAGCGCAATAGCAAAAAACATTCTTTGAGAAACGCCACTAAACTATTGGTACATTGACATTCTGAAGTGTACTTGTTTAAATACTGTGTTTACTTCAAACGGGCGTTCAAACATTTTCAAACAATTTCTGGCCCAGAAGCGTTAGTTTGAAGACCAGGCTATACCTGTTTGCGATTATAATGCCACTCCTGTTTAACACTGTAAAGCTGCTTTGACACAATCTGTATTGTATAAAGCTATAAAAATAAAGGTTGTAGCAGGTTTAAGGCTCTTTCCATTGCCCTGATAGATTGCGTGCCTGTACCCATAAAAGGATAAATATAGATGTCAGACAGCAGATGTACCAATGAATAGATACTTATAGCTGAACTCATAAATGAGTCCTACATTCGTAAATTGGTGTGATCTACGAGCATCTATGAGATTAAGACACCCTTCTTGCACAGTGGCTGCAGATGATTGTATAAATTACTTTGCTTTATTATTTTGGACTCTGTGTCTGTTTTTAGGAGGTCTGAGGGTGACGTGTGAATATATGGCTCATCAGGAGGGAGTGATGTGTGAGGAGGTGCAGATTCTTAGTGAGAGCAAAGAGGATGCGAGTGTAAAAGTCAAAGTTCATGCTCGTGTCATGGGTAAGTGACGACAGATTTATCATTATCCTGGCTAATTTTCCTGAGAGTTATAGTTGTGACATTTTGAAAACTAGTTAAGGCACATTAATAAATGGTGCCCTGAATGAAGGAGATCAGATGTGAGGTTGTTTGCTGCCCTCTACTGGTGTTCTTATGTAAACACTGATTAAAAGAATATTTCAAGTGCAATACAAGTTAAGCTCAACTTATCTTATCTGACCCTGGAGTAGGGCTGTCAAACGATTAATCGCGATTAATCACATACAAAATAAAAGTTTGCCTAATATATGTGTGTGTACTGTGTTAGATTAATATGTATATATAAATACAAACACATTCATGTATATATTTAAGAAATATTTACAAGTATATGTATTTATTACAATTTTTATATAATATTATATATAAATAAAAATATTTTGTGCATAACATATTTCTCTTAAATATATACATTAATTTGTGTTTATTTATAAATACATAATAATTATACCCAGTACACACATATATATTAGGCAGACTCAAACTTTTATTTTGTATGCGATTAATCGTTTCACAGCCCTACCCTGGAGTTTTAAAAGTTAAAGGAATAGTTCACCGTACAATGAAAAATTGCTAAAGCAGTCCATCCAGTATGCAGATGAGTTTGTTTATTCACGTTTGGAGAAATTGTATCATTACATCATCTGCTCACCAATGGATACTTTGCAGTGAATGGGTGCCGTCAGAATGAGAGTCCAAACAGCTGATAAAAACATCACAATAATCCACAAGTAATCCACACCACTCCAGTCCATCAGTTTAACTGAAAAGCTGTGTGTTTGTAAGAAACAAACCCATCATTAAGATGTGCTTTTAACTTTAAACAATTGCTTCTGGCTAAAATACAAGTCCTCTGTTCATAATTTAGCTTCCTCTGGTGAAAAAGTCATCTTATCTGGATCAAGAGAGGATGCATAGATCATGCAATGTTTACAAAAGAAAACAGTTCTAAACAAATATGTGGGTGGACCTTGACAACAGGACTTTTCACTGAAGGAACCGTTATTATAGACTCGTACTTTGGCCAAAAGTGATGGTTTAAAGTTAAAAACACCTTAACAATGAAACTGTTACTTACAAACACACAGATTTTCACTTCACAAGATGTTAACTGATGGACTGGAGTGGTGTGGATTACTTGTGGGTTATAAGTTTTTATCAGCTGTTTGGACTCTCATTCTGATGGCGCCCATTCACTGAGTATACAGGTCCTTTTCAAAAAATTAGCATATTGTGATAAAGTTCATTATTTTCTGTAATGTACTGATAAACATTAGACTTTCATATATTTTAGATTCATTACACACAACTGAAGTAGTTTCAAGCCTTTTATTGTTTTAATATTGATGATTTTGGCATACAGCTCATGAAAACCCAAAATTCCTATCTCAAAAAATTAGCATATCATGAAAAGGTTCTCTAAACGAGCTATTAACCTTATCATCTGAATCAACTAATTAACTCTAAACACCTGCAAAAGATTCCTGAGGCTTTTAAAAACTCCCAGCCTGGTTCATTACTCAAAACCGGAATCATGGGTAAGACTGCCGACCTGACTGCTGTCCAGAAGGCCATCATTGACACCCTCAAGCAAGAGGGTAAGACACAGAAAGAAATTTCTGAACGAATAGGCTGTTCCCAGAGTGCTGTATCAAGGCACCTCAGTGGGAAGTCTGTGGGAAGGAAAAAGTGTGGCAGAAAACGCTGCACAACGAGAAGAGGTGACCGGACCCTGAGGAAGATTGTGGAGAAGGACCGATTCCAGACCTTGGGGGACCTGCGGAAGCAGTGGACTGAGTCTGGAGTAGAAACATCCAGAGCCACCGTGTATAGGCGTGTGCAGGAAATGGGCTACAGGTGCCACATTCCCCAGGTCAAGCCACTTTTGAACCAGAAACAGCGGCAGAAGCGCCTGACCTGGGCTACAGAGAAGCAGCACTGGACTGTTGCTCAGTGGTCCAAAGTACTTTTTTCGGATGAAAGCAAATTTTGCATGTCATTCGGAAATCAAGGTGCCAGAGTCTGGAGGAAGACTGGGGAGAGGGAAATGCCAAAATGCCTGAAGTCCAGTGTCAAGTACCCACAGTCAGTGATGGTCTGGGGTGCCATGTCAGCTGCGGTCAATGCAGCTAGCTATCAGGAGATTTTGGAGCACTTCATGCTTCCATCTGCTGAAAAGCTTTATGGAGATGAAGATTTCATTTTTCAGCACGACCTGGCACCTGCTCACAGTGCCAAAACCACTGGTAAATGGTTTACTGACCATGGTATTACTGTGCTCAATTGGCCTGCCAACTCTCCTGACCTGAACCCCATAGAGAATCTGTGGGATATTGTGAAGAGAAAGTTGAGAGACGCAAGACCCAACACTCTGGATGAGCTTAAGGCCGCTATCGAAGCATCCTGGGCCTCCATAACACCTCAGCAGTGCCACAGGCTGATTGCCTCCATGCCACGCTGCATTGAAGCAGTCATTTCTGCAAAAGGATTCCCGACCAAGTATTGAGTGCATAACTGAACATAATTATTTGAAGGTTGACTTTTTTTGTATTAAAAACACTTTTCTTTTATTGGTCGGATGAAATATGCTAATTTTTTGAGATAGGAATTTTGGGTTTTCATGAGCTGTATGCCAAAATCATCAATATTAAAACAATAAAAGGCTTGAAACTACTTCAGTTGTGTGTAATGAATCTAAAATATATGAAAGTCTAATGTTTATCAGTACATTACAGAAAATAATGAACTTTATCACAATATGCTAATTTTTTGAAAAGGACCTGTATTTTCAGCAATGTTTCATTTTTGGGTGAATTTTTTTTTTTTTTCTTTTTTTTTTGTTTTTTACAGCCTGTTCTGTGTACTGGTGCTAAAGTTAAACCTGGAGTCCTGTAAATGACTTTTTTTTTCTTTTTTTTTTTTCAGACCGTCATCACGGTACTCCAATGCTGTTGGAAGGCGTGCGCTGCATAGGAGCAGAGCTCGAGTACGACTCTGAGCAAAGCGACTGGCAAGGCTTCGACTAAACGCCTGAACCTCACAGACTTCCCAATCAGTGCCACATATCTTGTGTCGGCAGTGACAGAATATTCCAGATTCTGGAATTCTGTTGTCAATGTCACTGCTTTGTGCTCGCAGAGTTTGGAAACAAACTGTGGCTACTAGCTTGTTTGTACTGTTACAATGGAATGCAGGAATGATCTGTCGTCTACTGTAGCTCTCTGTGATTTGTCGTTTTTCAGGTTTGGATTAAAAAAAACAATCAAATAGTGTGTGTTTGCTCTAACTGAATTCCAGTGTTATGACTGAATGTTTCTTTTAGATAAGGACAAATATAATATGCTCTTATGTCTGTGTTTCTGCACTTCTTTGCTCCAATCTGATGTGATTCTAACGATTTTTAACTAATTCTATGAGTGATGCTTGTGCTCACTGTGAATCAGCCTCTTATTTGTACCAGTAGGAGGCGCTGCTGACCACAAAATCAATCTTACATGTTTCACCATGAATTTGTTGGCATCTTGGCTTAAAAGTTTAAACGTTTTGATTCATCTACTGAAAAGAATTTGATAACAATTTATTTAAAATCAGTTTAGATCCAGCAAATGCTGGAGTTTTTGTCTGCCCTGATAGATTTTTAATGAGATCATCACTTTAAGGGCTTTTCATTCATCTTTTGTGTGTAACATTGGTCTGTTTTGTCAAGCCAAAGTGCCTGAAATCATGTACATTGTTCGTTTGTTTGATTGATGCCAGCATGTAAATCGAGCCATTACACATTGAATGTTGGCAGCCTTACTCCAGCATAGTATTGTACGTCTATTCTTAGGTCCATTTAACTGCTTTTATAAGGTCTCTGGATCTTTGTAAAAGTTCACGTGTCTTTTCAAACAGAATTTCAAAATAATAATTTCTCCCAGAGCAAATAATGTTGACGGTTTTCACTGTTGACAGCTTGTTTCTCCGTCTTGCTGTCTTTTTGTTTTTTACTCTGAAACAAATAAAATTCACTTGTTGATTCAAAATGCTTTTATAATCATTTGTGTGTTATAAAACAGTTGTGAATCATTGCATTAAACAGCCACTAGTGGTCAGTGTACTCTTCAATAATAAACCTATTCACAGTTTCAGAAATATAAAGTGTTGGACTTCGGGTTGTTGTATTGGTAACTGATGAATGTACAATAAAATCACGATCTTGAAAATGCGTGGAAATCAATTAAATTATGATTATACAAACGTAATGTCTACTCATGCATTTTCCTATAGGAAAACGGACGTCTACAGAAGATTAAATTCTTATGAGAAAAGGTGATGTGAGAAAGATTTTTCACTTTGTTTTCCATGTGATTGTGATCTGCCAGGAGAGATTTAATTATAACAAATGCACATAAACTTTAACTTCATTTAAATCTTATTTTCAATTAATTCTGAAACGTAGCATCGCGCGTTTATATAATGTATTTGTACTACGTAATGAAAAATGGAAACGCATCATGCAGTCCTTATTTCATCACGGGTGGGTTTCATTTTCCATTTTCTGAAGCAAAAACTATTTTTTAACCGTGCTATGCAAATCTGTCACCCTAATATACAAGGAAAATACATATGTAAAAGACCGGATTGTCTTGTGTCTCGTGTTCTTCTCATTTCCACTTAATTAATGCGAAAAAACTCTAATCCAAATTAAAAACTCTAATCCAGATTTTATAGTGCGCCCAAATCAGCACGTCAAGGTTTGTGTTTTGTGTGTCAGTCATTCATTGTCAGGATCTCCTCCTCAGGGCAGAGTATTGTCTCTATGCCTGAGTGTCACTACCTTTGTGTCACTGTGACATCTGACACTGATGGACTGAAGCAGAAAACTCTGCTCAAAGCCAAATGAACACTCCTGTAATCTTAGTTTTATGAAGATGTGGCAGCTTCCTCATGACATCTTCACAGATGGTGAGAGCATGTGATGCAGCTGCTCTACAGCTGGTCTAAGTGAGCTGCCAGCAACTCATACGCACTATTATTTTTGATATAAACAAAACTGACTAACATTAATATTTATACACCATTACACAATTTCCGTTAATAAATGGCACGCGAAACTGCTGTGCGCGAAAAATATGACTTACACAATAATAAGCGTCAATTTAATTAACTATTCTTGATCAAGAAAAGTGTAACTTAAATGTGTTTGCGAAAATAAGATCGCAAAAACCACGTCTGTGTAATTTTCGGGTAAAATTCAGAAATTCACATCGATCTTATTTTCATAATTGCCTACCTGTTTGTAAATGACTGTATTACAATGGTACGTTTTTACGTTTTATTTCGATAAAATACATTAATTTCTGTTTTTCATACTGAGACTGTTCCTACTTCCAAATACGCCTTAAATTGTTAAGAGTTTATTGCAGCTTCCGTGTTTTGTATTGCGTTTGTCTTTAAAGTTTAAACGATTTCGTAGTTGCATTATTGTTCACTTGGAAGACTTTAAATTTTTTACATATTTTTTACATTTACTTAAATTATATCCTCCACTTTTGGGTCTAGAATTTCGTTTCATCAACTAATAAATCCAATAAGGGAAAATGTAAATAAATAATACGTTGACTGGGTATGTTAAGGTCCACTTTTTCCTTACTATTCAGAATGAAAAACTAAAGAACTGTTTACGTCTTTATTCGACTCTAATTAAAAACAAATTAGATGCGGTAGCCTATAACCTAATGCACCTAGGTTGATTCACATTAAATTATATTTATGACCTAAATCTTGTTTTATTTTACTTGACAAAACATGTTATCCAACATACCAACTTTGAGAACTTTTTAGAACTTTTATTAGAAGCTGGAAGAACGGGAAACGGGGGATAGTTGTCCCACTTTTTACAATAGTGAGTTTTTTTTTTTTTTTTTTTTTTTTTTTTAAGTCCAGTACATTACATTTCATTAGACACAAACCTTAAAGCCTTGGCTATTAAATAAATAAATAAATAAATAAATAAATAAATAAATAAATAAATTAATTAATTAATTAATTAATTAATTAACTTTTTAATATCGTACTCTCAAGAATCTCAAGAACACAATTCAACATTTTGGTTACATGTGTGCTGTTACTGTTTTTGTTTACCTAAATATGATATTGGATTTTTTGTGTGAAAGACTTCACCAATTATCAGCTACATTTCACTCTTAAAGATAAAGATGCTTCGCGATGCCATAGAAGAACCTTTTTTTTTTTTTTTGTCTAAATGGTTCCATAAAGAACCTTTAACATCTAAAGAAGCTTTCTGTTTCACAAAAAGTTCTTTGCGGCGAAAGAAGGTTTTTCAGATTATAAAAGATAAGAAAGAGATGGTTCTTTAAAGAACCTTTGACTGAATGGTTCTTTGTGGAACCAAAAATGGTTCTTCTATGGCATCGCTGTAAAGATGCCATAGAAGAACCTTAAAGCACCTTTATTTTTAAGAGTGTAAAAACATACAAAGCCACTATTTGTGTTACTGAACATTTGTTCAAATTATTATATCTGAATTTATTCATTGATTGATTTAGGTGAGCATGTTTTGGGTTTAGTCGGTAAAAACAGAGGGGGAAGGGTCTGTATTTATTCGTGTTTATTGTATATCTGCTGTTTTGCAATATTTGCGTGTTGGAGGAGAGGGCCCGTGTGTGAGACTGTGGGGCCAGAGAGCAGTGGAGGCAATTAAACCTCTCTTGACTGTACTGTTGGTTTGAGGAAGTGACTGACAGCTCCATTCATCCTGTTCACGGTTTAATCTGTGCTGAGCAGCTGAATTCAATAATGAGCCATTTCGGCACTGAATGATAAACACTGCTGAAAGTGGCAAAACTGCAATTATGTCATTGCGGCCTTCGTAATGGGATTGCGCACTCAGATAAAAGATTCTAATTTTGTTGTTGTGTATTATGGCAGCGGTTCAATGATGAGATGAACACCTGCGGTTCGTGCACCGCGAGGTAAACACAAATAAACCTCTCGTTCATACTTACACAATAACGCACAGAATGTGTAACTTACAATGCATCTCACAAACCGAACCCCTTTCCCTTTTATCAATTATTGTTGATGCACATTAAAGTTGCGGTGAAGTTAGCTCAACATTTGTCAATACTGAGTTTAAATAACGTAAAGAATTAAACAACTTTGTCAAAGCAATAGGGAAATGGGCAAAAACCATGTTATTACATTTTTTTTTTTAAACATATTTGGTTTAGTTTGAAAAGGAGTATTGAACAGTCTATTACTCTATCTCTGCGAAACAGGCCTATGTAGTAAATATCTTAGGTCTTTTCTCTTTCCTTTTAGATTTAATTAAAAAGACTTTTAAAACGAATCGTTCCGGATTTTAATAGTTTGAGGTGCTTACTTTATAGGCTAATGACGCATCCGCTTACATTCGCCTTGGTCGTTATTACAAAAGCGCAATTTAAGTGACTGTGATATAGGCTAAAAAAAGCGACATCTACCTGTAATTAAATCCACTTACCGATCGCAAATATAAAGTCTAAAGATAGCAAGTATCGTTTCATTCACATTTCGCTGACCGCTAACGGGCGTTTAAACTATACCTCGTGCTTTTACTCGTCTCTGTTTACCAATCGATTGACGGATTACAGTCCGGAAGTGACGTCGCTCCTGTCAGTCAACGTAACAAATATATACTCTATTCTGGAAATTATATTTTAGTATGACGCCTGTAGCTCTCAGATTCTGTTTAAAATATTCTAATCACACCCACATTTTGCCCACATATTTGTATTTTATGGTTTATTATAGGATGTTCCTGAATTGGTCCCACGTAAATATGACCTCCCCCCTCCTCCCGAAGAAATCCTGAAATCCGCTGGCTCTTTCTCCAGAGCTTCTGTACAGCCCAGAGCAGATACAAAAACACACCCAGTGTAGACAACGAGTAAATCGACTGTATAAGTCATAAAAGGGGAAAAAAAAGGAAAGTTTGTGCTGCTCGGATCCATGTTTGTTGTGTGGAATTACTTATACGTGGTTAAGCAGTGAAGCGCCTCCCAGTGCCTCGGTCATAGACCTTGAAACCCAGCGCATATATGCAGAATGCATTTTGGGTTGAGCGCGATCCTATAGCTGAGGAGGGTCCTTCCACTTGCCCACAGGGCCCCCTCCACCTCAACCTTCCTTCCCTTCTTCATACATCTCCTCCTGCATGGACGCCCGATGCCGGAACATGCTAAAATATTTGGGCAGAAACTCGGTTCCGTCGCTGGAGTCTGTGGCTGGATTCTAATTTGATTTTTTTGTTGGGAATAATCTCCCCATTTCTGACAAGAAAGAACTTACGCTGACTATTCATTCAACAGCTCAAAAAAAAAAACTAAGTGAACACACAAAACAGTTAAATTATTAGATGTTTGATCAAGCCACGAGTATGGGCGATGGAATCGCCGAGGACCGAAACCACTGTGGATCCAATTCGTTGTGCCGTGACCGCGGCAGAGACTCCAAAAGCCGGACGGAAGTGGGGAACCGGTCACCTGTGCAGAATTCTACCGACACACCGGGGACTTCGGCTTCCACACCGACTTCATCAAGCGAGGATGGACACGATAAACTTTTAGGAGTCGACCCGGACTACTGTCGAAGGATTTTGGTCAGAGGTGAGTAACCGAATATTTACCGTAAATGTGCTGGAGCTAAAAAATTAACTCTCAGTAATATTGAATCGTTTTCTTATTTGGTTTTAAAAATCAGTAAAAAAAACAAAAAAACAACCGGAAATATTTTACTAATATCTCAATTAGACTCCCTTTCATTTTCATTCAGTAAAAAACAAAACAAACATACTTAATAAATCAAAGACTCCCTTTCATTTTAAACGAAACCGTTTTCTTTTTCGTATTTAGTTTATTTTGTTATTGTAGTGTTCGTGAGTATTATTATAAGAACTCCAACAATATCTGAGATTAGTTTACAATATTTACTTTTGATGAAATATGACAAATATTAATACAAAAACGTATGCACAAATTTGTAGGTATAAGCTCCCAATAGGCCACCACAAAATCTTAAAATGATGGCTATTTAATGCATACAAAATACATTAATATCCTAAATGTTACAAATATTTAAAACATCAGATTTTCAATTTATTTTAAAAAATACAAACAAATAAGTGTTTTTGAGAGGTGTGTCTTTTTATATTGCTTGGAATTTATGAAGGGAATTATGTATTTAATGTCGTTCAAACTACAGCCATCAAACATTGTATTGAGCTTAGTTTTTGTGTATCCTCAAACGTCAGTGTTTGAGAGCCAAAAAAAAAAAAAGAAACGAAAGAAAAGCTAAAACTACAACAACATAAACATGCAAACATTACGCATCAAACGCAGTTCTACATTTCTGGAAAATATCTAAAAGCGTAGCACATTTTTAAATGGAGGTTTTGTATTTTTTTTAAACATCATCCATGTTAGAATTTTTCATTTTATTTTATTTTTTATTTTTTTGTATTTACAGAGGTAAAGCCTTACTAAATACATTATAAAACTGAGGAAATTGAATAACTGTTAGAACAAATAGTAAGAAATGCGGTCCATGCAAAT
Organism: Cirrhinus mrigala; assembly: GCA_036247105.1. Classification (NCBI taxonomy): domain Eukaryota; kingdom Metazoa; phylum Chordata; class Actinopteri; order Cypriniformes; family Cyprinidae; genus Cirrhinus; species Cirrhinus mrigala. The sequence goes on from CM070013.1 coordinate 46,129,390, forward strand.
GCCTTTTAAAAAATCATCATTTAGGGAATATGAGATTATAAAATAACGTCTGGTAAAGTGATATTATATTTATGATCAGGACGTAAAAATCTTTCACGTCGCGATAAAAACAATAACAGCAGCCAACATGTAGCAAATAAAATAAAATAAAATAAAGCTAGATAAATATGACATTGCTATAACAGTACATATATATCAATGCACTAAATATTTGACTGTCATCTGAATTGTTTGCACCACGTAGCAGTAATGACTTTTACATTTTAAAATGACATCTTTTGGCCGAATTAATATCTGCATAGCGATTAGTTTAATATTATTAAATGTGTGAGAACTGTATTTGATATACAACAGGGAAATAATTACATGCTCAAATACCATTCATTTCAATTTAAATGACGTTTCACTACATGGTTTATAAAACTAAATGCACACAAACTGTCAGAGCACTGAGTGCTGCAATCGTGGCAGTGAATGGACGAGTTAGTAGTTGGGTTATGATTGGACGAGCTGTAGGGGATCTGAGTGGTTTTGGCTCTGTAAGCCCACAATCCCCGGTGTCACTATTTGTTTTTAAAGCTGACGATTGAATGCGCCCGAGTCCTCGTGAGAACCGGGGTCAATGAAAGGTCAGCAAGTCTGTGCCACGGGCCGATAGTCTCGCGTTGATTTGAAACAGCGAGAGAGAAAAAAGCAATTAAATAAGGTTTCGCCATTAACATTCTACCGCTTTATATCAACAAATGCCATTAATCTCATTGTGATTTTACAGTTCAACCAAGTGTGATTCTAAGACACTGAGTTTGTTGCCAGGCAGACGTCCAGATAGGCGGAGCTACAGACGTACAGAACGTCATGTTAAATATAAATACTTTACTATATCATTTTAACACAGAGCTAATTAAACCTATTCTAATAACATCATATCACATTATTATGATTTTACAATTACCTTTTTAGAAGTTCTGAAAAAGTAAGTAAAGCTACGATTTAAGTATCTTGTAGTCACAACCTGACAAATATGACTCACAGCAGTATGACTTTATTTCCCCAAAGCAGCCCCCCTACCCCACAATAGTGCACATTTTACTTTGAGACTAAAGTCCTAGTATTGCTTTACTTTTATCTACTAATAAATATTTTCTAAGGTCTAATGACGTATCAGTCAACATGCAGTCACTATATTAAAATTGCAGTGTATGTTGGTATATTAATTTTCAGCAATAAACCACTTTATTGGGACTGGGAATTGGGAATACTAGAAAAGTTCTGATATATTATTCAATTACTATACCTGATGAAATCTTTCTCAAATTAATTAAGCTATTCCAGGGTTTACTGGGCGTTTCCTACGCACAAAAACTCAAAACAACTTGGATATTTAATTTGAAAGTGATATGAAAAATGAATTGTATACATGAAAAATATACTGACAGTGATGCATAAAAATGTTACATTTCAACTTACAGTTCTTGCTTCCTAAAATGTATTAACCAAGACATATCTGGCATAATTCATAATGACATATGTATCACCTTGTTATCTGATGTTATTATTTCTGATGCTGCATGTCAGTCGTGATATCAATAAAATGTATAATTGTCTTGATGATTATGTTTCATAAAAATAAAAATAATCTTCAAGTGATTGCAAACTAATACTTTCTTGCTACACTGCTTTAGTCTGCCTGGATGAACATAAACGTAATGTTTAAACGTAAACTGTAAATATATATAGAATTTGGCGCAAACACCAACTGCTTGTTTAGCTTTAGAGTGTTTTCTGCTAAACACAACTCCAGCAGATCTCATTATCAATTCAAAGAAAATGACAGGATACTGGAGTTTAAAGCTCCTCTTTGGCAACTTATTTGGAAACTCATGTGTTGTGTACTAGATTTAGCATGTTGTAATCACAAAATCTCGATTAAACTGGCCTTAACAAACCATTTTCAACATTTTGGCCACTAAACTATTAATTTCTAGTTCGCACTATCAAAAATCAAGCGTCTTTAGAAATCGTACGCAAAGTTCATAGTCTGTTTAACTGATAACTTGTTTCATTCTTTTTTCTGTGATGCAAAATGTACACACTCTATTTTCATATATCCATATTTTAAAATACGTTACAATATATTAATCAGTTAGATTTTGCTACATGGTTATTACATGGTAAATCATGTAATGTATATGTGTCTTTAACAGACGCCAAGGGCACTATTCGGGAGATTGTACTGCCAAAAGGCCTGGATCTAGACCGGCCGAAGCGCACACGGACCTCGTTCACGGCGGAGCAGCTCTACCGGCTGGAGCTCGAGTTCCAGCGATGTCAGTATGTGGTCGGACGTGAGCGTACGGAGCTCGCCAGGCAGCTCAACCTTTCTGAAACTCAGGTACGAAATGCATTCATGCTTGTCAGACATGCTAATAGTGAGCTTCGCTTTTAAATAAAGTGCTGCTTTTTTAATGCAATACAAATATATATTTGAATAGCCTTTAAAATATATATATTTTTTGGCATTCTTGGGGTACTTATATGATTATATTTTTATTATTATTATTATTATTATTATTATTTATAGGCTATTTTAAAAATTAAATTGATTACTGCAGTTGTTTGCAATTTGATTGTGCCTTTGTAAATTCTCCAGAACTCCTCTTGAAATGTTTTGATGATATCTTATTTATTTATTCGATTTTTCAAGTGTTTGATTTTTTATTGTAGCCCTGTGTCGTATAGCGCGGTAAAGGAGATTCGATTCGATTAACTGTAGTGCATGTGAAATGCATCGATCTATTGAAAAATAAGCGTTTATAAGATATGCATTTTTTCCAGAGTCCGCAAAATATCTCAACATTTCTTTTAAAGACTGCCTGTTATTTAAAACTGACCTATTGTTCTTGATTTTTACAGAGTTTACAACAAAACATGTTTACGGGCTTAGAAAACTAAAGTAGTATTTTGCGTGACTAGACTATAATTAATATCCTTAATTAAAATACTATGTAAAAATATAATGAATAGGCCCAAAAAAGCAATATTAAAGTAAATGCAGCCTAATGCAATATTAAAATAAAAACGATTAAATAAAAAACAGAAATTTTTAGATTAAAAACAAAGTTTGTATACATAAATAAAGTCATATTTCAACAAAACTAATATATATATATATATATATATATATATATATATATATATATATATATATATATATATATATATATATATATATATAAACACGACCTGTTTTGTCTGTTCTGTCGTTAACTCTGAAAATCTGAATTTCTCGATCTCAAACGGGACTTCAGTAAATACAAAGAAAGAAAGAAAGAAAAAGAATGAATAAGTAAATAAATAAATAAATAAATAAGTTTATCGAAGTGGTCAATGGTTGGTCAGATGGTATAGCAAACTGGCAGAAATGTAACTAGTGTATAGACGTCAAATCGTGCGCTAGAGTTGCCAGTCTCCTGTCTGCAAATGCTGAATGTCAGCCTCCATTGTTATGAACACAATACTCATAATTAGTATTCGCACAGTGGGCGTTAGTGGGCGGAGCCTTCTTTATCCAGACGTGGTAAAAAAACGGGGGCCCCAGTTGTCCAGTCATCATTCATGCACTATGAACTGCGTCACTTCAGATTTGTTTCATATTTGTTTTAATTCATTTATTAAGTTAGGTTGTAGGAGTTTTAAAAGTATTATTTACTTAAAGGTTTGATTTAGTCAAATGGTCATCCGAGTGATTAAAAAACGAATAACAACGTTCCTCGGATACAATGTATTTATACGATTAAACGACTAAGCCGTTACTCGCGGATCCACCTATTGGCTATCCAATACTTTACCAGACGCCTGTCTTCAAAATGGACTGTCACACAGAGAAAATCCTGTATGTTTACCTTATAAATCACCTCAATAAATCACACAGAATCGTGTTTAGACACAAGGTATTATGTGGACATTCATGATGACTTCAAAGCTCAATTTTCAAAACGCAAGCAATTTTGGTTTAACGCTGTATTCTTTTATAAATAGTAGACAATGATGTAGTAATTTCAAAGCAATTGCAATATATTATCTGCACAGACCTCCGGTCTTAAATCGCCATAAAGTTGCATCTGAAAAAGATGATTCAATGCAATGTAAATAATAAATTGGCATGGTTCAGTTCAAACAATGGTTTCATCACATTGCTGGCAGGCGTTTTGAAAAGGTTAAAGGAGCCATTTATTATGTTTGCAGTCAGGTTTTTAAACCTTGCCTCTTACCCGTCTGTTACACTTTGCTATACTGCTTTAGTAAATTGTTACCCAATTTTTAATTCATAAATTAATGAAACGAATAAATTAATTATACCCATATTCCACATTCTTATGCATCTGCATAGTGGCATACTGTGCATTTAAATCTGTTTTTATAAAAAATATAATAATTATCCACCAATGTAAGTTATTTTATTAGTATAAATGTATGTATTTAATGTATTTTTGTGGCACGTCAGAAATGTGACACTAGGGGCGCTGTGCAGATGTCATTATTACAGCTGGAATTATACGTGAATTTGTAAAACGCGATGATACACATTTCTTACAAACACATGGAATTTAAAAGATCGATATAACACATGCTTGAAAGAGAAAAAATGAGCGTTCGCTAAGTTTTGGACGAGTACACATTGGTATTTGACTTTAAATACTTTTGGTGCCTGTGTGACATGCTAAGACCATCTAAAAACTACATTATATCATCTATTCAGTTTTTTAAAGCGCATATTAATTGAGATTACATAAAATATTTGTAGCTACTTAAATATCTATTTCCTATACGGCAGGGCTATTCAAAATTAACTAGGTCATTAAAACGGTGAAAAACATAAAGATAAATGGTGACCAGTTACACATACATACTTCAAGCTTTAATATTGATGCTGAATTAAAAAATAGAAAACGATATGCATCAACTAAAAACTGTGTGGAATTAAATCAAATCACTGGCTCACTGAAATTAAAACTTATAGAAATGCGCTGAAAGCCACATCGGTGCTAGTCTGAAGAACTCGCGGTCAGGGTAAAAACGAGTCTTTAAATCGTATCAGAAGTTTTGTTAAAGCAGCATGAACTCTTCATTTTAATATGATGAATCCAGTTTTTGAATAAAGAGCCAAAAACCATCAAAACCATCAGAAGCAGTATGAGAGTTCATTATTAGAAAATTATCTGTATATTCCGCTTTTATTACATTTTAATTGAACTTCAAAAAATAAATAAATAAATAAATAGTCTAAATAAAATGATATATACGGCTTATATCGTTTCTCTGAAATCATTTCCGTTGTATACAGTAAAACTGTGAACCAGCTGGTGACCAAAGTAATAAAATTATGGCTTTGGAGACACTCAATAAATCATGTTAAATACAAAAAGCGTTTCCATTTTCATTTTAATGAAATTGCTCTTAAAATTTATATGTATAACACAGATTGAGTGCTAATACTTATTCATATTCATTTATGCTCATACAAATTATCTTGGTGCAGCAGCTTCTATTTGGACATATGCAAAACGCGACTGCAAAATGTGCATTTCAGTTTATTCCACCAAAATATTTATTTATATAAATATCTATTTATATAATTTCCACATTTTTTGAAAGAGAAATAACATTAGAGCTAATCTAAAGTGTCTGTAGTTATGCACATGCAGCGTTTTGAGCCATTGGATAATCACACATCCACGTGAATACTTTTTACAATTAATGCGCATTTTTTTTTATATCCTTTGGCATCACAGTGGCATCCGTAGGTATAATATTGAAAGATTATATATATATATATATATATATATATATATATATCACAATATTATTCGATACAGTTTTATCGAAATCCATTTAATCCTAAAAAAAAAAAAAAACACTAATGATTTACAGTCATGCACAGAAGTATGTAATCGTGCACTCGTGCAAAACTGAGGCAATAAACTAGAGGGAAAAAAAGAGACCAACATCTCCTGTCAGGCGCGCACAGGCGACTTGTTGCGCCTCAGTTGTGAAAACATTTGCAGTGGCGATGAAACGTACAGAAATGTACTGTAAATTCCGGAATATAACACGGCCAGATCTTTATAACCTATTGTGATAAACGTTTCAGTCTTTGAGTTTGTACTCATCTCCCGAGAGACAAAATGTGCGTAAGAAACTTTGTCATGACAGACATCATAAAAATGTCAATGGTCAAAACACTAAATAAACGAAGGCGAATGTATTTGATTGTCTTGGCTTCAAACCCAATCAATGTGGTTCTAAATGGACTCAAGGACTCGTGACGATGCATTAAGCTTCTTTTCCACGTTTTTCGAAAAGCCGTGATTTCTTACGTCAATTGCTGTTTTAATTCGAATGGAATAACTAAGTCCAGCCTTTATATTCACCGTAGAATTGATTTAGTTCTGTCATGATGATTTAATAAGAATAAAGAAAGTGGTCAGTCTTGTGAAAGCAGAGAATAGAGGTTTAAATTATCTTCAAACTGGATCGAATTTAACCAGAAGATACTAGAGTGTGCCCTTTGCCTTAAATTTAAAGAAAATGTATAACATTAATCAGAAGTAGCTAGTCAGAGAGGATAGATAGATAGATAGATAGATAGATTTTAATGATGTTTGGATAGTATGTTGCATGAATATGATACTCATTCTGTACCACAGTTTTACCATATGACATCATCACTGTACCATGATACTATCATAGTTTTTTTTTTTTTTTTGTATTTTTCTGTATATTGGTAATCACTCTTGGGGGCCAATGGTGTACTCTTAAAGAATTTATTGAACTTTTAATTTTGATAAACTGCATTTCGTTGTCATGGATGAAGATGACTCACCTTGTGAGGGTTAAAAGCAGCTCAACTTTTCCCCTGCAGCTTCTCAGGTGATCAGTTTAGTCTGTGTTGGATTATACGCATGGGGCAAATGACTGCCTAAATGTAAAGTATTTCAAAGTAATTGGAATTCCCTATTTGTTTACATCAAAATATGGGTTTTTCCTCAGACCCCGTCCCCAGCAGGTGGCTCCCCGCTCCAGCGTAACACAGCAGGGATCCGAACCGCACATGACTGTATGGGGTATTCAGGCCCTGTAGACTCATCGATCATGGAGCAGATCCCATGTCTGCTAGATATTTATTATCTGAGATACTGCTGTTAATTTGTATACGGGATCCTTTATTCAGGCTTTAGTATAACTGTTAACCTTATTTCAATTGTGCTTTGATGGCTTGGCATCACTGAATGAGAGCCTACAAAATAGAGGCTTGTGGAAAAATAAATTAAAGAACAAGAACGGCTTGAGCCGTGGCATCCTGACCTGTCCGCTTAAAGCGCGAGGAAATAAACAGGTTTTGTGCAGCACTTTGTTTCCTTGTGTTTATTAAAGTGAGAGCTTTTTATTAGCCGAGTGAGTGACGGTTCACCTCAGCGCTTCTCTATTTGAGCACAATCAGTCTCTTCCATCAGTGTGACCTTAACATACATAAACAGAACGCAGGGTTTGACTTCAACTAGGACCTTTTGATGAAAGGCAGCACAGTCAGATTATGATTTATTAGGATTTCGCAGCAAGTTTCAGGCCGCAAATATGTTTGACTGAATAAATATTTGGATTTTGGGGTGAGGTGGATGTACAAACAATGCTGGCAAACATTTAAATCTGAATGTGCCTGAATTTGCAGGTCCTCGCGGTGATAAACAGCAGCTTTAATAGAATTAAATTGGCAGTTCTAAAAGCCTTGAGCGAGTCAATGTGTGCAATCTTTTTTTTATCAAAACAGCCAGCAGCATGTTGCCACAAAGCACGATGCACGGACGATGAGCACACAAAAAATCTTGTGCTAATGATATAACAATACCATTTTTGTCATTTTTGGCTCTTTTGAGACTTTTTTGTTTCCCTTTACCTTGAAATTGGGGTTTACAGTAACAATTTGGTTAAAGAAACATCCTGTTTCACATTTTTGTGTTTGTCTCTACACTCTTAAAAGTTTCTTTATTAGTTCCATTTAGAAATTTAAACATCCATGGAATCTTTCCATTTCATAAAAGATTCTACAGATTTTTAGAATGTTTTTCAAACTACTAAAAAAATAGTTCTTCTAACACATTGCTGTGAAAACCTTTTTGGACCATCTGTTTTTAAAAACAACACACCTTCAAATGAGGGTTTGCAGTAATGTTTCATTTGAAAATATGTTAGATTATTTGAAGTGTGTTGAGGATGTTGTTGATTTCAACACTGGCCAAATCTTCCTTACTGGTTTTTGTGTTTACCAAGCAAAAGCCTTGTGATTTTTCTTTTCTTCATCCTTCTAAGTAAAATATCTCAGTTAACGACAGACAAACAATTCTGTGTGTTGCTGCAAAGCATTACAAGCAGGCATACTCAAACATACACACACACACACACACACACACAAAAAGTCATGCTAATGATATAAGAATACCATTTTGCTTTTTTTTTTCTTTTGTTAGAGCTGAACTTTCACCCTTTTGAGCCTTTTGTGTTTTTTTCCTAATGTTTAGAGAAATGTTTTTGGGTACAGAAACATCTTGTTTCACTTAGAAATACATTAGATTAATTAAAGTGGGATGTTGTTGACTTCAACACTGTCCATAGTCTTTCTCAGCGTTTTTGTGTTAATCAAGCTAGAGCCTGGCAGTTTTTCCTTTTCTTTGTCTTTTTAAATAGAATATCTCAGCCAAGGACAGAAAGACTCATACTTGCCACATATGAAATGATTTTGCTTTGTTTTAAAATGGGAATGCATTGTTTGGTGAAGAATAGCCAATGCCAATCAGCATAATGTGGCAACTTTTTATTTTCTGTTTACACAGGAGAACGACCAAGTAGTAATTACCTTAACTGTGCAGCCAATTCAGAGAATGCATTTAATGCTTATGTGTTTGATATTATTAAAACCACCTAAGAACGTATAGATGACGTTTATGAACTGAATGCGGCTTTTATTTGTCTGAATATTTTGTGCTTATATGTAACAACTGGTGACTCCACTGTGTGGTCTTTATTCCCAAGATCCCTGGGCTGTGCTTAACACATTGTACCATTCTTTTGTTGCTTTCAGTTCGCCCATGATAAAGCTATGGATTTAATGGATGAAAGATTGTGTAAGCCGTGAACAAATGGAAAGTGTAAGTGATTGAAGCAAGAACTTTAGAAGGAAAAGCCTTCCAGTAACATCATTATATTTGCAGATAGATAGATAGACCTATCTAACTTCTGGTTGCTTTTTACTCACTGATAATCGTGTCTTGCAGTATGTCCACTGCTGAGTTGGTGACCTAACGAACGCTTTCGTTGTTCATTGTTCTCTTTGACACCCAGACAGCATGTAAAGTAACGTAACGTCTGGCATGAAAAGAGGAGATCTAGAAGAGACAAACAAAGAAAGAAAGACAGTGGTTCAGACAATCTAAGCACTTAAAGAGACAGAAGTTAGGAGACAATGTTAGTAGTCAGTTTCATTTGTATTTTGCATCTTATAGTTTGCTTTGCAGACAGCCGACTCTGAGAAAACGTTAGGAGCAGAAAGTACAAGTCAGGACTTAAACCAGCATGCACTGGTCAAGCCTCAGAGGAGCGGAAAAGTTGATGAGATTGAGGGGCCAGCAGTGTTTGCATGTAAGTCTGTGGTTTGTCATTCATCAGCCAAATTGTAATACAATTATCTGATAGGATCGGAGAGAACAGAAATCTACAACTCTGCTTTAAGTGTCCCAGATCTGACAGGTCTAGTTAATATTAATTAGTAGTGCTTGATATATATATATATATATATATATTATATATATATATATATATAATTAGAAAAAAACATAATACGCTTCCATGACTTTCCAAAAGAGGTAAAAATTTAAGAGAGATGAATTATGAGAGAGAAAAAGATGCTAAAATTTAGTCACACCTTCAGCATCTGTATTAGAAATCCTCATATAACAAAGTATATTGTTTTAAAATGTACATTCAGTTTAAAATAGTTACATTATTAATTAATAACAATTATTATATTAAAATAAAGTATTCTTTAAATTATATATTTAAATTTAAATTAACATAGATATATTATAATATTAATATAACAAGGTATAGTATTTTAAATGTATAATAAATAATTTAAAATAATAAATACAATTTTATTATATGAATATAACAAAGTATAGTGTTTAAATGTATATTTAAAAAAATACAAAATATATTAATATAACAATATTATTATATTAACATAACAAGGTATAATGTTTTAAATATGCATGAGATAATTTTAAATGATTTAAATCTAAAAAAAAAAATAAAATATTTAAGGTGGAAATACATCATCACAGTGAAGATCTCTGTTAGACTGTGCTGTTGAAGGTCGACCACTAGAGGTGCTGTGGTTCAGCAGGGATGCCTTTTAATCCAATGGGAGGGCATAATTTCTTAGTATCTGCCCACACACTGTAAGCCTAATTGCCTGATCACATATGCACATGGGCCAGTAGTGCTTGGGGGAAGGGAACTAATAATAGTGCAAATGCTTTTGCTGTTAGGAGGATTATAGAGCCCTATCTACCAGCCCTCGGTAAGACAGTGTTGACCCTTGGCTGAACTTGTGTGAACATGTGCTTCCGTAAAACTAGCAACAAGGGTCAGGGTACGAGGGAAAGAGGGTAAACAGGTGTAATTGGTAGGATGATTAGGTAATATGCAAAAAGTGAAGAAGAAAGTATTTTATATTTGCATATGCATGCATGCATGCAACACTGAACATTTTCCCTCCACTCTTCCTTTCCACATTACAATACAGGTGTGCTGCGTGTTATAGAATGTGTGTATGACATTTAACTGGACATAACAGCATGAGTATGTTCACAATAAATCATATGTTGTGGCATATGTGCCAAGAGAGTTTCTAAAGACATCAACTCAGGCTTCGGCTAAATCAAAAATCCCTCAGTAGAGATGCATGAGATTAATGACCTACAAGCTCTTTAAAGAACAGAGGTCACAGAGGAGTCACCGAATAGCAAGAAAGCCACATCGCGCTCCATGCTGCAAGCCGTTACTACATGTGTGGGATCAGTTAGTGGACAGTTTAATGTCTGGACGGGGTCAATAAAGGTGTCAAAAAGATCAGCAGACGGTCAGGTGCTCATCTCACTCTTTTGCTACACACGTTTTTTTTTTTTTTTACTCTTTTAATCTAGCATTCATCCATCTTTCTATCCATCTATCATCCATTCTTCCATCTATTGTTCTATCCATCCATCTTTCTATCATCATTCTATCCACCATTCTAGCATCTATCCATCAATCTTTCTATCCATCTATCATCCATACATCCATCCATCATTCTATCCATCCATTCATTCATCCATCCATCGTTCTATCATCTAACTGTCCATCTTTCTATCCATATATCATCCATCCAGCAATTGTTCTCTTTCCATCCATCCATCATTCTATTTAACTGTCCATCCATCCATCCATCTTTCTATCCATCTATCATCCATCCATTGTTCTATCATCTAACTGTCCATCCATCCATTCATCCATCCATCCACCTTCCATTGTTCTGTCCATCTATCATCCATCCATCCATCCATCCATCCATCAATTGTTCTGTCCATCTATCATCCATCTATATATCCATCCATCATCATTCTACCATCCAACTGTCCATCTTTCTATCCATCTATCCATCCATCGTACTATCATCAGTCTGTCCATCCATCCATCAGTTTTTCTATCCATCTATCATATATCTATCCTTCTATCCATCTATGATCCATCCTTCCATCGTTTTATCATCTAACTGTCCATCCATCCATCATCCATAAATTATTCTATCCATTCATCCTTCCATCATCCATCCATCATTCTACCATCTAACTGTCCATCTTTCTATCCATCTACCCATCCATCGTACTATCATCAGTCTGTCCATCCATCAATTTTTCTATCCATCTATCATATATCCATGCTTCTATCCATCCATGATCCATCCTGCCATCGTTTTATCATCTAACTGTCCATCCATCCATCATCCATAAATTGTTCTATCCATCCATCCTTCTATCATCCATCCATCATTCTACCATCTAACTGTCCATCTTTCTATCCATCTATCATCCATCCATCTATCCATCATCGTTCTATTATCTAACTGTCTGTCCGTCCATCCATCTATCCATTTTTCTATCCATCCATCATTCTATCATCTGTCTGTCCATCCATCCATCAATTTTTCTATCCATCTGTCTATCCATCCTTCCATCGTTTTATCATCTGTCCATCCATATATCTGTCTTTCTATCCATCTATCACAGTTTGTCTTGACAAACTTTGCTCTAGAATGTACAAATTTGGGCGTAAATCATTTGTAAACATGTAGAATTGTAAAATGCATCAATTAATGTACAAATTATATAAGGAACAATTCACACAGAAGTTCATTCTGCTCATGTTTCATGAACCAGCCCCACTAAACAGACTTACAACCTCATGTGAAATTTAGTTTACAATTCACTCTGACTATTGTTCATGACATCATCATTCATAACCACATGCACAAAACAACAACATAAACAGAGAAGATCATGGTGGAGAATACAGGAGCTCCAATTACAGCATCACTGATACAATTTCAGTAGTTTCATCTGATGAACTGACGTACTGGAGCTCGTTCTGCACCAGTGCATTGTGCTGATTCTAAGCGTGGAGTGGATTGGGACGCCGCGGGCCAGGGAACAAATCCAGGTCATGCAGATCCAGCGTTTAGTAATCTCTGCCCCAGCGTTGAACCCTCGATCTCATTAAAGAGGATTTCATTCCAATAGTGTAGATGTATGATGGAAGAGATTTTCTTTTCGCCTTGTCTCTCCCATATTTTCATTTTTTTTTTTTCTACTTTTTACTTTCTGTAAAGTCGCTGTACGGCTGAGTTTGTAATCTAAAACAGAAGGCTCCGCCCACTATAGCGCCTACATAAAAGATGCTAATGCAAAATCTGAAGTATGCATACACGGTATATAAAGTTTTAAATATGCGGAGCATGTAAATACACACATTGCGTACTCTCATGCACATACTATTCATAAAAACAGCATCAGTGTAAGCTTGCTCATGTAAGCTTGATGGGATCACTCCACAATCTTGTTATCTTCACACTAATGGCCTTGTCGAGTCCATGATCTCAGTGTTACAGATCTCAGCTTGCAAAACTGTTTGGCCAGGGTTTTATTCACCTGTTAGCATCTTACTGGGTTTAAGATGGAAATTAACTTCCAGATTGTGTTTGTAAGTGTAAGAGCTGCTGTCGTCATGGAGGTCACCACCAGGTGCTCAACATACCGCCATAAACAATACAGGCCTCGGGGTCATACGTTCTTAATAGACTCCTAATGAATGGAGTATATTGGTAAATGGAAGTCCCACCCTTGTTTTTTCTTGGCCTATTTCACGCTAAAATACATAACAGAAGTAAAATAAACTGCAAATATTGTTTCACAATGCTTCGAGCATCAAGTATTGCACAGATCACTAGCCATTATAGTCTTCCAGCTATTGTTCTATATGTCTGTGTGTCTAAAGCAATTGCAGCAAAGCTAAAATCCTTTTTTTTTTTTGTGCACGGACATATCCATATACAGAGAAAAGCGTCAAAAGTGTCTCATAGAGCAGACAAGTGTGAAGTGCTCTGCTCGATGGGATCTGAACCTCAATCATCCCATGTTCTAGAGCACTAAACATTAAGAGTGAGAAAATGAGTGTGAATGTGCATTTCTGAGAGCTTGCGATGTGTTGATGCGTCTGCGTGTACGCATGGTCGAAAATGGCGCCGTCTCCTCCTTTATGGTCCCCAGGGTGGGACAAAGCAGCAGGTGACAGGTAAAAACCCGGTCAGGATGAAATGCATTTTTCATAGGGCTGATTTTCTCGATGTTTATGAGTAGAGCTTGATCTCGACCCGTCGTCGACCCCAGAATATGCTCTTCAATGAAGCAGCACTGTATCAATTAAACATGCAGGACAAGGACATGCAGAGTTCAGTGCACTTTTTAACCTGAGGTCAGCAGCGCTTTAGCTCGAGTTCAGTGCACTTTTGAACATGCTTCATTGATTTTTACTTATGAGGAAGCCATAAGGAGAAGCCTTGGTGCGGCATCCCGTATGTGACGATGTTGCGGAAAAGACAAAGCCTGTTTTTGTAATTTCCAGTAATTTTACCTGTACAAAAACTGTGCATTTTGGCACTGAATGTTGCAAACTAGGTACTAATATGTGACCCTGGACCACAAAACCAGTCAGATGTGTCAACTGACATGAGATTTATAAAAATATTAATCTGAAAGCTGAATAAAATAGCTTTCCATTAATGTATGGTTTGTTAGGATAGGATAATATTTGGCCGAGATACAACTATTTGAAAATCTGGAATCTGAGGGTACAAAAAAAAAAAAAAAAAAAAAAAAAGAAAGAAATATTGAGAAAATTGCCTTTAAAATTGCCCAAATTAAGTTCTTAGCAATGCATATTACCAATCAAAAATTAAGTTTTGATATATTTATTGTAGGAAATTCACAAAATATCTTCATAGAACATGATCTTTGCTTAATATCCTAATGATTTTTGGTTGATATTGATAAAAATTGATAATTTTGACCCATACAGTTTTTGGCTATTGCTAAAAATATACCTGTGCTACTTAAGGCTGGTTTTGTGGTCCAGGGTCACATATGCAAAGTCATTAATTATCATTTTCACCTAGAAAAAAGCCACAAAAGCTAATGCTGGGGTGGTACCCTTTCAAAAAGTACTAATAATTACCATTTAGATACTATTATGTACTATTTAGGTACTAATATGTACCTTAAATATGCTAATATGCACCCTTTAGGGGTAAATAACTTACAAAAGTGTACCTTGTGAAAAGGTACTGTCCCAATGACTGGTTTTGTACCTTTTTTTCTGAAAGTGTACCTACAGAGATTGTCGGGCACATTAAACGTAATCATGTCAAACTGGAAAACTTATCTACTCATTAGTAAACTTTTACAGCCTCGTTGTGCTTATAATTGTACTCTAGCAAACTATTCAAATCAAATTTTTAGGAATTTAAATTTAAACCAAGACTGAAAGAGTTGTTGGAAGCTTAATCAATGGAAAGCCAATGGAAAAATCCTATTGGCTTTTTGTGGAGGAAACCAGAGTGAAGCTAATTAATCAAAAGGCTGTATTATACATTTCTCTTACAACTTGCGCTTTCGTTTGACAGGTGAAAGTGTGGTTTCAAAACCGCCGCACCAAACAGAAGAAGGACCAGACCAAGGACACAGACAAGCGGTCGTCGTCCACCTCCGAATCGCTCGCCACGTGCAACATCCTGAGGCTGCTTGAACAGGGGCGTCTACTGTCTGTGCCTGCGCCTCCGCCCAACCCACTGCTGACTCACCCGCACCCGGGCAACGGCTCGCTCCTGGGCAGCCCGTCCGTATCCACTTCCTCTGGGGTGAGTAGCAGCACCACGCCTCCCGGGGCGGCGGCGGGCGGGACGTTCGGACTGTCTCTGTCTTCTTTAGCCGGCACCCCGCCCTCGCCGCGCCTCGGGGTCCCACCGCCTTCCCTTTGCTTTACCATGCCCCTCCTGGGCGGCACCCATCACGAACTGCCATCGGGATACGGGTGCGGATCCTCAGCGTTCGAGCCCTACATGAGGATAGAGAGGAAGGACGGAGAGTTAAATGGGAAGAAGACGGTTTCCTAAAAACATTGCCAACCGATTGGTACCTTCCCCCTTCTACCTGTCTCAGGGGTCTCACCTGTGCCGTGAACAACCGGATGGTTCGCAAGCTAACAGAAAGATATTGAACGACGGCCTCTCTTGCGCTAGTGCCTACAACCAAACCGAGGCCGGTCGGACTCCATCGTTCTAGGGGAGGTGAGCGTTTGGGACGAAGCCTGTAATTAAGCATCGCTGTGTTCGGTGGATTTCGTCGTCCACAGGTTTCCTTCCATTTTTGCATTACGTGTGTGGTGAGGAACTTATTCTTTGTGAACGATGGAAACCGCTGTAAATGTAACTGTAACTGTAAAAGGCTAAATCATTTCTCAAGTTTGTTTCCAAATGGGTGTTAAAAAATGAGAAAAATGATGAAAAAATGATCAACATTGTGGTACGGTTTTATGCTGCTCTAAATTAATTGACTTTGGGGAGCTTCTTGTCGATATAAATGTGAGTCTGTGTGAAAGTATAAGAATGAGAGAATTAGGTGTGTGAACACGTACAGTAACAATAACAAGGCACTGACAACTTTTGTGGCATTAATTTCGCACTAGACCATGGTCTTAATGAGAATTCAACGGACCGAATGATTATTCATATAGCAGTGATGCGACATTAAATCTGAGCATGTGGAAAATTACACAGGTCTTCAGCAAGAGGCAAAATAATAGCGTCTAAAAGTGCTCATCACGTGTGTTTCTCATCAAGGATACATTGTTGCAATGCACAACTCTTTAAACTATGTCTCTTCTCTGGGTAACACATGAAATTCTCAATTGAAACCAATGCTTTTATTGGCCCAATAACAAATTAAGGTCCCTTTTCACAGACTGTGATGACATGTTTCCAGTTATTAGCATCGTAAATCTATAAAGGTTTTCATTAACCTTACATTTCAGAGAAGTGGTTAAAGCTGCCGCGTGAGTGGGATTGATGAGCAAGTTTGACACCTTTCTCTCTTCTGATCGATGTAATCAATCTCTGTACAATTTTTTCCTCTTTTGAAAAGTCAGAGAAACACTATCTTTTCACTATTGGGGCAAATGAGAACACAAAAAATACACTTCTTGTAGTTTCCACTCACCGCAATAGAAAATTACCCAACTACGGCAACTTCTGAGAATGCCAGAAATGTGAAAACAGTCCATTGCCCTTGGTTAACATGCTTCCTCTTGTCAGAGAGTTGCTTCCAAAATGATGCAAAGGGCTAATTATTGAATTCCAAGATTAACCACCTTTCAGAGTCTTCAGCACCTGATTTTATTAGTTTGAGATCTTAAACAATGCTTAATGACTGATTGAGCATGCATAGAATTAGTTTCATAGTATGTGCACATCATTCAGACACCGTCTGCAGTTTACATGACTGAATCAAAACAAATAGACACTTACAAAAAGTACTTTGATAGAAAGATTGTTTAATGAATACTATGGAAGTACTTTTTTGTTTTATGAGAAATTTTGAAAAAAAAATTTCACCATCCCAAACCTTTGTCGTCCCATGTCAGTATTAGTTTTGGATGCTAAGCGTCTTGTCAGAGCCGTTAGGTCAGTTTGGTGCTCTTGCTCATGCTTTAATATGACTGAAGAATTACAACCCACAATTATTCAGCATTTTTTTCATGACCTAGAATCAGATGCACTTTACGTTAATGGATTTTCCCAGTCTTCTTCACTCAAAACCTACCATGCATATTGGTAAGAACAGCATGCATCAGTTTTTAAAAATTCCCCAGACATTCAGTTTTTGTTTTTTGAAAGGCAGCCAAAGACATCCACTGTAACAACTTCCAAACTTCTGAACTGGTTCAATGAAGACATGCACCAAAGTTAGGTTAACACTCATGCAAACGTTTCATAATTCAAAAGATGATTTTGTAGCCTGTGTCATGTAAAGGCCTGAGCATTTCACATGAAAACAATCCTACGAGCCTGTTCACACTGGGACAAAATTTGGTAGAGAACTTGTTTTGACACCTCTAAATCCAATTTTTCCTATGGAAAAAAACAAAAAAAACAAAACAAAAAAAACCCACGAACAAACAAGTTTTGGGGTCACAAAATAGATGTATCCGTGCTGAGCAAAATCACTACTGTCTGGTTGAGCTGAAATCAGTTTTGTCTCTTCAGTTTTTTGCTTTGCTTTAGACTGAAGAGACCTTTGCACTTGGTTGTTTTGCGTTCACACAGACAGCAATTTCAGTCACTGAAAGTGCTTATGATTTTAAAGCTTTTTGTTTTCCATAAAGTTGAACTCCATTTAACTTTGTTGCTCTACAGTTTCTGACACCCCTAAATTTCCAACTCTCACAAAAAAATTCTTTCTGGTCACTTGAAGTGTGAACAGGCATATTCAGTGGCCTGTAAGTTTATCAGCTGCTGTATACATGGAAGATTATAAAAAAAGGTAATTGCAACATTTATTTCACAATTCTGACTTTTTCCTCAGAAATGTGAGTTTATATTTTGCAGTTGTGAGTTAACTGTGAGATGTACACTCAGAATTCAGAGAATAAAAAAGAAAAAAGTCTGAATTAGTTGCAATTACCATTTTTATATTTTTATTACTTGGCAAAAAGTTTTCCATTTTTATCCTTTTTATTTTTACAGTATCGTAGGCTGGACAATTGAAGGAATGGTTAAACCCAAAATGAAAACTGTGTAATTAACTCACCATTGTGTCGTTCCAAAACTTGTCTCAACTTCCATGGAATGGTGGATCTTCTAAGAACACAAAAGAGAAACATTAACGCAATGACTGATATTCCAAATTTTCTAAGAGTCATATGAACATTTTGGGTGAGTATTAGAGTAACAACAATAGTTGCTTTTTGGAGCCTGAAAACTCAACAATATTAGGGTGAGTGAATGATGGCAGAAATTTCATCATTGGGTGAACTAGTCCTTTAAGATAAGTGACTTGACCCTATTGAGTTGCTCTCCCATTGCTTTCAGAAGACATGGGCATGGTTTTATCTTCTTATACATCTGGTATTTGATTGCAAATGGACCGTAACTTGTGCATAAAGTTCTTGTTGGAGTTGTTGTCAAACAGTTATTTTCTATAAGCGTTATTTATAATTCACTGCTGCATCATTTAGCCTGAAGCTCTGAGGCAGACACCAGCTCATAACGCTAGCGCATACTGTCGAGGCTTACAAGACAAAAACACACCTGTACTCATCACACACTCTGTTTCCTAAAACAATGACGATGTGTTGATTACTGAGGGCAAAAAAACTAATGGAGCAACTCTATTTGAAAAAGCAGCAGAGTTGTAGATTAAGAAATTAAGCTTTTGAAAAGGCATTGAAAGGAGTACTGAAGACCTTTACCATCACTGCAAAACTTGTTTACCCCTTTAATTGCGAACCATAAGCCTGAAATACGTTTTCAAAGTATGTTGAACAAGCAAAGACAGTATATATAAATAACATTGCCACAGATATGATTGTAAAATGTGGTTTGAGTTTACTGTGATTGTGTGGAAAGATTTTATTTTTTATCTCACTTCCATATTTCCTTCCATTGTTAAGGGTCAGTGCTCTTGTTCTGGCACAAAGATTATGTGTAAGTAAGCCATAAGCTTTTTGGCAGTACAGCATTTGTGTGACCGTGTCAAAAAATAAGAATAATTTAAAAAAGTGACATAATGGCACCAGCTTCTCACAAATAAGAAAACACTTAAACAGTATGTAAATAAATGAGTCTTTGCACAGTATTTTCATGTTGTATTATGTGATCTTACAGAAAAAAAATGAATGAAAAAAATATAAATGCTTTACAATTCTTTGTCTCATTAACTATTTGCACTTATTTAAAAAAGTTTGTGTTCTGTGGCAAAAGAGCCTTTCTCATGGTTTGGCTAAAAAGCCAAGATATTGTACAATATGTACATGTGTTTTTATTCATATGCATATAAATATATGTCTATGTAATTTGCCTACTTGTGTGTCATTTTTTTGACTCTCAGTCGCTGCTAAATACATATACATACATACACAGTGCTTCAAAACAGCACTATACCGATATTTATACGGATATTTATTATATCAGTTTAGACTGATCAGGCATTTAGTTGCTCTTCTATCCCGTCTTTCTTAAAACCTCCAGCTCTTTTCTCCGGACGAGGGGGCAGCGCGGTTATTTTTCAGGAAATGGTGGACAAGCGGACACAATATGTTTAACCACGTTTAGTCCCCTCGATCTCCTCCCTGCACTGCTCTCCCTTTCAGAGTCTCGCCTGGACAATCAACTCCAGGGTGCCAATTAAAATGATTGGCGTCTTTTCTTCATGGGAGTGGACGGATGGAGGGAACTGGGACTGGATGGGTGGCCTGGTGGTTTTAGTGTAGGTAAAAAAAAAAAAAAAAATTGATTGGGTGAGGAACTCAAGTGATAGGAACGTTCTCATCTGGTTTGGTTTCAGGACTCAGATTTTATATCGGGCATCAAGTGGTGACCCGACACAGAACCAAAATTGTTTGAAGTAACACAAGTAACCAAAAAGAAGTCTCTTAAATCAAACACAGAAGCTTCTTAATATGATAATGCACAGAATATATCAGAAGTGTGATGAACCAGCACATGAAATTAATATACAACTGTCAAAAATCAAGCTTTTTTTAAAGTATTTTTCGAAGTCTATTTGCTTTGCTATGCATATTTTCATGGTTAATTGCATTTTTTTCATATTATCTAGCATTTGTAGGCATGTAGAGTTAAAATCCTTTTAAACATAAAAAAAAACCTCTTCTATATAGTATAGTTACTCTTAATATTACAACTGTTCAATCAAAAATACAAATATATCAAAACGTAATTTTTGATTAGTAATATGCATTGCTAAGAACTTCATTTGGACAACTTTAAAGCCGATTTTCTCAATATTTAGATTTTTTTGCACCCTCAGATTCGAGATTTTCAAATAGTTTTATCTCGACCAAATCCCAAATATACTGTAAATCCCAATATACTGTGTATACTGTAAATCTCAATTTCCAAAAATGGACCCTTATGACTGGTTTTGTGGTTTTTGTGGTTTTTTTATAGAAAATGTAAAATGTTACATTTATTATAATACAGAGAATATGTTTTTGTATACACACAAATATTTTGACAGGACCCTCCTGTTAATGCATATATTTATTGTGTAGCGAAAGATACAGAGGCGAGCCTTGTTAATTCATGACAGCATTTTTCAACAGCAAACAGCTCTGAAATGACACGAAGGCAAGTCAATAATGACAGAACTCTCATTTCTTTGGCTGAGCTACATAATACCGCTGGACTTTTAAATCCAGAACGTTTCAAAGAAAAATGAAAGAACATAAAAACTTTGTATTTATCCGCACTCAATAGTACAGCTTGGCAACAATTCAAACGCCACCTTGACAAAAAAAGAGCCCCATTAAAGCAGCTCTGTCCATCAGCAACTGCAATATTTTCCTTTTCAGTGTAAAAGCCGTTTTGGCCTTCACGCCTTTAACCACGCATCGCTGTACCGCCACCCTCCCTTTTCCTGTGCGATTCTTTTCTCTCGCGCTTCCTCCCTCCCGCTCCCTCTGCCCATCTACGCTCCCTAGACCCTGTTCAGTGACCCTGCAGGAGGTTTCGTCGCTAATTAGGGTCGCTAATTGGGGGGCAACGGGGCCGGGGTCCTCTCCACACCTGCACCAGTCATGTGACCCACGGAGAGGTGCGCAGGGTCAGGGGTCACAGGGAGGGGGGCACGGATCAGCTGTGAAGGTTCTGGATTAGCGAGAGGAGGGAGCGCTATAAGGGTTAATTACAGGAAGACCCCGGGGCCCGGCCGGCTCAGCAGAGCCTCCTAGCATGAGCCGATTTTTTCAGCTCAGGAAAGATGAAGGCTGCTTGTTTTGACAGACTTTGCCCAAGTGGCCCGACCCCGCCATGAAAGAATGATAGCACATTCCACAGAAAGAGAGGAGGAGGAAGAAGGCATGCAATGAAGGAGAGAATGATCAGACGATCCCTTCAACAAACCCCTAACCCGAAGTATTAAACTTCAGGACATGTCTTGTCCTGCTTCATTTGTGCTACGCGAATGAAATCTAAAATCGTGGGTTTAGATGAGAAAAGGTTTGCTGTTGCATTTCTAAGCAATAAGACTGTGTTCATATGTTGGATAATAAAAAGAGCAATAAGGGGCACTAATCTTATTTAGCAACTAGAACTAGTGCCTAAAACACCGTAGCAACTGTATAGTGATGTGATACGGATAACTCTGAAACCTTAACAACTGCATTCCATCACCCTAGCAACCATTCCAAATTCCATTTAGAAACTTCACAGTGATTAGAGGTCAACCGATAACGATAACTTGGACTGCACTGGCCGATAACCAAGCATAGGATTGTGTTCTTGTTCGTTCTATGGCTTATTAAGACACAGGAGATGTGTGTATATGTTTAGTCGGGATTGAGTTGAAAGGTTTGGTCCACTGTGAGATGAGCACCACTCCAAGCCTTTAGCCCTTTCACAGAGAGCCAGAATGAGAAACAACCGTGTGGGTTTGAGAACAGAGAACAGCTGCTCAATCAACAACAGATATTTCCTGAGAGCCGTAGAGAGAATGACGGCATTAAAAACGAAGAGCACCTTAGTGAAAAGAAAGGGAGAGTCATTGTTTATTCAGTAACACTAGAGAAACTAAAGCAGTTTCTGATATTGATGGCCCAGTGGAGACAAAGAATCTGTTTTTGGCAGCCCTTAAAGTAGTCCAGACTATAATGAGTCTTCACCTAGGTATAATAAAAGCTTTGTTGATCTACGTGAAGCAAACACACTGACACTGAAATATATGGGCCATTCTACAGAATTGGTCCAAAGAGTTGGAAACGTCTTGGAAGAAAATTTTTTTTTTTTTTTTAAAAATTGGCATGTATACAAATTGTATAATATCCAAAGTACACATTTCTAGTAACTGTGCAGATAATTCTCATATTGTATTTTTAGAATGTTTTGGAATATTTGTCTTTCCGAAATTTGTCACTACCCAAACACAGTAAAAAATAATTTAATTAGAAGGGTTATATTGACTTAAGATTTTTGCTTAAATCTAGATTGTAAATATATTTTTGCTATTTTCTAAAATGCTTTTCAGAGGTAAATCCATAACAATTCAATTTTTAACAATATATCAAGTGTAATTCATGAGATTTGTTGTATTTTGAATCCAATTATCCAACAAAAAGTTGATCACACTGATTTCAAAGTTAAGGATTCATTAGTTTGAATATACATTGAACCAAAAACTAGCAAAACATCTTAGCTGATAATTCAGACAGAACATCCCATGTTTTGGTAGTGACTGCACATTTTCAGTAGTGACAGTAATGCTTTGGTAGCAACCACATTACATTACAGAATTTTAACTCACATACTAAAACACTGATAAAACATACTAAAATACAAAAAAATGCACCCCAAATATGAGGATTATGTGTTCCCTTTTGTCACTACCAAAACAATGACGACATGTTTCGGTAGTGAGAATTTTAGATACTTTTAAACTTAGTTAAAAGATGCTAATCAGCACATGGTTAACTAGCACAGTTCTGAACAGTGGTATACATATAAAAACTAAATGTTATGGACGAACGCCCAAAAAAAAAAAAAGTGCTTAATTGCAGAAAAAAGGTGTTCGGTAGTGACGTTCCTTACAGTTACACACAGATTTTTCAGACTTTTGAATGCATTTACCTCAAAATGATGAGACACATGTACTCACACCTTGTAGCTATGAAAGAGGGGGACATATGAATATTTCCTGATCATAAATGTATGGGTTTAGTTAAAATCAGTTTCGGCCAATAGACTAAAACATACACTGTTTCGGTAGTGACATGAAAAATGCGGGACTCATTTTTTTTTTTTTTTTTTTTTACATAAAGTTTCATAATTTATAAAGAAAATATAAAATAAATATTTTTGTTTGAACTTCACTTTTTAAAAGAATGAAAAAAATACTTTTAAAAACAACAATGGAAAAAAAAAAATACAAAACTGATTTCAATATCATTTTTATAATTTGAAATTTAGGGGTTAGGATTAGGATATATATATATATATATATATATATATTTATTTATTTATATATATATATAGCTTATTAATATTTTAAATATTATTGTGGGGTTCAATAGATAATAGAAAGATATTAATAAACATAAGAAACATTGGATACTGAAATGCATTTTAAATGTGTTTTTTGGTTGTGGGACAGCGATTTGCACCAAATCTGTAGAACGGCCCATATACGGGAATTTTTATTGATTTGTAACTGTTTGGTGAGCTTTGTCTCAGATGTTTCTTGTAAAACTCTTTAGGACAAAATTCACTTAATAAGATGGGAATACATCAATTTTTGGTGCATTCACATACTATTTAGCCTGGAAAATATCTCTTTTAGTCTTTAACCTTTCATATTTCTTATGCCACGTATTATGTACGCCTAGGCTGCCTCTCACGTTTATTCCACAATACCGCAATGATTTGTTAATTTTTAGAATAAAAAAGACTGTGTTCTTGGCTTTCTGCAAATGTTAACATCAGTGTGCTGAATAAAACGCTGATTGTCACCTTTTCTTTGAGAACAAGTCAATTCCTCACCTAAATCCACCCATTTTTAAGACCCAATGACCCCAATTTTCACATGAAGTCCTACCATAAAAGCCAAGGACACGTATTCTCCATCTGTGCGATCAAGACTCCTCCACAGAGACCATGAATTTGCTTTGTGTCCTCTAACATTTGTTCAAAATCAATTAAACCTTGCTTCCCTGTATTACTTCCAGCTTCTTTTGCACAGTGCAGTGTAATGCACTACTGAACTGCGGCCCTCACACAACATTACTTCAAAGGCTGGGCTGTGATTTTATAGTGCAGTTTTCGCTTTACTCTATAATAACCCTGTTTTTAAACAGTTCGCTGTGATCAATGGTACTATGAACTGATGAATCATTACAAACAGATCAAACTGTTTTCTGTTAAGAGCTGACCACTGAACGAACACCCTAAAGGCTTTCTGCAACCCATCCAACATCCAATTTAGTTAAACTTTCTAGAATTGGTGCATTAAAGTTAATGTCTGTTTGATCAAGCAGCTTGTTTCTTAAACTTACAGTCTTTTACTGACTGCACGATTTTAGCAATCCTATAAAATCATTGCAAAGAACACTGTGCGGCATGGATCCAATAAACTTGCGTACAACATGCAAGTCGACTGTATGACGATGACACCGCTTGACTATAGACAGAATTCAGAACTGCAATTTGAATTTGAACCTTAGGAAATTAATTTAAACGAACTGAAATTTTAAGTAACTATTATAACCAATTCAAGACAAACTCTGAATGCTTTTTTGGACAAAAGCTTATTTGGAAATGGATAGACGGATGAATGGGTGGCTGAAATGAGAGACAGAACAACAGAATGACAGACAGAACATCAGAATGATAGAATGACATGAGAACAACACACAGATCGACAGACAGCTTATCAGACAGAAAGAAAAATAGATAGATAAAGTGATAGAACGATAGATAGAACAATAGAGCGATAGATAGATAGATAAAGTGATAGAACGATAGATAGATAGAACGATACAACGATAGATAGATAGATAGAATGATAGAGCAATTGAATGACAGCTAGAACGATACATAGATAGATAGATAGATAGATAGATAGATAGATAAATGATAGATAGACAGAACGATAGCTAGAATGATAGAGCGATAGAACAATAGATAGATAGATAGAGAGATAGCTAGATAGATAATTAGAACAATAGAGCGATAGAACGATAGATAGATAGATAGATAGATAGATAGATAGATAGATAGATAGATAGATAGACAATGGTAGAATAATAGATAAAACGATAGAACGATAGATAGAATGATAGAACGATAGGTAGAACGATAGATAGATAGATAGAACAACAGAACGATAGATAGATAGATAGATAGATAGATAGATAGATAGATAGATAGATAGATAGATAGATGGAAAGATGGATGGATGGATGGATAGATAGATAGAACAGAACGATAGATAGATAGATAGATAGATAGATAGATAGATAGATAGAACAACAGAACGATAGATAGATAGATAGATAGATAGATAGATAGATAGATAGATAGATAGATAGATAGATAGATAGATAGATAGATAGATAGATAGAACAACAGAACGATAGATACATAGATAGATAAAACAGAACGATAGATAGATAGATAGATAGATAGAACAGAACGATAGATAGATAGATAGATAGATAGATAGATAGAACAGAACGATAGATAGATAGAACAGAACGATAGATACATAGATAAAACAGAACGATAGATAGATAGATAGATAGATAGATAGATAGATAGATAGATAGATAGATAGATAGATAGATAGATAGATAGATAGATAGATAGACAACAGAATGATAGATAGATAGATAGATAGATAGATAGATAGATAGATAGATAGATAGATAGATAGAACAACAGAATGATAGATAGATAGATAGATAGATAGATAGATAGAACAACAGAACGATAGATACATAGATAGATAGATAGATAGATAGATAGATAGATAGATAGATAGAGTGACAGAACGATAGCAGAACGATAGCTAGAATGATAGATAGATGATAGATAGATAGATAGATAGATAGATAGATAGATAGAACGGCAGACAGTCAGACAGATAGATAGACAGAACAAAAGATAGAATGAGAGAGCGATAGAACGATAGCGCAATAGAACAATAGCTAGAATGATAGTGATAGAACGACAGAGCGATAGAACGAAAGATAGAACAATAGAGCGACAGAACGATAGATAGATAGATAGATAGATAGATAGATAGATAGATAGAATGACAATGGTAGAATGACAGATAAAACGATAGAATGATAGATAGATAAATAGATAGATAGATAGATAGAAAGAACAACAGAACAATAGATAGATAGACAGATAGAGTGACAGAACAATAAACAGAATGACAGATAGAATGATAGAATGATACAACGATAGATAGATAAACAGAATGACAGACAGAACGAAAGATAGAATGATAGAGTGATAGAACGACAGAGTGATAGATAGATAGATAGATAGACAGAATGATAGACAGATACCTTTGTTTATCTTCAGAACACAAATTAAGATATTTTTGATGAAATCCGAGAGCTCACTGAGCCTCCTGCAAGAGTCTTACCACGTTCAAGGCCCAGAAAGATACCAAGAACATCGACAAAATAGTCCATGAGACATCAGTGGTTCAACTGTAATTTTACAAAGCTACGAGAAGACTTTTTAAGAACAACACCCCCCCCCCCACGACTTTCAACAATTCAAATATTTACATCTTTTCTCCCCCTAGTTACTGTCTGCCACCATTATCGAGCATCACGCTGCATACGTGTGCGTTCCTCTGTTTGTAAACAAGGTGCAACGCATGCATGTTCTACATCAGCAGCACCACCTGTCTATGGAGGGTCAGAAAGCTCTCGGATTTCATCAAAAATATCTTCATTTGTGTTCCGAAAACGAACAAAGGTTTTGTGGGTTTGGAACGACATGAGGGCAAGTAATTAATGACAGAATTTTCATTTTTGGGTGAACTATCTCTTTAATTATACGCCTGCTGTCAGAGAAACACCTCATATTTTCTCTCTACCTGACCATTGACCCAGAGCTCATTGCCTGTGGCCTCATTAATAGCGAGAGGTCAAGCAGTTGCCCTGGAAAAACGTTCAGGTCACGGCCACCCATCCACACACCCACAACGACACACAGACTCATGCGCGCCACCACTACACTACCGGCTACAGAGCTGCGCGGAGGAACGGCTGAATGAAACGAGGGAATAGACTATGTGTGTGTAAGCGAGAGAGAGAGAGAGAGAGGCAGCGGGAAGAGGGGGAGGTTGGGAAGAGCGCTTCTTTTGAACAAACGTGTGAACAAAAGCCTGCTCAAACTGTCGGCCCAGAGGCCTGGGGTGTTTACGGCTTCTGTATCTATAACCAACAAATCAAGGCTTCCCCCCTCTCCGCCGCCCCCTCAGCCGCCTCTCTTTATTGGGAACGACAAATTAGAGCCCCGTCCATCTGGGTGTTAGCACCAATTACGAGAGGAAGCTGTCAGGCCAGATTAGACCCTGTAGAGAAGGCGGGCATATGAACTGCTTTTATTAGAGAAAAAAAAAGAAGGACAAGTAGGTGAAAGTGTTGTGCAAATTTAAATTTTTTAGTCTTAGAACGACTAAAACCAAAAGAGTTTTTGATTTAGCTTGTCTCACATTAATTCTACCACTTGTTTTAGACATAATTCCTCATAACTGAATGCCAAATACTGCAGCTATGCATAGAAAAGAAAGTTCAGTGTCAAACTGAGTGAAAAGAACATTCAGAGAGTGATGCTGTGAAACCATTTTTGGTTTCAGTGAACAGTTCTTAACAGAACCACTATTTCTTAGTTTAAAGAACATTCTAAAAACTTGTTTCCACTATAAAGAACCTTTTGTGGAATGGAAAGGTTCTAAAGATGTTAAAGGTTCTTAACAGAACTATGAAAGCCAATAAAGACACTTTATTTTTTTTTTTAAATGTATGTTGTTTCTTTTGTCGTCGTTTGCCAGCAATTTTCTTTTTTTTTTCGTCTGTCAGCCGCACTGAAGCGCCCATCATTAACTTTTTGCTCCGTCGGAATGTTTAAAGACCCGAGCAGCCCCCTCTCTCTCGCACTAATTTGTCAGGACCAGGTGTGCAGAGGCCGGGCGGAGGGGGCGTGCAGTGAACTAGAGGAAAGATTGCGAGAGTTTTTGGGCTCGAGGGAGGGAGGACAATGAAAGCCACACAATGGAGTCCGAAAATCATGCCAGGGAGCAGTGATGCGCATCCTTAGGCCGAGTTTGGGGGATGGAATGGGCCAGAGCCAAAATTGTTTCATCATTATTTGAGTGTATGAACACAACAAATAAAATTAACTTTGGTGCATAACTTGCATAACACAATTTGTGCAATTGTGAGTGTTTGCACTTTTCTAAGTGATTGTGCATAGTATTTTTCCTTGATGGATCAAATCAAATCAATTTCTTTAAACGTAAAAAAACAAGTATATGATACTTGCATAATGTTTTTTTCCTTTTGCAAAGGCATTTCAGTCTTATATCAACAGTTTCTTCTGTTTGTTGCATCAGCATTATTATAGTTATTAAACTTTTTTTTTACATTAAAATAAATTAAGTGAAGTAAAATAAAACAATTTTTTTAGCTAATTTAACTTGATGTACTAAAATAAATAAAAACAAAAAAGAATAAAAAAAACATGCAGACAAACTAAAAACAAAACATGACTAATACAAAATTTACTAACCTTACTACTAAATTTATAAACTAACTAAAATTAAATAAAGGCAAAAAAAAGAAAAAAAAAAAAATATATATATATATATATATAGAGAGAGAGAGAGAGAGAGAGAGAGAGAGAGAGAGAGAGAGAGAGAGAGAGGGGAAAGATTGCGAGATTTTGGGCTCGATTATATATATATATAAATATATATATATATATATATATAAGAATATATTATCTCATAGACATGCAGTGTTTTTATTTTACAATTAGAAATAAACTGATATTTTCTTGATTGCTGTGCAAAATATTTTTCTTTCTTTCCTTCTTTCTTTCTTTCTTAAAAAAGATTTTATTAGCCATAATGGAGTACAAATTAAATTAAAAAAAATATGTATTTATTTGAAGATTGTATTTTGTTTTTGTATTATTTATAGCTAAATCAAAAACTCATTTGCTTAAGCTTTTGGGGTAATTTTAGAATAAGTAATAGAAATTTGCATGACATTTTTAGTCCTTTTTTATCTAATGAAATCAATTATTTATTTATTTAAAACATTTATTTGAGATTTTATTCATTCTAATACTGTCAAAAAATAAATAAATTAAAAAAAAAAACCTGTTTTCATTTGTTTATTAATTGTTAAAACAAACACTCATTTGGTTCAGCAATTTTTTGGTATAAGACTGACTTAACTGAAAAGTTTCACAACACTTTTCCCTACTTGTCCTTACTTTTTTCTGTAATAAAAGCAGTTAATTTGTTTTATTTATTCATTTGAAACTGGGAGATTTTATTAGTTATAATACGTCATTTTAAACTATTATAGTTTTAAAAACTATTGTAGTTTTTAATCATATTTTGAATCAGTTCTTATTTTAATATTTTCCTTTTTATTTTATTGGTAGTTAAAGTATTCCAAAAAAAAATATATATATATATATATATATATATTTTTTTTTTCAGTTTTAGTTATTTTAGTACAAGGTAAAAAAAAAAAAAAAAAAAAAAAAAGCCTTGGCAACTGGACAAAATGTAAAAAAAAAAAAAAATTGAAAACCATTTTTTAAATAGTTTTTGTTTTAGTTTTAATTTTATACTGAATACTAAAATAACACTGAACGGAATCACCTTGTGTCATGCTTAACTTTGCAATTTGCACAAGAATCACCAATCAATTTCTGAACACATGATCCTGATTAAAAGACAGCAAGAAGCAACTTTCTATTGCTTTATAAGACATGTCGTTATTGGCCAAATTCTAAGTCAGGATTATGAATGCATTGCAATAAGCTCTTTGAAGTGTGTGGAAGTATGTACATACACTTAAAGCCTGTGAATGCTTATTAGAGTAACACATTTTCAGCTTAGCAATGTGCTCTTCAGATGTGGTATATGAACGGACGCAGCGAGAGGGGGCCGTACGGTGAGGCGGGTGAAGCACTAATAGGCCCTAATTGAATTGGATGTGCAGCGCAGACAGAGACTGTGGAAGTAATCTGCAGTGCCACAGCAAATAAAGCGCAGCAGGACTAGAGTGTCCGCCTCATGTGACAGACTGTAACGTAGCCTGCGAGAGGGCAACGGCCCCCTTTGTGCAAACCACAAAAAGAGGCAAGAAGGCCTGGCAGGCACTAACAGCCAAGAGCCGCCGCCTGGCCGCAGGGGGAAGGTGGGCGTCAGCACTCTAGGAGCGGCATGGGCAGCTTCAGGAAGTTGTGGAAGGCTGAGAGAAAAGAAAATTAAGTACTAGAAATATGAGCAGTCAAAAACAAATAAGTAAATGCGTTTATTAGAGGGAAAAGGAAGAATAAGTTGGGAAAAGTGTTATGCAAATTGAAATTATTTATTCTTAAAATGATTTTAAAAACATCAGAACCATTTACCATGATTTAGCTGCAAATAAATCAGTCAACTGGTAAATAAATATTTTTGTGCTTGCGTTCACTAATAAAGTCTCGGAGTTTCAATTGTAAAAAAATATTAAAAGTAACTGCTTTTATTAGAGGAAAAACGAAGGACAAGCAGGGAAAATTACTTGTTTTTTTTTGGTTTTGTTTTGTTGTATTACTTTGGTATAATCTTAAAAATATACTAAAATATAGTTTTAAAAAAATAGTAACCAAATGAGTTTTTGATTTAGCAATAAATAAATAAATGTTTATTTATTTTTTTAAATAAATACATTTTAAAAATAGCTTTCATTGGACAAAAAAAGGACTAGAAGTGTCATGTAAATTTCTATTATTTATTTTAAAATGACACCAAAAGCTTAATCAAATGATTTTATTTATTTGTGACTGCATTATGAGTAATAAAATATAAGAAAGAAAGAAAGAAAGAAAGTTTTGACTGCACAGCGATCAAGAAAATATCAGTTTCAACTTAGTACAGTATAGCATTCAGAACACGGGCATAAACTTCACCCTCCCTTCTAACTGAGCTCTGATTGGTGGATTACACTAGTCACATGATCAGAATTTGGCAGTGGTAACAAAAATGCAGGTGGCTCTAGTGGGAGCCAGCAAAAAAAAAAAAAAAAAAAAAAAGGGGCAGTGTGTGGCGTTTCCATATCCTCTCCAAATTCAAGTAACTTGTTCAGCAAGACAACATGTCTCTTGTCAAGCTTTACTAAACTGTTTCCGCTCATTTAAAAGACAAACACACTCATGAAAACTACATTAACACTGCCATTCACTTGCATTTAACATTCTCTTACTACACAGTAAATACTTTTTTTTTTTTTTTTTAAATAATAAACCAAATAAACTTCACTTAACTACAAATATTATGATACCTCAGACTGCATGGGTAGTTGGGAAGAAGCATCTAGCAACCACCAGTACATCCTAGCAACCCCATAGCAAGCACATGGCACCAGCGTGACAACTACAATAACACCTCAGCATTCTGGCAATGTGTTTTGCACTGAAAAAAATGCACTCAGAAATTGCTATTAAATTGCACAATAATGAAAACAAAGCATCCACAAAAGCAACAGACAGCTGTGCAGCCTGCTGCAGTCCAGTTAGCTGCACGTCTGAGTGGCGGTCGTGAGTTGTTGGGTGTGAGAGCGTGTTGGGGAGCGGCAGAGGAGAGGAAGAGGAACTCAGTGGCCAGCGCTGGACTCTCGCACGCAGATGTGTGATTATGCCGCACTAAAACCCTGCCGAGACCTGCTGCGCGGGGTCCTGACCTTTACGGAATCAGTGGTCCTGCACGTCAGAACTAATGGAGGTTTGAGAGAGTCCCAACAGAGCCCAGAGAGAGAGAGAAAGAGGGAGTCTCTTTATCTCACTAAGCGTCTGTGCAGCATTGCTATTCTGTAGTAAGAGGGGAGTGTTGTATTGTCAGTTCAACCAATTAGAAGTGAGTCACAGGGGTGAAATCACTACCATACAGGACAACCACATTTTAACATTTTTTTGGGAAAAAAAAAGACACTTTTTTTTTTTGCAAATTTAATGTTTCATAATTACATGCATTATTTAAGAAAACTACACTTGCATGTGTACAAAGAAAATCATCTAAAACAACATAACTAAATTACGCAAGGTAAAGACAAAATTACAGCTTTATTGAAATTAAAAATATTCTGTTCCGAGATATTTACCTTAATTTTACTTTTTGTTTGTTTCACACATTACATGTCTCATGTTTTATCTTATGTTTTTGAGATAAGACTCTTCTGCTCACCAAGGCTGCATTTATTTGATCAAAAATACAGTAAAAACAGTAAAATTGTGAAATGTTATTACAATTTTAAATAACTGTTTTCGAAGTGAATATATGTTAAAATGTAATTTATTTCTCTGATCAAAGCTGATTTTTCAGCATCATTTTTCCAGTCTTCAGTGTCACATGATTCTTCAGAAATCATTCTAATATGCAGATTATTTAATTCATTATTATTAATGTTGAAAACAGTTGTGCTGCTTCATATTTTTGTGGAAGCCGTAATACATTTTATTTTCAGGATTGTTTGATGAATCGAAAGTTCAAAAGAAAAGTATTTATTTCAAATATAAATTCTGTAAATGTCTTTGCCTCTCACTTTTGATCAATTCAATGCATCCCTGCTAAATAAAAATGTTAATTAAAAAAAAGGACTTTTTAACAGTTGTGTACTTTATTCATTGGTAAACTGTATTAAAAAAAAATGTACAAAATTAGAATTCATAACTATTTCTAAAAAGAAAAAGACTACCATTTTTTAACACATGTACTTTATCTTTATGGAAGTAAATTGTTTCAAACCATTTCTGTTCTGCATTATTTTCTTTGTACACGTGCAACTAAGCAGCAAAAGCCTCACTGATAAGAATGTACAATTATTTGTTACACAGATAAAGAGTGTGAACTGAAACTAAGCCAAAGTGAGAACAGTTAAGAGAAAAATCTAGAAAAAGGGAAGAAGAACAAGAGGGCGAGCGATAGGGCTGGATTACATAAATTCACTCCTGCTGATATGGGGCTACATCCTCATCCTGCTCAGTGAACGGATGTTGGGATGGAGGAGGAGACAAAGGCCTTAAAGGGGCTTAAACGTGGACTGAAACAGGTGGCTGATACCCTGCAGGGACGAATCACACCCACTAAAAAGGCTAGTTGGCTGGGACTTCCTGTTTTTTTTTTTTTCCCCTGTTGAGGATCATAATAAATCAACAGTTAACATGACAACTACTTTTCATCCATCATCCTGGTCACTGTATGTCTGTTTCTTTCACTCATGAGTCACAGCTGTCTGGCGACTGTACCACTGTGTGCCGGGCCAGACGTTGCTTCCTGTGACGTCGCGATCGGGACACAGGGTTGGTCTGTCTGTGCCACCATGTGCCTGTCTAGATACCTTCCTCTGTCCCAGCCAGCATCTTTAAAAGGCTGTGACATACTGTCTGTACCACTGCGTGCACGACAATATGAGACCCTGGACCACAAAACCAGTCATAAGGGTCAATTTTTTTTAAATTGAGATGTATACATCATCTGAATGCTGAATAAATAAGCTTTTCATTAATGTATGGTTTGTTAAGACAGCACAATATATGGCTGAGATACAACTATTTGAGGATGCAAAAAAATCTAAATATTGAGAAAATCGACTTTAAAGTTGTCCAAATTTAGTTCTTAGCAATGCATATTACCAAACAAAAATTAAGTTTCGATATATTTACAGTAGGAAATTTACAAAATACCTTCCTGGAATGTGATAATGATTTTTGGCATAAAAGAAAAATCGATAATTATGACCCATACAATGTATTGTTGGCTATTGCTACATATGGTTTTGTGGTCCAGGGACACATATCATCCCAATCACATCCCGTCTGAGACGATTTCTGTACAACACTTGACTGGAAGACACTTTGCATAAACAGGCTACAAAATATGGACTATTCAAGAAAATCCTAAATTAAATTACATTTTTTATTTTTTTTAAATAATATTAACAAAAAATTAGGCATACAAATTAAGCTTAAATTAAGATTTGTGACCAACAAATGTTGGTTTGTAGGTAGGAATAATTTTGTAGTTATTAATAAATTTTAATTTCTCATAAATTCAAGAAAAAAAATATTTGTTTGATCACTTTTTTACTATAACTTTTGAAATAGGGTTGAACGGGCTAGACAAATTAAGTCAGAAAAATTATGTGAATTAATGTAACAATTAAGAAAACAATGATTTAATTTTATTTAATTTATCATTTAATTAAGTAAAATGCTTGTGTGAAAGCTGAAAAGGATCTAAATAAAGTAACATGGTGTTTTAATAAAACACATCTATCTATCTATCTATCTATCCTGTGTTTTTTTTTTAAAGGGGGATTTTAATGCAGTAACAGGATTGCATGAGAAAACTATTTTCTAAATATGTTTTTGGTCATTAAAACATGTTAATTAAAAACATCTTTCTATAATAAACTGAATATTAATTCTACATGTTAATGTCAAAATAAGGATATTGCTGTATGATTTTAATTACTAGATATATTCAAGAAGGTGAGGACCATTAGGCAGGCCAAATTGTTTTATGTTTTTAAAAATGTTATGTTAGATAATTGTTTATCCAACACATATATAATAGTCATTTCTAAGAGGATTATTTGTGCCTTAGTAGCTTAAAAATAGTAATGGGACACCAAATTTATATCCTATACTTGGAAAATGCTATAAATTAGCATATTTATAGGCAGTTCTAGTGAAATGGAACACTATTAATTAAGAAGTGTATAAATCATGATAATAGATCAAGAAGTAAACAAACATCAACCAACTCAATTAATAACACGAACAGCTGCATTCATCTCATTAAAAACTAAAACTTCATGCTGAAAGTTTCGTGGCTCATGGTGAAAGAAACTGACACAAGCAACAGGTTGCAGTTCACAAGACCAGAGCGCCACCTAGAGGCCAAGTGCAATCATGACCATTGAAAAGCCAATACCCTTATCATTGCCTCATTGAGAATGTCTACATTACAGCCAAACAATAGCAGCGAGATTTGTATTTCGAAAAGAAAACAGCAGTGCTTGAAAGGCAGGAAAAGAATAATTAGAGATTTTGTTATGATTCAGAAAATGAGAAGTTAGAAAGGAAACCCTGCTGACATCAGCAGCTGAAGCAGATGGAGGTATTATGACATCATAATGGAATTTAACACAAAACATATGAACAATATTTATTAAACACTAAATAAATTATTACTTCAATATTATAATTATTATATTCAACATTATTTTTGACAAATTTTATTCAATAATAGAATATAATATAATAGAGGGAACGCAATAATTTGAGAAAATTATTCAGTTAATAATAGTTATTTCTGACAAATTATTCAAGTTATTTTACAAATTGGTCAACAGGATTCTACTGCCATAAAAAGTGTGAGTCTCCGTTATAAATGTTAAATATTAGTATTTAAACAATTCAGAAATATTAAAGCAATATTATAAATAGGCCAGTCTCTCCTAAGTACTTCTTAGTAATAACTAATGTTTAATTAGTCATTATTTGTCACAGAGTATTTTAAATAAGCTCTTTTATGAGCCTTTATTGCAAATCCTTTAAATAAAATAAATGACCAAAAACAGGTAATTAAAAATAGTTATTTCTGACTAATTATTTTTGACAAATAGTTCATACACAGGCTGCTACTCCCAATTGAAAAGTGCATAAAAATTCCTTTAGAGATATTAAAATGTTAAAAATGAATATAAAAACTATTCAGATAACAAATAATCCAGTCTCCCCTAATGTGTTGTTTTAAGTTATTAATTATATGTAATTATTCATTGTCACCAATTTATAGAATTTTTTAAATTTCTTAAATAAAATAAATAATTAATAACAGCTCCTGGCAAATTATGCAATTATAATTTTTGACAAATTATTCATTATTAACAGTTATTTTTGACAAGCGGCTCATAAACAAGCTTCCATTGCAGTACAGAAAGTACTAGTCTCCTTTATAAAACCTGCCCTTCTGGCATCACCAAGTTTAGGTTTGTTTGCAAAGCGCAGTGAAGTCACTGAGGGGCCACTCGTATCTTCCAGGCTGCCCTGTCACATCGTGTCGCATCTTACAGCCCTGAATCTGACCCATCCTCTTCCTCCCTCTCGCTCTGTTTTCTGTCACAATGTTCGGTTGATGCGGTTCAAAACAAGAGAAAACCCCAGCCCCTTTATGTTATAAAGCGCACAGCTGATATCGACTGATTTAATCAATGTTCGCTGTATGTTTGTGTTCGGGTAAACAGTCGATAAATCGGACCCCTCGCGTGGTATGATAATATGACCCAATGACCCAGCCGCGACCCCCTATCAGTCAGCCTCTTTACGTCATGTTTAATCCTAATGTACTCTCATTTCTGTAATGGTGCATTCTGAGTATGTGTGCTTTTGGGAAGCTGGGGGCAAAATTTCAGAACAGATCACCAGAACAACAGCAAAAGCTGACAAAACCATGTTGTGGGGATGTCCTGACAAGAAGAAAATGTCCATTAAGGCACAAAATAATGTCTTAATTCATAATTTAAAAATACCTAAAGGTGTAGCTTGTTTCAAGAGCAACAGATTTAAATCTTAAGCCTAAGAAGGACGATGTGTGTGAATGACATGAAAGAAGTGATGCTTAAGGGAGACCAGGGGCAACTGCAAGACTAAATCTGTTCAGTCTAAAGAGTAATGACACTTATTCAACGCATGCTCAGTAATGTTTTCTCTCTGTCCGAGAAACAAAGAATTACTTTACTTTGTGAGAAATTTGGGATTTCATCATTTTTGAATGTCAAGCATAATATTTAGATGCATTTAGATGCTGCTCAGTAATATTAAAAGTGAATATTAAATTCAACCAACTCTCATGTGCTATGTAGTTTTTAAACAATATAAATGACCAAATAATCCATGCTATAAATATCCAGCCGATAAAGCATACAAAAAAATATTATTCTCAATTATTCATACTATTTGGCAATGCTACTTGTGTACATTGGGCATCCACTATAATCTGTGTTTTTGGATGTCAAGCATAAAGTCTGGATCCATTTCAATTAAAACTGCTCCGTAATAAAAGTAAATATTAAATTCATCCCAGTCTCCGCTAGTTTTTATTCATCCCAGATGTTTCTAATAAAGATCCTTTGCAAATAATCATGAAATAAATGACCAAGGATTCCATTCTATTAATATCAAAAACAGTAATTATTCTCAATTATTCTAACTCTAAATATTTTACACACTAGTCATGGACACTATATTTAAAATAATAACTATTTAAAATAATATGTTTTGCTTTGTCTATTGCTACATATATTTCCGTGCTACTTAAGACTGGTTTTGTGATAGTTAGCAATTATTCTAACTCTATATTTTTTACACACTAGTTATGGACACTCTAAAAGACACTATGCAATTGACTATTCAAAAATATTAATTATTATAAACCTGTATAGCTTGTGCTTATTGGACATCCACTAGAATCTGTCTGAGAAAAATAAAAAATTCTCATAAAGTTAAATTAAGTTAACTTTGTGAAAAATGTAAAAAAAAAAAAAAAATTAAGTTAAAATTTTAGGGAATTGTGCCTAAAATTTGAAAAAATAAATAAATAAATAAATTGTAGACAAGCTCTGGTAGCAGTGGATAATAAAGCTGGTTTTGTTCACTGAGATAATCCCTTCTAGAAAAAGTGTGTATGAAGTTGATTCTTCCATAATCCTGCAGTTCATCTCTCTATAACATAGAGCAAGATATTATATAGAATAGATCGAAACTAAATTAGATCTGTCTTTATACTGTCAATATTCACAAGACACACTGAATTTGTAGGCAGCCTTTCGATCGACTCTAAGACCAAACAAACTGAATAAGTTTATTTTTAATGTTACATGCCAGACTGCATCGACTTGTCTCGCTGCCCTTTACATACCTTTGCATTTATACATGATGGCTTAGACTTTCAAGGTCACAATGTTTGACCAGAGACAGTTTTCCAATGGAACAGGTGATCAAAAGAATATCGATTTTGCACTTAAACGAACTATATGAAGAACACAAAAACTGCTGTATTGTAAATTACCCAATATGCAGTTTCAATGTATATTATATATATATATATATATATATATATATATATATATATATATGGGTATGTGAAATAGCTCCACCATGAAACCATCAACAGGTTCCAAGATACCAGACAAATGTGTTCTTTACTATAAAGTTAAGCTTCGCTAAGGACATGAATTATCGTCATTCTTTGCACTGCAACTGAATTCTTTAATTAGTAGTTTTGCAACTTCATTCAGAACAATCAGTTCTTCACTGTAAAAGTCAACCATTTGAAAAAGGCAAAAGCCTAAATGCATAAACGTATTATGTTAAAATTTACATTTGTTCAGACAACAGTCACTAAACCAAAGCTGACCATGTTTTCACAAGGGCCGAGCACATCTACAGACAAATGATG
This sequence comes from Cirrhinus mrigala, assembly GCA_036247105.1. NCBI lineage: Eukaryota > Metazoa > Chordata > Actinopteri > Cypriniformes > Cyprinidae > Cirrhinus > Cirrhinus mrigala. The sequence goes on from CM070013.1 coordinate 46,168,587, forward strand.
ATTGTTACTTTATTACAGCCTTTCTAAACAGCCATTGTTGACTCAGTTAACCATAAAGGGCAATGCAGAATGGACTTTTGTATCAATGTACGTAACGAAATGGGAAGAATTAAAAGCAGAGCTGGACACTAAAGTTAGTTTCAGTTCTTCTTCCCGAGTGCACGGTCAAAAAGAGAGTGACAGAAGCAGAAACACAGAGAGATCCAGAAGAACATATGCTAACAAGAATCTTGAGAAATTATGTGGAATCTTGAAGCAGACGAAAAAATTTCAGGTTGGATGCATTCACTTTTTTCTCGTTTTAAAAACTGCCTAAACATTCTAAACTTTCAAAATTGCTTTTTTGTCTACTGGATTAGCTGGGTAATAAAATATGCTAATAGTAAAAGTCATAGCAGCAATGTAGGATAAAAGTCAGTACAGCAATGTAGAAAATTAATTATCTGAAACACAGATCATTTGACTGTAGAATACTGTTAAATGACCAATCTTACAGATATCTGTGTAATAATAATATCACATTTAATCCATCTGGTGTATATTACACAACTTCAATGAAGAAACATGTGAAGGCTGTGTTTTAGAGTAGAATGGCTGCCTATTACTAATACTGTAAATACAGTTTATGTAACAGATGAACAGTCTGAAAACTTCAGCAGTTGCCTATTAGATTCTGAGGAGGAGAACACCCTGTCTTCAGATGATGAAAGAGACATTGAGGTAACTTCAGCTTAATTGAATCTGAAAATGTGTTCGCAATGCCATACGAGAACACTTCTTAGTGTACATTATTAAAAAAAAAAAATTATGTAAAACAGGATGCAACATGTAATGATAAATATTTTAAACAACAGTATGATACATTAATGTCACGTCATTGTTGCATGCTTAATTCAGTGTAAATAAGAATGCATTATGGGATATGGTATTCTACACTGTGTGCTCTACTGTATGCAACACATTTTGGTCATACAATATTCTTACTGCATATTATAGAAATATTAAAAGCAATATGAAAGGGACCTTCTTGTCACAAAACTTAGGTGCTTTGCCTATATTTCAGTAATAGATTTTGTGTGCAATTAAGTTTTAAAATGACTATTTATCATTGGATAATTTGCTATACAGTGCGAGATTCTGGAGAAAGAGCGAGATGAGGCGAATGAAAAGCTATCAAGGATGGAGGAGGGTGAGATATCTGTGGGAGTCTCTTGATATTGCAATATCATCACATTTCAACTCATCTACTAGAAGGGTCTCATTATAGAAGACATACTGAGATCTTAACTCACTATCACTGGCTAAACCTTGGCATAACTCAAGTGCAACAAACTACTGTAAGTGTCACTGAAAATGTGCTAATTTGATTTATTTAATTACTTTCAGCCTCTGCTCAACTGCTCAAGGAGCTGGATGTGTTAGAGATGCAGTTTCAGATTGAGCGGTCATGCAGGGAGACCGCAGAGGCCTTTGCACTGAAGGTAGGTACACTTCCCTTTTCTCACAGGTCTAACGGCTTGTATTTGTTTTGTGATTATTTCACATCCCCCATATTGGTTACAAGCTCTGATCAGAGCTATGATCAAGCTCAGTTCTCCCAACTGAGTCAATTATTCAACACTCCTAAAAATGAAGGCGTTTTAAAGACATCTATGGTTCCTCAAAGAACCTTCAAAGGAATAGTTCACCCAAAAAATGTATATTTGCTGAAAATTTACTCACCCTCAGGCCATTCAAGAAGTAGATGAGTTTGTTTTTTCATGGGAACAGATTTACAAAAATTTAGCATTACATCACTTGCTCACCAATGGATTCTCTGCAGTGATCGGGTGCCATCAGAATGAGAGTCCAAACGGCTGATAAAAACATCACAATAATCCACACCACTCCAGTCAATCAGTTAATGTCTTGTGAGTGAAAAAAAAACTACATGTTTGTAAGAAACAAATCCATCATTAAGGCATTTTAACTTTAAACAGTCATTTCTGGCCAAAATAGAGTCTATAATCCATAATAGCATTTCCTCCAGTGAAAAATCCACCCCCTGCTGTCCTCTCACATCAAAATCCACGTTTGTTTAGAACTGCACTGACTTATAAAAATAAAAGTATATTTCTCTCCTGATTCAGATAAGGTGACTTTTTCACTGGAGAAAGCAATATTATTGACTCTAATCTTACCCAGAAGGAATGGTTTGAAATTAAAAACATCTTGATGGCTTTGTTTCATACAAACACACAGCTTTTCACTTCACAAGATGTTAATTGATACACTGGAGTGGTGTGGATTACTTGTGGATTGCTGTGATGTTTTTATCCACTGTTTGGACTCTCATTCTGACCGCACCCATTCACTGCAGACGATCAACTAGTGAGCAAGTGATGCTACATTTCCTCAAATCTGTTCCCATGAAGAAACAAACTCCTCATAGGTGGCCTGAGGGTGTGTACATTTCTAGCAGTTTGTCAGTTTTGGGTGAACTTTAACATCCATGGAACCTTTATATTCCACAAAAGGTTCTTTTTTAGTAGAAAAAAAAAGTGTTTTTAGATTATTAAAAATGTCCTTTGCAGTAAGAAAAAAATGCTTCTTTTAAGAACTGCTCATTGAAAGGCTTTTTAGGGAACCAAAAATGGTTCAACTATGGCATTGCTGGAATCTTGATTTAAGAGTGGAACTGAGTAAAACCAGAGATCAACTTAAGAACAGATTATGCCATACACTGTTCACCTTGAAAAACTATATAGTATATTGTTCGTACTGGATTAATAAATAAAGTGCCAAATAATATTGAGGCTCAACATGGTAAAAGTCATTATGCCACACTTTCTCAATCTTTGGGACTTTTGAACCCACAGGTGAATAAGGATTTCAAGGCATTAAAGAGGCAAAGCCAAGCTATACTTCCCCTGATTCCAGAAATGCCAGAAAACCTCTCCATCCTGAACCTGGACCCCGAGGCTGATCCCAGCTCTGAAATGGCCTCTGAGGAAGAGAGCAGTGGTGAAGATCCACTTCTCTTGAGTCAGAATCAAATTAGAGGTAGCTTAATTTCTACATAACGCAAGCCTCGAAAGCAGTTAAAAATATGCATTCCCACAAACCTGTCCAAGAATAGAAAATGTGAAGTTTTGGCCTATTTTTTTCTGCAATCTTTTTGTACAGAACTACAGTCCTCTGTAGACCGGTTACTTGGGGAAAAAATTCAACTCACTGCACAGGTGGAGCTTCTTAAGAAAGAGAAGGAAGATTTGAAGGAAAAGGTATAATGGCCTAGTGCCTAAAAATGGGACATGCATACAGTTGTGGTCATAAATTTCTGACAAAACAATTAACAATTTGCCCTAAAATGGCAATGGCAATAATTTTAACAGTGTTTCTTCAATTAAGGGATCTTTATGGGTCTCGTCATTAAATGTGGGTTAAAATGCTAACACATTGAATTGAACTCTTATTCTGTTCTTAAGTTGGTGTTGGAGGTTGGAGAGAAAGAGGCCCTTCTGAGGAAACTCAGTAAGCAGAGCAGGACTGTGAATAAAATGAAGAGAGGTGAGTCAGTCGAATATATTTTGCTATTAACGAGCACCTACAGAACAACAGATTCACTGTAGTTTTTCTGTATGTTCGTGCCTCAGTGTCCCAGCTGGTTACAGAAGAGTTTACAGAGATGACTCACAAGCTTGAAATGGAGCAAGGACTCAGGCAGCATGCTGAAGTTTTTGCACACCAGGTACACTTTTGAATTGGGGATGTAGAAATCAGTAATAACATAATTTATCAAAACTGCAAAAACAAGGACGACTGTTGTTACATAAATAATACTGCAAAGACTTCTGAATTTGGCAGCAGCCTCACTGCCCAATCATTGAATAGGCACTCTTGGAAATTTGTAGGATCTTATTTTTATCCTTTTATGTTGCTTACATCCCAAGTTTAGAGGTGGACCTTCATGCTTGACACCATTAACTTAGCTAATAATTATCACAAACAAACTAAATGAGCTTTATTCATAATCAAGTAAATGTTTAATGACTAGTGCGTATTTTTGCAGGCTGTAATGCTGATTTCAATGCTGTAAATGGATTCATAGTTTAAAAATGGACACCATGAATGAATTTAGGCTACTTCTTTACAAATGCCCATTAGAAAGCCACCACCAACCACTCACAGAGATTCATGGGATATCATAAGTGTCAAATGACACATCTGCAGTTCAGGATATTGCAGACAGGATATTGCAAACACTGGATTGTGACATATCTTTTTGCTCTAGTCGTAGAATGTTCAGTGTTAACCTGTTTTACACACCATATGTCACTTATTCACTCAAGGCCAAGAGCAACCTTATTTCTTCCAGTAAGCAGGTGTGGCCATTTCTAAACTTTATGGGTCTGGCTTCCGGTCTCATCCATGTCCAGCCAATTTTAGCTCGTTTTGCTGCTTAATATTGCAAATTAGTGTGTCTAAGCATATTAATGTATTATCTTAATTACGAACGCGGTCTGTAGTGCAAGCCGTTTTACCGCTTGCTGCATGTTGTTTTTCTCCTTATAACGGCTAATAAACCTAGAAGTCTCATCCATAGGATATATCGTTTTACAAAGCTGCAAACAATAATGAAGCGAATACTCACCCGTTGACAGACGTGTCGGTTCCACTTGCAGTAACAGGCAGATAAATAGCACTTTCTGTCGGCAAATCTTACTGAATTCGTGATCCCCTTCCTCATGTACATTGAGTTTCATGACGAGAAAGTTTGTAATAATTCTCACTGGCAACCGCTCTGGTTAACAGCTTCACGTAATTGTGTCTGTTTTTGAGAAAATGTAGCGGAAATCACTTAATTTCCTGGTAGGAGCCGCAATTTTCCAGAGAAATGCTTGACGCCAACGTCAACCGACGTTCAGTTTGAATTGGACCATTCAAAAAAGAGCGCGACCATATACGTTTTTAACATTTTTTTGTGATAAATTATTTTATATTTATTTGCGTGGGGAAAAAAATCAATAACAGCTCGACATACTACTGGTTACCAGCATTTAAAATAACATTATCCTTCTCCTTACTTAAAGGATAAGTTCACTTTCAGAACAAAAATTTCCAGATAATTTACTCACCCCCTTGTCACCCAAGAGGTTCGTGTCTTTCTTTCTTCAGTCTAAAGAAATTATATTTCTTGAGGAAAACATTTCAGAAATTTCCTGCATATAGTGGACTTTATGGTGCCCATGAGTTTGAACTTCCAAAATGCAGTTTAAATGCAGCTTCAAAGGGCTCTAAACGATCCCAGCTGAGGAAGAAGGGTCTTATTTAGCAAAACACTCTGCCATTTTATAAAAAATGTTCGAATTATATACTTTTAATCTAGACAAATCTTGTCTAGCTCTGTGATGCGCATGCAAACTCTAATCCGGGTCAATACAGTTAGGGTATGTTGAAAAATCTCATTTTCTGCTGCAACTTCAAAATCATTCTACATCGCTGCAGAAGTATCAACCCAGTGTTTACAAAGTGAACATGCAAGGAGTGTCAAACACCCTTTACCAAAAAGGTACAACAGGGATACAATTTTGAAGCTGAAGGAGAAAATGAGATGGGAGTTTTTGACATACCTCAATATTCGCCTCAATAGTATCTTCAGTGCAAGTTGAATTTTTTTTTAACTGGAGTGGAAAATTAGCATGCGTTGTCGCATAAGCCAATCAGCGAAGAGCTTATTGACATGTCTGGTTGTATCAGAAAATGTTTTATTGTTGTTTTTATGTTTTTATTCGTGTGAATGATGCAAAAAACATCCTGCAAGTAAGGTTTGGTTCGTGTTTCGTACATTTCGCTTAACACTAGCGAAACTCCTGATCACACAATTGACTGGATTTCACCGCTAAATTTCGCCGAGCATCGGTAATGTGGTTGTACCTTAACTATTAGCTTAACAAGTGACTTTATTCACTTTTTTAGAATCAGGGCAATTATATTTGTATAGCACATTTCATACTCAAGGGAAATTCAAAGTGTGCTTCAGATAAAAAAAAAGATTAAAAAATAATAATAACAAGCATAAAAAAAAGTAACAATAAATAAAACAAACAGTCGGTTACACAGGCAAGAAACATATCAGATAATGATTCATAATATTATGATAGTTACCTAACAGCTCAGTAAAATAATCTGGAAGTGAAAACAAACTTCTTGCTCAAAGGCCTACATTCCCTGGCTGACAGCATGACAATATCTGAATCAACAGACAGTAAAAGGGAGGAGGTGGGTTGTCTTCTGATTTGGTCAAGTGTGTACAAGGGCCATGGGAGATTTGGGCTGGATCCGGCCAATTCACACTGCCGACTGTGAACCTGCATTATTGAAACAAACATGAAACAAAGAAGAGAAAACAATGGATTGGGATAACACAAATTCTTTGACCATGCCAGTCCAGCTGGCTCTGTTAATACCAGTAGATTTCATTCAGTCTAAATGAGCATCTCCGCATAAAAGTGGCATCTGTCTTTGCATCCCTCGTCTCTTCCTGCGGTAATTAGCACCCATCGAGATGGCAGTTTGAAAATCGGCAGCTCTTTAAACCCCTGTCCTTGTTTGACACTTCCTATCCACCATCTCTTTTGTCGGCTTTGTGTATATTGTTCCCCATTTGCAGACACAGACATAATGGGGGTCCCAACAGGGGGCCTTCACCTGTGAAAGGGACCCCCGACGGTTCGCGCACCACTCAAACTCATTCTGAATGTGCGGCCACACACCACACAGCTTGAATGACATTCTTTATCGCCACCCCTTCCATTTGTCTGTTTTCCCTATGTTTTGAAAACACATTCATCTTTTTCTTGTTCAGTGTTTTTTTCCAGTCACAGAGAGTCTAATGACGGACTAATTCGAAAGGGAGAAAATACAGGCCGTCATCACACAAAGAGACGCGCCCGTTTACTCGTCAAGCACATGCGCTTTTGCCTGTAATTGCACCTCCGCAGGGGTCGTGCTTGGTGGTTTTGGTCTGTGCTTCTTTCGAGCTGAACGAAAGGGCAGTGAATGGAGGTGAGAAGTGAGAGTCCACACGGTCCGACACATGACAAACTCACACTTCCCTTTCCTGCTCGCCGTTTCTGCTTTTCGACAAGCACGCTTCTTGTTATCTAAAATTTCAGGGAGATAATGGATGGTTTGATTTTTGATTTCCCAAACCATGTTTTGTTGCTTTACTGAACTGATTCCATTGGGTTTTGTTCTGCTAAATGAAAGTCTTTCTGATAATTCGCTGCATGAATAATTAACATGCTGACTGAGCTCAACAAATAAAATAAATTGTTGGAAAGGTCATCAAAATAAGCTTCGAATGTTGGTTTGCATAAAAACGAGTGTGAAGGTTGTTTAGGCCTTCTGTAGTTTGAAAACTTCAAACACCGTTTGAAGTTTGGTATGGTAATAGATAGATAGATAGACTGATTGACTGAGTGATTGGTTTTCTTCTACAGATGCTGGTGAAACAGCAGGAAACCCAGAGACAAATTCAGAATGCAGAGACTGAGAAACAACTACAACAGACTCTGGGTCAAGTGACTGAAATCAGCAAAGCTCTGGAAGAGATACGACTCTGGTACCAAAACCAGGTGAGTATGTCAGCTGTATTCAGGTGGTGTTGTGATGCATATGTTGAAGGAACATTTGAATCTATTGCATAATGCTTACCAATCCAGTTTCTCTTGTTATTTATCTTATCTGTGTAAATAAAAATGGTGAATATATATATTTTTTTAAATAATTATTATATATTTTTATTTATGCTATACTTTCTACAACCTTTCTATTTACGCTTAAATAATTATTATATTAATTAAAAAAATTACTTTTTTGTGGTAACTTGTGGATTTTATGATTCAAATCATAAAAAGTGATGAATCCAATGTGATATGTAAATACACTTTAATTATATCTATCTATACAGATGTCTCAGACAGCAGCTGAGGATCTCAACACTCTGTCAGATCTGGCCGCAGTAAAAGCAAAGCTGGAGATCAGCGAGAAAGAGAGGAGCGAGATTGAGAGTCAACTGAAAGACTCGCAACAATCTGTTAATGCACTTCAGGAGGAAAGTAGGTCTTCAGTGAAAAGTTATCTATATTATGATGGTGAAAAAGTGTTACGACCTTATATTTCTTGAAAGAGCCCTCAAAGGAAAGACAAAACACACATGAGATCTCAGCTGTTTCTCCAAGACAATATGTTGTAATGATTTTTGTCCTGAGAAAATCCTGCACCTGTCACGCTATAGTTTTAAAAAACTCAGTTTGGCCAAGATACTAAATTCTGCAATCAAAGTTTTTATATGAAACACAACATTTCTCATCATATTTTTCTAGGACCAAATGAACTGAGCTCCTTTTCACAATAATTTTATAGCACTATACTCCATTTACTTAGGTTTTTATGAAGTTTAGGAGAAACTGAGACAATTTGAGTAATATATGATGCTTAAACATGCTTGAGACCTCCATGTCTCCAGAGCTTTGGAAAAAGCCACCGCTGAGCAATTAAATTTCCCACCGGGGAATAATACTATTATATTTTGCCATTTTTATTAGAAAATATTACTATTTTGTTATAAAATACAGTCAAAGTCAAAAGTTTACATACACCTTGCAGAATCTGCTAAATGTTAATTATTTTACCAAAATAAGAGGGATCATACAAAATGTGTGTTACTGTTTATTTAGTACTGACCTAATCTTTACATATAGTCCACAAGAAAAAATAATAGCTGAATTTATAAAAATGACCCTGTTCAAAAGTTTACATATACTTGATTCTTAATACTGTGTTGTTACCTGAACACAGTTGTGTTTTTTTTTTTTTTTTGTTTATTGATAGTTGTTCATGAGTTCCTTGTTTGTCCTGAACTGCCTGTTGTTCTTCAAAACAGCCTTCAGGTACCACACATTCTTTGGTTTTCCAGCATTTTTGTGTATTTGAACCATTTCCAACAATGACTGTACAATGATTTTCAATGACATATGCAACTATTACAGAAGGTTCAAACGCTCACTGATGCTACAGAAGGAAAAACGATGCTTAACAGCCGGGGGGTGAAAACTTTTGAACAGAATATAAGATGTGTACATTTAGCTTATTTTACCTAAATATCATATTTTTTCATTTAGTACTGCCCTCCAGAAACTACAGAAGATAGTTACATGTTTCCCAGAAGGCAGAATAAGTTAAATTTACCCTGATCTTCAAATTCAAAAAGTTTTCACCCCCCAGCTTAATGCATCGTTTTTCATTCTGGAGCATCAATGAGTGTTTGAACCTTCTGTAATAGTTGCATATGAGTCCCTCAGTTGTCCTCAGTGTGAAAAGATGGATCTCAAAATCATACAGTCATTGTTGGAAATGCTTTTAAATACACAAAAATGCTGAAAAAACAAAGAATTTGTGGGAGCTGAAGGATTTTTCTGAAGAACAGCGGGCAGTTTAACTGTTCAGGACAGGACTCATGAACAACTATCACTAAACAAAAAAACACAGCTGTGGATCATTCAGGTAACAACACAGTAAGAATCAAGCGTATGTAAACTTTTAAACGTGGTAATTATTATAAATTCAACTATTATTTTCTCTTGTGGACTATATGTAAACATCTTTTCTGTGAAATGTCTTATTCAGGTCAGTACTAAATAAACAATAACATGCATTTCGTATGATCCCTCTTATTTTTGTAAAATAATTAACATTTTGCAGATTCTGCAAGGTGTATGTAAAATTTTGACTTCAACTGTAAATGATATTTTAATTGCAATGCTTAATTTCAATTTTAATTGTCTATTGTGCAACTAGTCAAGCTGCTCAAGGATAAACTGAAAGAGATGAAGAAACTTCCTTCCACCCAATCTAACCAACCGAATGAGGCAAACGAAAATCCAGCTGATCCACCATCACTGGTCCCGCCACCACCTCCTCCTCCTCCTCCTCCACCTCCTCCACCACCACCTCCTCCTACATCTTCAGCTCCCACTGAGTTAGTCTTCAATACATTTCGATGTTAAGATATTCCGACCATAAAAATACAATACATACAGCGTCTTCACAAGTTCATTAAAAGCAAATCAATTGTATTTTTTAGCCCATTAAAGGCTTTGAGGAACAGAAAGAAGGGAGAAAACAACACCACTCAAACCGCGAGTAAGACAGTCATACCTTACATCCGGCCTGCACTATGTGAAAGGCAAAATCAACACAACAGACTGGAAGAAACAATACAGTAATTTAAAAGTTGAAGTTAAATCAAAGCAAGCAAGCACAGCTCTTCCTTTCTCAATGAATGCTGTGTTGATTTTCTCACAGAACCTGCAATTACGGAGGATATGAAGGCCAGAGCGGTGGATGAAATGATGGAAAGAATCAAGAAAGGCATTATTCTCAAACCTATTCTCAGAGCACCACAGGTGGGTCTGTCACTGGTGAATTATAGCATGTTTTGCTGATGCTAAATTGTACAGTGAGGCACCAACTCTGTCTGTATGACAATAATTGAACGTGTGATGGGAAAAAATCCTGTAAGCATGTGCGCATCACATTCACACAGTAGGACATCGATTTCAGTGATACAACAAAATACACCTTTTTAAGTCTTTTTAATCTGTTGTAGACATGCCTTAAATATTGGCTTGTTTAAACTGAAATATTTGACATTTGGTTTCTTTTCAGGCTGTGTCAGAGGATGAAAACGCATGGAAGGTTAGTGATACTACACTATTTCAGGTCTTCCTGCAACTTACAGTTCACCATGATTACTATTGACTTTTAAAGTATGAGGAGGTTTTCTATTTTCTCTGTCTGTGAGACTAGTTCATGTGTGTATGGCGACATGCCTAAACACTTTATGCATTGCTTTTGAATTATGTGTTCAGAAATTACAAAATATTATATTAATCAAAAATAATTCACATTCACAGGAGCAGAGGTCTGAGAACCGGAAATCAGCCGTGCTGGAGTTACAGGGGATGCTGGTAAAATAAAATCTCCATTACTGGTTACTTTTATTATTCAGACTATAACAGTTTGCAAGGTTGACATTAAAATACACTTAAGTGGTTATACATAGTGCGCATACTCTAAGATAAGGAAATAAAATCTGGTTGCAAATGCACACACGTTTTACACACATACGTTTAAAATTTCTTGCGTTTTCTCTCGTTATCATTTATAATCATCAAGGCTGCATTTATTTGATCAAAATACAGTCAAAAGTTGTGAAATATTACAGTACAAACAGTAATATTTTGAACTATTATTACAATTTTAAATACCCATTTTATATTTAAATAAATTTTAAAGTGTAATTTATTCCTGTGATGCAAATCTAAATTTTTTGCATCATAACTCCATCTTCAGTGTCACGTGATCTTTCAGAAATCATTGTAATATGCTTTTGTTTATAATAATGCTTTATAATATGATTTGGTGCTCAAGAGACATTCATTATCATTATCAGTGTTGAAAACAGTTGTGGAAACCATGATACCTTTGACGAATAGAAAGTTCAAAACAACAGTATTTATTAGAATTGTCACTTTATTCAATTTATTGCATTGTTGTTGAATGAAAGTATTCATTTCTTTAAAAAAAAAAATGTGACTACTGTATATCACATTACTGTTTGTATCCATTTTATAGTGATTTAACCATAATTAAGGGCGTTTTAGGCAAAACACCCCTTAAGCAGTGTAAAATCACTGTCATGCATGACCTGTCATGGCTTATTGTATTAATGTTACTTTATTGGCTGGTTCACCTCAGGAATCCATGAGGAGGCCTGGTCCTCGAAGGGTGGAATCTAAAAAACGCTTCAGCCGTAATGTTGGGGAGGCGGAGCTTCAGATGGTGCTTCAGAGGAGGAGGCGGGCCATGGGGGACGACAAAGCGACCCCTCCTTCTCCATCCAAACCTAAAGGTACCATGTCTCCCATTACTCTGTCAAAGGCCTGAAAAGAAAAAAACTTAAACCGTTAATTAATTTAAATGTACTACAGCTTATACAAAACTGGTCACTCCTAAAGCTTATTATTGGAAAAATAAGCACACAGTAAATAAAAATAGTGAATTCTGAATCTGTTTGTAGGTCAGTTTTATAATCTCATAATTATAAAATCACCTGGATTTTTAAACGTTTCTGTTATCCCTATTTGTCCTTCATTTTCACTTATATTTCATCCAAATTTATCATTTATTTATTTTAGCTTTTATCCCCTCAGCTGTAATGTGTACAAGCTTTGTAAAATTATTTATTTTTTTATTTATTTTTAAAAAAGGCCTTTGTCATGTGTTTATGTATTATTAAAATATATTGTTCTTTGTCTAAATGCTGCAGTTGCCCTCTGGAAATGAAAGAATATTTAAGGAAATTTTTTTAACAATTATTTTTTAAACTATGCAAAACATTTTTAAAAAACTTACTTATTTTATTTTATTTTATTTTATTTTATTTTATTTTATAATAAAAGCTCTGCAGTGAGCAGAGCTGGAATCTATCTATACAGATATTTTTATTAGATTAATATTTTTAGAATCACTACATAGTTCTATTTATTTAATTTAATTTAATTTAATTTAATTTAATTATTTTAATTTAATTTAATTTAATTTAATTTAATTTAATTTAATTTAATTTAATTTTATTTTATTTTATTTTATTTATAAATACACCTAATTGGTTCAGAAAATGTCTGCAGTGAGCAGAGCTGGAATCTATCTATACAGATATTCTTATTAGATTAATATTTTTGGAATCACTACATATTTTATTTTATTATTTTATTTTATTTTATTTTATTTTATTTTATTTTATTTTATTTTATTTTATTGACCTAATTGGTTCAGAAAATGTATGCACCTGGATTTTTAAACGTTTCTGTTATCCATATTTGTCCTTCATTTTCACTTATCCAAATTTATCATTTATTTATTTGATATTTTATCCCCTCAGCTGTAATGTGTACAAGCTTTGAATTTGTATTTTTTTTTTATTTTTAAAAAGGCCTTTGTTATGTGTTTATGTATGTATTATTAAAATATATTGTTCTTTGTTCAAATGCTGCAATTTCCCTTCTGGAAATTAGAGATTATTTAAGAAATATTTTAAACAATTATTTTTTTAACTAACTAACCTACAAACAAGTATACAAAACATTTTTAAAAAAACTTACTTTATCTAGTATTAATTTCTACATTAAGTGTTCCCTAGTAGACTAAACCTCCAAATGCCAGAGCTAAGTAAATAAGAAAAAAAATATTAGGCCCATATGTAGCAAGGTTTTTGCTTAAAGTAACTGAAAAAATGTATTCTAAAATAAACCTGAAAACTTATTTTTCTGTCTAGATAGATTTCAGCATTTTTAATGTGCTTCTCAATTAAAGTTGTAGATATTTTTTACTGTAAAAAGATACATTTTTGGGATAAAAAGGATTTTTGATTTCATCAGAATTATATTTATTGGCCAAATTGGTTGCACTTAGAAGAAATATATCTTTCACAGTTGTGCTTAAAAGCAGCCCTCTCATTTATTGATTGGTTATGAATGTTTGTGCGAGCTGCATTATAATGCAGCCACTTAACTAAAGCTTAAAGTCAGTGTTTTCTCACCCACTCGCAGATTTGCCCGCTGCCGTCTCGAGCTCTTCGCCCTGGGCGGGGGAGAGTGGAAGCGCCCCTGTGCTCCGGAGACTTCAGCAGAACCGTGAAAAGAGAATCTCTCGCATAAAGGCTTCAGAGTCCATTATATGGGAAGAAAAGTGAGTTTTGAGGGTCTTTTAGTCTGACCTTCTGCACTTTTGAGAAATGCGATGTTGAACTAAGTGTGACTTCAACACCTATTTCCTTCTGTCAGATGCCTCTTGGAATTTGTTCAAAGTAAATGTCACGAAGCTGAATAAAGCGTTAATCCTGTTAACTGTGCGATGAAAAAACCAAGGCCCCGTGCTTTCAAAAGTGAATTATGAAAGAAATAAAAGACATTCTTTCTGCAAATACTCAGTCTGTCTTTTCTTTGCACTCAGTCTGTGTTCGCTGTTGTGTTGGACATTTGTGCTTTTGAGGTGTGAATTCTTCCATTAAATGACTTGACTTTCTTGAATACTTGACTTGCACAAATATTCAGACCTTTGATCGTTTCTCTCGCTTTGCTGAATTACAAATCTGGCATTGACATTTTTAAAGCATGGAAACTCAAAATTATTTTAATGTGACATTGTTTTATATTCATAAAACCAGCATTGCACCCTGCTGAGGTTTTATTGTGTGCCATTCTTGGTAAATTTGTTGTTCAGTTTTCTGCTTCAATGTTAAAATAATACCAGAGAATCTCATTTGGACTGAGATCAAGGCTTCGGCTCAATGTAATCAAATCCATCTTGTTGCTTTTGATCCACAACCTTGTTAATTTGACTCTATATTGGGGATTAGGGATTTGGAAAAAGGCAGAATAAGTTTTTGCTATTGTCCAGACATGCTCCTTCATGTTTACCTTGTCCTGAGTAACAACTGAGGAGAATTTGTCCAAAAAGTAAAAACTGACCATCTCTTCCAACACTTGCGCAGCTTATGCCAAATACTTATGCAACTGTGTGTAAAGTTGATATATACTTAATCTAAAAGACCTACTTAAGCTACCAAAGTGGAAAAATAGGCTATTTTATTCACTATTAGCATAAAACAGTGTCTGCGTATCCCATTTGGATTGAGATACAGGCTTCTGATCAAAGTAGTCCAGTCCATTTGGTCATTTTTGACCCATAACTTTGGTAATTTTACCTTGTATTTGGGATTATTGATCTGGAAACTGCTAAAATAAGTTGTCACCCTTCTCCAGATATGCTTTTACATGTTTCCATTGTCTTATATGAATCTCCTTCAATAATGAGTTTTTATCCAAATAGTAAAAAATGGCCTTCTCTTGCAACACATGGGGGCAAATACTTATGCAACTGCATGGAAAGTTGATATATTCTTAACTTAAAAGCTGGAAAAAGCTACTAAAGCTGGAAAATAAGCTATTTTCAGTCACTTTTTAACATAAAACAATGTCTGCATTAAGATATTATTTTAGAGAACTACTCATTTTTAAAATGAAATCTGTGAAAGCAGTAGTATCTCAATATATTAGGTGTGATTGCGCGTCATTTACTCCAATTATAAGAATAATACAAGAGAATCTTATTTGGATTGAGATAAAGGCCTCTAATCAAAGTAGTCAAGTCCATCTTGTCATTTTCGACCCATAACTTTTTTAATTTGATCTTGTATTTAGGATGATTGATGTGGAGACTGGCAAAATACGTTGTTGCCATTCTCCAGGCATGCTTTCACATGCTTGTCTTATGTCAATTTCCTGCAATAATAACTGAGGGGTTTTTATCCATATAGTAAAAATCTCCTTGGCCTTCTCTTGCATCATATGGAGGTCAAATACTTATCCAACAGTGTGTAAACTAATATATACTTAACCTAAAAGACTTTAAGCAACCGTGGCTGGAAAATATGCTATTTTTGGTTATTTTTTAACATAAAATCTGTGTAAATATTTGATTAATTTTTATTTATTTATTTATTTTAAAATGAAAACTGTAAAAACATATTAGGTAAGTATCAGACTATATTTCCAAGTCGCTGTATATGCTGTCAATGTCAAAGCCTTTAGGTGAGTTTATCCATCCATCTGGAAACACCTGGAATAAAAAAGGGCAGCCTTTTCTCCTAACACCTCCACACTCCTATTCTTTGATAAAAGCATTTTAAATGGAGTACAATTATTTTCCACTCTCACTCACTTTTGCCTCTCTCCTTTTAAAAAGCATTTCGTTCTGTAAGGATTCTTCTCGCCCAAGAGAAAGCTAACAAACACTATAAAGAATTCATGTTTTTCCACAGAAACTGAAAGGTGTCTGATTTAGGTGTGTGTACATCTGTGTCAGTGTTTGTGTGAGGCAGAAGGTGAAGAGATGTGTAGATGTGGATATAATATGCATGACCAAAACAAGTGTAGAGCCTGTGAAAAAAATTTCAAAATGTGTGAGGTCCTTGGAAAGCCCATTTTTTTCTGATCATCTGTCTGCCTATGCACACTTGACTGAATTTGTTTCTCATGATCTTAACCAAAAAAAAAAAAAAAAAAAAAAGAGCTGTAATTAGACTATTTCTATGATTCTTTTTTTAGTTATTTTTATTTTAATAAATTGTTATTTATTATTATTATTTTATTTCATTTTATTTTATGCACCTATAATTGGTTCAGAAAATGTCTGCAGTAAGCAGAATCTATCTAGACAGATATTTTTATTAGATTAATATTTTTGGAATCACTACATAATTCTATTTATTTCATTTTATTTGACTTATAATTACAACTAATTGGTTCAGAAAATGTCTGCAGTGAGCAGAGCTGGAATCTATCTAGACAGATTTTTTGTATTATTATTATTTGATTAATATTTTTGAAATCACTACATAATTCCGTTTATTTTATTTTATTTTATTTTATTTTATTTATAAATGCACCTAATTGGCTCAGAAATGTCTGCAGAACTGGAATCTATCTAGAGAGTTTTTTTTATTTGATTAATATTTGTAGAATCACTACATAATTCTTACCCTCCCATTTTGAGTTATTATTTCGCATGATTTCATGACTTCTGACTGATAGAAATCTCTTCCTTGGATCTCCACAGCTGCAATACCGCCTCTAGCCTGTTTGTGATCAGACTCCCACTTCAGCTGCGCACTACGTCTGAGGAAGCCGCAGAAGAAACTTTGACCAGTTCAGTTGCTAGCTTAGCTGCGGAGACACATATCTCCTTTATTGTTTACCAATCCCGTATTTATTCGACTAGGCATTTTAAAAAGATGTGGTTTATTTATTTACTAAGCTGGTTGTCGCTGGTGGTGCAGATATGTTTCGTTACTCTTGCTATCGGTGAGTTTTATGTCGCTGCTGTTAGCCGCTAACTCCTTTTGCTGACGCGACCAAAGAAATCCCACAGCTCCAGTGCCTTATTATCCATAAAACATCCGTTTATCTTTAATTAATAGTAGCATATGGTAAAACAATAACGATGTAGAACAGAATAACAGTGGGCCTAGGTCTTATCTCTTGGACTAAATTCATTTTACATAATAATTAATAAGCTAATTGTGTTTCAAGCTTGCATTTGTTTTATTATTTCACACTGTAGTGTTGCAGAATACAGGACTGTATAGCTTACTAATCGCTCCGCCCATTTTTATGACATGCATTAGGTAAAAGTTACATCTCTGACAATGAATTCATCTACTCGAATGTTCTTTGCAAATGTATGATGTCTAATTTTGCTGTTTTTACGGGCTAGTTTTCAACTCTTTGAGTGGTTTCCACTTGCAGATTGTTGGTATTGTCGTAAAAACAGTACAAATGTCTCTGTCCACGTAGGCAGATTTATTAATGATGGTGACTGAGAATTTGGCAACCAGTTACACCTGTACTTGTATTTACACCTGTGTTTACTTTTACTTTACAGATAGATCCATATATGCTGCGAAAACATTTTAATGAATTAAGATGTTTGTTATGGTTGTTGATCACATAATACGTACTTGTATGGTATATTGTATATTACTTAAAGCCTTTAATATAATACATTACAAAAGTATTTTTATTGCATTAATTATGCATTGTAATGCACCTTATAATGCACTATGAGCTCAAGAATAATTGTAACCAGAGTTAAAATACATTACAATACCTATCTATTCAATGCATTTTTTTCATAAAGTATAATTCATTAAAACGCAAGACAAATAACCGAGATGTAACAAGGAATCTTCAAATATTGTAATGCATTTTAATTTCAGTTACAGTTATTTCTGAAAAGATACCATGCATATAATGTACAGTACAGTGTTGCCTTATAGAGTTTGTTTATTTAGTTTTTCTTAGTTTGCTATTTGTCTTCACAGCTGCAGGCCTGTATTACCTGGCGGAGTTAATAGAGGAGTACACAGTCGCCACCAGCCGCATTATAAAATATATGATTATGGTGAGTATTACCCTTGTAGTTAAGTTTAGTTTGATGTGCATCTGAATATATACAGCATGTATTATTAGTAATGCTTGCAAAGACTAATATTGAGCCACATCTTGGGACCAGAGTATCATATTGCACACAAATCTAATTTGAATCAAATTCAGACTATTTCCAGTGTAATTTGCAAGTGAGAATTTGTCAATATCCATCATTTACTATTGTAAGCATCAGTGTAAAGTCTTCTCTAACAATAGTTTAGACAGTACTGCACACTTTTTGTGATGTTATGTCACATATGCTTCACGACTCATTTAACTCGTACTCTCATCTCTCAGTTCTCCACAGCGGTGCTGGTGGGGCTCTATCTGTTTGAGGGTTTCCCCACACTAATGATCGGAGTGGGTCTCTTCACTAACCTGGTTTACTTCGGTCTGCTGCAGACGTTTCCATACATCATGCTGACCTCGCCAAACTTCATCCTGTCATGTGGTGTGTGTTGAAGAGGATTTTAGGAGACATTTATATGTACTTCATGATGATCTCGTGCTTGTGTTCTCCTCTCATCTGTGCCTTTGCTCTCTTTTGCAGCACTGGTTGTGTTAAACCACTATATGGCCTTCCAGTATTTTGCGGAGGAATACTATCCTTTCTCTGAGGTTGGTTCTTTTTTTGTTTTACAGCCTGAAACAACATAAATGCTGCTTAAATTATGTCAAAGTCACTGTTGGATGGGGTTCAGAGTCAGACTAATGTGTCTTTTTTTTCCAGGTTCTAGCGTACTTCACTATATGTCTGTGGGTGATTCCATTCTCATTCTTCGTTTCACTCTCTGCTGGGGAGAATGTTCTTCCATCCACTATGCAGCAGGGAGGTAAGTGACAGTCTGACCTTATCAAATGTGTTTCATACAGTCTATATGACCACATCGGTGTGTAAAACTATAACTTAAACTATATACTTATTCTTAAACTGTCCTTATACACTGCATTTACAGGGGTAATTGAAATTTCAGTGCGTATCTTAAAATGGTAGAAATCAAAAGTAATGGGATTGAGTGAATTATCTCTGGATATGTCCAAAATGTTAAAAAGTAAGCAAAGTTTGCTTCAGAATCAAAGCAAAAGCTTAATTTTGTTTGGAATTAATAGTTTTGATAACATAGTTTAATACATAATGGATAGTGTAGAATATAACATATTTAATGCAATTATGTAATGCCATTTAGTATAATTGTATTTAAAAAAAAAAAAAAAAAACATTTAAAATTCTAAATTAATTAAAAATGTGCATTGTAAGTCTGAATAAACATGTCTAAAAATTTTTGCATTTTAAACTGCACATTGTTTTCTAATCTAATTAGACAAAAATGATAAATAAAATAATACAAAATATTTTTTTTGATTAAAAATAAATGAGCTTTTTTTGTAATTCACATACCTTCAGAAAATATTCTGATATTTTACTTGCAACATTTGTTTAATTAAATTAGTCTGATTGCATAAAAATAAATACATTTTATTAAAAATAAAAATAATAAAATATTAATTTTACTTTGAACATTGTTTCTCGGTCTAATTAAATAAACATGCTAAATAAATAATCCGAAATAAAATAAATGGTAACACTTTACAATAATGTTCATTAGTTAACATTAGTTAACTACATTAGTTAACTCATTGTTAACCTCATTGTGAATTTTTACGTTATAAATTGATAAAATAAATGTGCTTTTTTATCATTTATATACCTTTAAAAATGTTTAATGTGCATTTTAAATGAGCTTTTTTGTCTTTTACATACCTTCAAAAAATATACAAATATACATTTTTCTTTGTTTTTCAGTCTAATTATAAATCAATAAAATAATAGTAATAAAAAATATAAAAAATAAATGTTCTTTTGTAATTTACATGCCATCAAAAACGTGTATATTATGATATTATCATCACCAGAATGTTATAAAATAATGTGATTTAAATTTTTGCTTATTATCCACTTCTACCCAGACATTTATAACGGTCAAGTCTAAGCATGTAACCCTTATTCATTATTTTCTGTGTTTTTGTCAGATGACGTGGTGTCAAATTACTTCACTAAAGGCAAGCGGGGCAAGCGCTCAGGCATCCTGCTCATCTTCTCCTTCCTGAAGGAGGCCGTTTTGCCAAGCCGACAGAAGATGTACTGATGAAGCGGTTCATAAACGCATCAGACCGAGGGGTTTAGGAGGGTTTGTTCAGGCCACCGGCCCCTTTCAGTGGACAGCATGTTTTTGTGGGAGAAACTATGATTGTGAGATTGAATCCGTAGCCGAGGGAGAGGACCAGATCAGAACAAACGCACACAAACCCTCGAATGAACTTACCTGTCTGTTGATTCGTGTCCAGAGTCGCCAGCTAATTTCTTCTTAGGCGTCTAAAGCCATGAAAGGACTTGAGGAGTCTTTCATTCGTAAAGGCTTGATCTTTTTGACGTGTCTGTACGTGGATGATTGTGGAAGGGGCTTCGGCTTCTCTAGAGGCTCCTGCTGATTTTCTTCTAATCGTATCACTTTGAAAGCCAATGTTTGTGTTCACTCATGAATGAATTGATATGTCTGGATTTTTTGTTTATATTTTAAAGAAATGTTTTACCCTGAATCCAATGCTCGGTTCACTCACTCTTCATCACATCTGACACTACAAGTATTTGTTTAAGGCTAGACTTTAAGCAAGTATTTTTTAATGACCTGATGTTGGGTTTTCGGTAAGAATTGTTTGTGTTGATTTATAACTCCGTTTTATATCAGCTGGTGGTGTGACAAACAAAGAAAAGCTAGTTTTGGGGTAAAATGTTGCTTTAAATACTGCAGTCATGAGAACCATAGTGTTGGCTATGCTTAATTTGTGTGCTGTACAGAAATATAATAAAATTCAGTTGTATGAGTTTTTGAAAAGTGAAGATTGTCATGTATGAATAAGAATTAAAGTGGGTGAATCTCAGAATCAGAAATGTATCAGGTCACATTTCAGTCCAAAATCACATGAAAGAATATCTTTCAATAAGAAAATAAAGGCTTTTTTAGGATGATTAAGATTAAGCAATTTGAACATTGTTTTTTTTTATATATATATATTTATATATATATATTTTTTTTTTTTAAAATAACTGATTTCTACTTGAAAATATTTTAAAATTTAATTTATTCCTGTGATCAAAGCTAAATTTTCAGCATCATTCCTCCAGTCTTTAGTGTCACATAATCCTTCAGAAATATCTTTCTAATATGCTGATAAATGCTGTTCTTCTGAACTTTGTATTCATCAAAGAAACCTGAAAAAATTCTTCTCTGCTGTTTTCAACAACAACAATAATAATAATAATAATAAATGTTTTTAGGCAGCAAATCAGAATGATTTCTGAAGGATCAGAAGACTGTGGAGTAATGATGCTGAAAATTCAGCTTTGATCACAGGGATAAATTACATTTTGCAATACATTTAAATAGAAAACAGTTATTTTAAATAGTAAAAATATTTCCAAATTTTACTGTTTTTGCTGTACTGCAGGCTTGGTGAGCAGAAGAGACTTATTTAAAAAAACGTTAAAACCATACTGTCTAAAAACTTTTGACTGGTAGTGTAAATACATTTTAAATACATATTATTATTTTTTGTCATGCACCTGGACGTGTTCAGACCTCATGAACATGATTTCTGAGATTCAGCTAAGCAGAACTATAGTGTATTTCATTTTAATTTTCTTAAATCTGGGTTGTTTAATAGCTCTTTGATGCGGTAAATGTGAAAAATTTTAATAAATTGTCCGAATGACTCGGAGGGGCTGTACTGACACATTTGCGCTCCTCTTTATATGGCAGACGGGATCTTACACGTGGAGTGCGAGGTTGAGGAAAGGTCAGCACACATTCACTTCTGGAAGCTCTCGTCTGGGGAGCGAATCACTTAGGAGGGCAGAAGTTGCCCTTTGCTGGTGTTATCTGACTATTTTGTGGCGCGTTTCATAATGGCTGAGGGTAAAGTTGACGTACAGAAAACTGGTTCTGGGTCAGTGCGAAAGGGCAGCTCTTTTCTCGCATGTCAAAAATGAAGCCGAGCGTCCTCTGGGATCGGATGACGACAGCAGAGCTGTTTTGGGCCGTGACCCGGGTCAGCGTGGTTTCGACCTTCACGCCTCCAGCCTCCAAACCACATTCACTCAGAGTTCAGCTTTCATTCACACCTACATAGTTCAAATTCAAGGAACTTTTCGGAGATTTTTTTCCGCCCTCATATGTTTTCGCCTCTCTTTTTCACACTTTGATGATGTGCATGCAGAGGCGTGTTGCAGTTAAAAGCTACTCCACAAATTTTAGCCTTTGCTCAGATTTTTTGCATTTTGGAAAAGTGTTCGACTCTTGTTGAATCTCACAAGAACATGTCTTGAGCCATAGACACAAGCTTTGATTGGAGGTCCTTTCCCAGTTCTTTTCCAGTTGATTCCTGTCTCATCTACACTCATCTACATCTTTGTGTAATTAAAAACAATCAATTCCGAAATGTTTATACATTGCCATTCAAAAGTTTGTCAGTAAGATTATTAAATGCTTTTGAGTCTCTTTTGCTCACCAAGGCTGCATTTATTTGATTAGAAATACAGGGAAATCTGGATTTTTAAAAAATATTATTACAATCTCAAATAACCATTTTCTGTTTGAAAATATTTTAAAATGTAATTTATTTCTGTGATGCAAAGCTGAATTTTCAGCATTATTACTCCAGTCTTCAGTCTCACATGATCCTTTAGAAATCATTCTAATATGCCGATCTGCTGCTCAAGAAACATTCCTGATCATTATAAATGTTGAAAACAGTTGCGCTGCTGTATATTTATATGCAAAATGTGATACAGTTTCTTTTCAAAAATGACTTAAGATGGCAACAACTTTACATTTTCACGTCCCTAAACATGAAGCTGAAGAAAACAAACTGTGGATGGTTGCTTTACATGTCAGTCAAAAATCTCATGGGTGGTTCTTGGCCAATGAATGCTACGATGGAGTCCAGACCTTCTGCTGTTGGTCTGAAGGTTGCAAGACTACTGAAAACATAACTTTAATGTCTATAGATGATACACTCTCTGAAAAACAAGATGCAAACGCGGTCACTGGGACAGATCCTTTAAAAAAAGGCTCCTCAGACAGGTGCATGGTCACCTCAGTCCAGGGTGAGGTGTCTTGTTTTAGGGAGCGACCCAAGCAAGGCAGATCCAGCACACTACAACACTGGGACTGTCTAAGATCATGCAGCTGTTTGCTTTTCTTGATCTCCTGCTGTTTGTCTTTTCGCCACATGGCATTTTTCAGAAACCTGTTGCACAAACACATTAATGTTCATTTGCATATCTCATGTCATGGCACCGGTTTTTGCCCATATGCAATGTGCATTTGATACGGATACCTGGCAGTAAGCCTGTGGCCCCAGATCATAGCGAGGTTGAGAGGTGTGTGACCCCTCTTGGCTTGAGTTTAATAACTCCATATATAACTCCAGATGCAGCGGCGTCAGTCCTTCATCTGTGGAGCTGTTGATACAACAACACTGTTGAGGCTGAAACAATTTTACCATAGAGAGGACATGGATCTGACAACATGGAAACTTTACAAAAATTATTGCTATATAAAAACATTTTACCAAACATTTTTTTTTTTTGCACAATTTATCAGTGCATGTTTATAAAAATGAATCAATCAATAGTTTTCATCATTCATCAAAATATAGTAACTTGCTCCTAAAATGACTTTCCTTTTTAGCTGATGTTGTCATTTTGGTCTAATTTTGCACAATCTATTAGTGCATGTTATTTAATAAATAAAATCCAAAAAATAGATATTTTTTAATGTAATTTGTCATTAAAATATAATAACATGCTCTGCCTTCAAAATGATCTTCCTTTTGTTACCAATCCTGCATAGTGTTATTTTGCAAAATTAATCAGTGCATATAAGTAAGCAAACAAGTAAGTAAGTGAGTAAGTAAATAAATAGATAAATAGATTTAATCTTTCATTAAAATATAATTAACTCCAGAATGATTTTTTTTTTTTTTTGACTGATGTTGCCAGTTCTGGTCTAATTTTGCACAATTAATTAGTTCATGTTATTAAAAGCATAAAATCCAAAAAATAAATACATATATTTAAAAACCATACTAGTATATTACACTCACATTTCCTAATCCAGTCAAATCCTGGTGGATAAAATCAAGTCCAGTCTATTTTTTTTCTTGGTTAACTCCAAAATAATAACTAAAATTGGTTGTAAATGTTTCATTCTGACTTTAATGTATGAAACAAGGTAATCTGCATTAATACTCATATCCGTGTTTGCCTTCATTTTTAAATTTGAATCTTAATGATTATAGGATCATACTCATTGATCTGGGCTCTGTGATCCAGCATGTAAATGAGGCAGGTATGAGTGTTGCATTAAAAGGCCTCCAAAATTACTTTCCTTTTCAACTGATGTTACCAATCTGTATATAGATTTATACAATCATACTTGGCCTTAATGTTGTATTAATAGTCTAATAGCTCCAATAGTCTTTTTACTTTTACATTTATGTAAAACATGACAGTGAAGCTTGAAATCATTTTTTAAAGTAAGAAAACATTTTGGTTTGGAGTCAAACCATTTAACATTTAGTAGTAACAGTTAATTAGATTGAGCTTTATCAATTTCATGGTCATTGAAATCTATAAATATGTCCAATCTGCTCAGGCGTATATAAAGACTAATTTTTCTTAATTTAATGATCTATATTAATCCAGAATATGTGTGTGCATAAATGCAAAAATAAATTAAAAAATGGCTTTCTTGTCCTGTTACAGAAATTCCAAGATAATATACATTTAGTTAAAACACATGTTTTATTGGATATATTTTATGCATTATTTTATGCATTTTATGCACTATTCTCCAAACTTTATGCCAGTTTAGGTCTCCAGTCACAGAAGACCAGAAAAAACGAGTTGGAGGATAGACAATGAATGTTGCATTATATGTCTTAAAGGAACACTCCACTTTTTTTGAAAATAGGCTCATTTTCCAACTCCCCTAGAGTCAAACAGTTGAGTTTTACCTTTTTCGAATCCATTCAGCCATTCTCCGGGCTGACTTTTAGCAAAGCTTAGCATAGATCATGGAATCTGATTAGACCGTTAGCATCTCGCTCAAAAATGACCAAAGAGTTTAAGATATTTTTCCTATTTAAAACTTGACTTGTCTGTAGTTACATCGTGTACAAAGACGGATGAGAAATGAAAAGTTGCGATTTTCTAGGTCAATATGGCTGGGAATTATACTCTCATTTCAGTGTAATAATCAAAGAACTTTGCTGCTGTACCATGGATGCAGCAGGCACAATGAAATTATGCAACCGTCAACTCTGCATCTACACAAACTTAGTGCCGGTCACTTTCAGGCGCTGCGTAATATCTTTGCGCCTGCTGCACTCATGGTATGGCAGCAAAGTTCCTTGATTATTACGCCGGAATGAGAGTATAGTTCCTAGCCATATCAGCCTACAAAATCACAACTTTTAATTTTCCGTCAGTCTTAGTACACGATGTAACTACAGAAGAGTCAAGTTTTAAATAGGAATAATATCGTCATTATATATGGTCATTTTTGAGCGAGATGCTATTGGTCTAATCACATTCAATGATCTATGCTAAGCTATGCTAAAAGTGCTACCGCCAGACCCGGCGATCGGTTGAATGGATTTAAAAACGGTAAAACGCAACTGTTTAACTCTAGGGGAGTTGGACAATGAACCTATTTTCAAAAAAAGTGAGTGTTCCTTTAAGAGCCAAACTCAATCACTCACGCGCTCAGCAGCACGCGGCTGCGTGAAACAGGTCAATCTCCGGCAGAAATGTACAAACCTGCCGCACTTTCGGACTGACTTACACTAAAAAAAATTAACAAATGTAATGATTTTATAATTTTTAATTAATTATTATGATTTATAAATATCACATCCTCTACAAAATATGACATAAAACGCTATTTGTTTCTAAAAACATCAAGCAGAAACTCACCTCACGACAGCCGAGTTTGTTGACGTTTTTGCCGCTGTGTCCATAGTGTCTCTCCTGTCAATCACACTCAGTTCAGTTTATTCCACATCATTTGCATCAGGCTTGTAGACATTTCTTTATTGCTGGGTTTTAGGTAAAATTTATCTCTGAACTCTACATCTAGACCTGTAATAATTAAAGAATTAGATAAATGTTTTCAGTGAAGAATAGCATGTGACACCGCTTGAAATGCCATGTCTAGTCCTATCATCTGCCAAAGTGTTAAACTGGACATCTGTAGGATATGTGCATGTATGGCCAAGGTAAACAGCAACGAGCCCCACAGGGTGAAGCTAATTAAATGCCCATTTGTTTATCCTTTTGACATCATAATTGTATAGCAAAGCACACATGGCTCATATTGTGAGCAGAATGCTTTGTTGAGCAACCTGACAGCTGCTAGAGAAAAGATAATCTGCCAAAATATTTTTTTACTTGCCTTTTGTCCTGTGACTGCATGCAGAGATTGATCTGTGTTATTGATTTTGCTCATGGCATCCAAATGCATCTCTCTGAGTCTGCAGAAGACATGATTTGGGGTGATATGGATCATAGTTGCATTCTTTGTTTCTCTGTGGGTTCTCGGTGATCGATGCTTTCTGCTGAGAGGCGTCAGACGCTTGATGATGATCAGAAGAAGTGCAGGTGTCTGCAACTCGTCTCATTTAAATATTAATGATACAGTATTAATTATTGTTGCCTTATGAGTCAAATTTCAAAGTACAACCTTATTTATCTCCTTTAGTGCTTACTAAATCAGATCATTCTACTACAAACTCATTTTTTATTAGTGCTGTCAATTTGAAAAAAAAAAAAAACTATATAAACATGGAAATAAACAATATTGACTTCTAAAGTTATATTTTTTGTCTGTTTAATGCTTTTATCTGACTTTTTTATTAGTAAATACTAACTTTAGAGTCAGTAACTTTTTATTTTTTCTTTTTTAAATTATAAGAAATGATTATTGAGCAGCAATCAGCATTTCTAAAGGATCATGGGACACTGAAGACCAGAGTAATGATGCTTAAAATTCAGCTTTGCATCACAGGAATAAACTGCATTTTTTAAATCTATTTAAATAGAAAACAGTTATTTTAAATTCTACTCATTTTTTTTTTTTTTTTTTTTTTCAGTTTTTCTTGTATTTCTGATCAAATAAATGCAGTCTTGGTGTGCAGAAGAGACTTCTGACCTCAAATATATACATACATAATATAATACATACATGCATTGATACATTTATTTTTGTAATTAATTGGCATGTCATGTAATTATTAATATGCTTAAAATCTGGACTTGATTAGCAGGATTATATTTTATATAACAGCAAAAAGAGACACTGTGAACTTCTGAACCGCATCGTTTCTGGGCCGCTGTGAGCCTAAAGGCAGAGGAAGGGGTCGTTCTGACAAAATGTCAATAGAAACTGATCCTAACTCCATCTTTAACTGCCCTCAAACTATGTCACATCTTTCGAAAGAGAGCCACCTCACTTTGCTGTCATAAGGTCATGTAACGAGCACATAAGCTCAGGGCGCAGATGAGGGTCATGACCTTTATGCGCTTCATCTCTGATCTGGGATCAGTTCTATTGGACAGCTGAAGGGAGCAAAGGGACACGGAAGAGAACAAGCCTCTGGTCACAGACCAGCAGAGTGCAGCGAGATTAAATAGGGGATGGAGGAAGAAAAGATTACAGATGAATGTTGGCTGATGAAGCTTGCTTAAAGCTTCCCTGAAAATGAGATCATGGATTTAGCTTGCCAGCTGTTGTGCATTACTATTGGCCGCTGTCTGGACCAGTAAGGATGCGGCTAGTCTGATGTGGGTGGAGCTATGACACCAGCGCACAAATGACTAAACACCAATGAAAACAAACACTGCAAAGGCCATATGTGCCTGAGGAGAGTCTTCCTCTGACTCAGATGAACACTCAATTGAGTCACTAACACTTTCCAATAAAGCTTTATATGTTAACATTAGCTAATGCAACAATACTTAACATGCATTTTAATGCTAATTTACATATATTAATACATTTTGAACATTTCAAGTTGTATAAATAAATACAAGTTAATGTGTACAATCTAAAAACCTAGATAAATAAAAGCTGTATATAAACTGTTGTTCATGATATTGCCATGGGTTAGTTAACTAAATTGCAACCATAAAAGCCATTTTTATTAATTGAATTTAATAAGTATTAACAAAAATAAAGTTATATATAGTTTATAAACTTTTCATTCTATTCTATTCTAAATATATAATAAAACAGAAAAAAACTATTTTATTTCAACTAGATGCCAAAGCAACATTTATTTCTTTTTCATTTAGTTTCATTTACTTTCATTTAGTTTTAAGGTAAAAGAAAAATGAATAAAAACTATATAGACATATTCAAAAAACAAAACACATAAAAATGACTACTAATGATTACTAAAACCAAAATCGCTTTAACCAAAATTAAAATGAAAAGGGAATATATAAACACAATATGAATAAAAATTAATACAATCAATTAAATTAAAAATTTAGTACATTAATTATAGTGCATTAACTAATTGTATTGTAAAGTGTTTCCACTTTTTATTTTTATAACATTACTGTTTTTTCTATTTCAGAAAAACTTGAAAAGTAAGATGACGTCATCCGAAAAGTGAAGTATTGTGATATTTTTTGAAGACAAAATTTTTTGGAGCAGCATGCACTAACAAATCAAGTGCAGAAAGACCAGGAAGATGCATTTAGAAAGTAAACAGGATCCGTTTCGATTTCAGACTGAATTGAAAGTGAAAATAATCTGAAGTGATAGATGGCTGTTCCTTGAACTTTACAGGAACACAAGCAGCAAAAAAGATCCACACAAAGCGCATCCATATTTGATGAATCACATTTTGCAGGGCTCAATCTGAGCTGGTTCATGTAAGTGCGCTGATGTTCGGTCTCTCTCATAGTCTCCTTGAGTTTCTCATTCTCCTGTTACTTTTATACTGCTCTCTCTCTCTCTCTCTCTCTCTCTGTTCAGCCCTACACTAATGCACACTGGCATATTCTGCAGTTCTGAGTCGCAGTGTAGCCTGGTGAAGCGCAGTGACCGTATGACGACCCTGCTCGCCCACCCCTCCCGGAGAGAGAGATAGAGAGATAGACAGATGAGAGAGTCTGTAGAGAGAAAAGCAGAAGCGAATGAGATCAATAAAGCTATATAATGCAGTCAGCTTTATATAAAGCCATGAAATGAATGCAGAGGATCCTTTAGGATCCCAAAATTGCAGCTTTGTGGCTTTTAGTGTATGTCCACTTGCTTTGAGGTCACCCGTTAATGAAAAATTGACAAATTAGAGAGCAATCAGAGCAATCCAATCAGATGCTCTCTTGAATTAAATGCTCTGCAGGTTTTAGGAAGGTAAATTTAAGACTTTCGCAATGCTTTAAAGTTTGAAAGTACAACTTCCAATAGATCTCCATTACTTTTTTTTTTTATTTTACAACACAGACTGTACACTTTGATCACACGGCAAAAATGTGATGTTCTTCATAAGTAGTTTTGTCTTGCATTTACTTGAAAAGCAAATTACTTAAAATAAGAAGTCTTGTTTTCTCAAATGTATCAAAATTGAGTTTGACTGAAACATATCTGCCAAAGGGCTTAAATGAAATCAACTTAATTCAAACAGAAAACAATGTGGATGGTCAAATTAAGACTTTTTAAGACCTGCAGAACCTCTCCAAGTAGCAAATCATGATTTGTGGCAGGATTATTATAGGTAACTACACTAAAACTATAAAAAAATTCTGCTTAAAAAAAATTATAAAAATTACAAAAACAACAAAATGACCAAAACTTTATCTAAAATTAAAAGAAAATAAAAAGAAAATAAAATATAATTCAAAATATTAATAAAAGCTTATATAGTATAGCAATGAAAGTAAAATAACCCTGGTATTAAAAAAATTAAAAAATAAATAAATATATATCATCCATATGTACCGCCTAAACTCTCCTATTAGGAAATACGTCATATTGCAACTGCCCAGAATCCCAGAGTTTTGCACTCACGTTTCATTCTGAACATATATTATTATTATTATTATTATTATTATTATTATTATTATTATTATTATTATCATTTTTATTTTTTATTTTTTTCATTTATTTATTTTTTTTACATTACAGGATGATTTGAGTGGCCATGCAGAAATTGTGGTGCTATCAGATCAATTATGTTTCTTAGGGCCTCTTGATGTCAGTCAATTAGTATTATGCATTTGACACAGCAAGACTGAATTGTGTTATTGTAAGTAAATTATGCATGTAGTGAAGAAAAGAGAAGAAGATAGTGTCCTCCTCGCTCTCCCGCACGTGCATGGGATACATCTTTGATGTGTTTCTTTCAGGCGGCAGGACAAACATGCCATCTGTGGCCCATCTTCCGTAACGTCCCGAAGGACTCTAGCTCTAAGTATAATATGTATGGAGAAGCTGAAAGAAAGAGAGAGAAAATACTGTGAACACATCTGGGATTTAAGATCTTGACTGTTTCGTCTTATGCCAAAACCAACTTTTGCTTAATGCATCCTGACAGAAATGTAGTTCCAGCACAAAAAGGATGATTTTGGCAACCCATTTTTTCTGTTAGGGAAGGAAAGAGAGTGATTTAACAAAAATACAAGCTTAAGATTCTTGCATTTAAATCCCCTAGTACCTTTTTTTTTTTTTTTTAACGAACAGTTATTTTCTGTAATAACTGACAGAATGCTGCAAACATTATCAAAAGAGCTTTACCAATATTTAATCCAGAATATGTTTCATTGCAAATAATTTTTGAAAATTAAAAACATCCTTATAGAATCAGATGAAGCTTAGAATGACTGAACTAATCAAATCTGCAACATGAATCTATCTAAACTCATCCTGTATATTTTTTATACTAAATACATGAATAAAAAATCTTATTCAATTATATATATGGTAAGACTGTTATATATGAACCCTTAGGTGATGTATATTTAATATAATATTATTTTAGATATGTATATATGAAATATACATTCAGTTATGAAAACATGCAAGGTGCTTGATTAATCTGAGGTTGTGCGATTGCTAAAATATGTCTTGCTAACACAAAGACTACATTTGAACGAACCTGTAACCTTTAGCATTTCAACATGTTATGTTATCAAAAATCCAGAGAATCTTCATTTCCATATTTCCATCTGCTCATCACAATCTACTTTCGCTGACGTTGCCCCATGGAATTTGACCCTGATGGAAACATCCATTGAATTTTAATTAATCATACATTTTCAAAGCAGCTATTTAGTACTGCATTTTTATTTTATTATTTATCTCTTTATCCCAGTTCATTACCAAAGCTTTAGGTATGAGCACTAAAGATTACAGTGTTCATCTGATGTGACAAAACACTCTGACATTGGCTGACGTATGGGTTAAAAGTGCATGTCTTTTATTATGAACAAAAATGAACATGTTTTCACCAAATCAAAATTATGATGTTAAAATATGTGGCATTGAAATATTTGGAGGTTTTGTGATTGAAGTATTTTCAAATATAAGCACGCAAATGTGTGTGTTTCTAGGTTTATCCAGACTGATCTGAGCATGTGTTGGTACATGGTGTGTGTCACAACATTTTGGAGCAAGTGCATCTGAGAAGAAGAAAGAAGGTGAGTGTGAAGTCGCCCAGGGCTGCTTGTCTCTTGAGATTTATTTTTTGGGCGTGTCAAGGATGTTAGAATGATGTGTTTGTGTTTCTGGTATTCCTATATATCCAAGTACACACTTTAAACACACTGCCTGGTTTGTGTTTTAGTAAATTTAGTAATTCAGTAATTAAAAGAATGCTTTTTGATGAAAATTCACTTTGTCTCAGGCCATCCAAGATGTAGATGTAGATTTGGAGAAATGTAGCATTACATCACCTGCTCACCGGATCCCCTGCGGTGAATGGGTGCCATCAGAATAAGAGTTCAAACAGCTGATAAAAAAAATCACTATAATCCACAAGTAATTCACACCACTCCAATCCGTCAGTCTTGTGAAAAGAAAGATGTGTTTGTAAGAAACAAATACATCATGAAAATGTTTTTAACTTAATTTTCGGCAAGTCCATAATCCATAATACCATTTAAATCAGTGAAAAAGTTGTCTTGTCTGAATCAGGAGAGAAATATGCACAGATGAAGAGAAAACAGTCAAAAATAATTTGAAACAAATATGTATGTGGATTTTGATGTGAGAGAACAACAGGTGATGGACTTTTTCCACTGGAGAAAGCGTTATTATTGATTATCGACGTGTAGTATGCTCAGTAGCAATGGTTTTAAGTTATACAAACACACAGCTTTTCACTTCACAAAACATTAAGTGATGAACTGGAGTGGTGTGGTTTACTTGTGGATTATTGTGATGTTTTTATCAGCTGTTTGGACGCTCATTCTGGCGGCACCCATTCACTGCAAAGGATCCATTGCTGAGCAAGTGATGTAATGCTACATTTCTCCACATTTTTTATGCCTATTTAAATAAATACTACAGTATGCTGCAAATGTTAAACTACAAATATAAATATAAATATTAAACTATTAAATATAAACCTTTTGTTATCCAAGGCAGTGAACGGTCACGACAGGAAGCAGAGGTGAAAATAACACCTGTGAGAAATAAATCACACTCCTGTCCAGCCAAACTCTCAGCAGCCAGTCCAGATTACTGTCCTGCGCTCACCGGGACCGTTCGTCTTCAGACGTGTGAACACTGTCACCGTCGTCAGAGAACATTAGCGCTGAGGCCATCGCTCAGGTCAGAGAGCATGAATTGTAAGGTCAGCCTGAGGTCAATCAACAGGAAACGGCGTAGCTATCGTGCCGTGAGCCAGTCAGTGTGAACGTATAATCAGCTGTGACAGAAACATGTTGATCTATTGACTCTGCATGACGAATTTACAGTGGGGTTTTCAGTTGATTGATAGATAGCTACTATGATGATGATGGTTCATTCACAGATAGAACCCGGCATTTAAAAAGTTATTCACAAACGATTTTATTGAATTGCAAATCATTACAAAAAAATTGTGTGACAATGTGTGACACCTGCATATAACACAACATATATATATATATATATATATATATATAAATGATGTGCATATGCAAACAGGGTTGCTTGTGAAGTCTGATGCTCTGAAGGCTATTGGCTGGAAGAAACAAAGCTCAAAGGCAAAAAAATCAGAGCCAAAACCAACAGTTTCAGTCTAATCCAGAGAGAACTCAAAGATTCACAGTCACATCTGTTCCCAGAGTCTGTGAAAGATCAGGCCAAACACTCATCTAATTATCTCCTGAATTATTTACTCAGCTACACCTGCTTTAGCAACAAGACTGATGCTGACAGATAGGCCATGATATGAAATCAGTGATGGACAATATGGTACAGTTCTTCATTACATGCACACATTAATGGACGAGAAGTTCAAACACAGTATTTTGCATTCTAAAATGTGAATTGATAGTCATTACAATTATGCAAAAACATGGAAACTGTCTTTAAAATACTTTATTTAGTTATTTGTCACATTTGGAATCTGTTTTGGGGGAAGATGATTTTCTTGTCTCGATCTGGGGGTACAGGATCTGACAACTGCTAGACATCCATCATCCCCCTGCAGGCTTTGGAGGTTCTTTGGTTTGGTTTCTACTGTGAGGAGGGCCAATATGATTGGTGGAAAACAGATGTAGGTAAATATGATTGGATCAGAGGAAAAGGGAGAGGAGGGACTTTTGACATTGCTGTTAGATTATAATTGTACCTGGCACTTATAGGCACACTTAGCATTTATGACTAATAATGCATGCATGCGTTCAAATGAGCGCATTTATGCATATATTTTCTCTGTCTCGCTCTCTCTCTCTCTAGGGTTGTAGATAGTATCAGACACTGTTTGCTGTTTAACCCACATTAGATGAATTACTTTTCACAGATGGAGCAGATATAGATAGACATCCACATGCTCATGAGGCTCGTGCAAAATTCAGGACTGAATTGGGCCTGAATTGAAGCGGCAAACAGGATACAGAATTGTATTTTAAATTTAAAGTAGAACTCAAACAGAATATGTACATTATGTACCCATTCAGGTTAATGAAATGTGAAATATTATTACAATTTAGAATAGTGGGTTTATATTAAATACATTGTAAAATGTGATGCAATATGTCACATCTTCTGTGTCACATCCTTCAGGAATCATTCCAATATGCCAATTTGCTGCTTAAGTTACATTTATGATTATCATTAATTTATCAGGATTCCTTGATTAATAGAACATTCAAAAGAACAGCATTTATTTAAAATACAAATAACATGTAACTTTCTAAATTATAAATGTATTACTGTCATTTTTGATCACTTTAATGAATCCTTGCTGAATAAAAGAATGAATTTCTTTTAAACCCCAAACTGACCCCAAACTTTTGAACTTTCTTTTAATACTTCAGTGTTGATGAACACTCTGATTTACCCCAAATTATTCTGAAAACAATGCAATGGACATGTCTGTCGTGCTGCAAGGCAACCGCGACATCTGTTTTGCTGACTGTTAATTGTGTTGACAGTCTTCGACATATCAGAATAAATGGTCATAATTAGTCTAAATTAATGACGTAATGTGGCAAAATTCCTCTGTTGCGTGAATGTGTTGTATTTGTATGAATTGCAATTCAGTAAAATCCTCTTCCTGTCATTCTAATTTCAATTCGATTCAAATTCCAACTGAAAATAATAATAATAATAATAATAATAATTTATATATATAACATTCTGTATGGAACGCACATTGACCAGATGCACAGACATCCACACGTTCATATACATGTTTAGGTCTCTGTCAGCCAAATAAACGGCATCTTTGCCTCACTCCATCTCTCTGTCCAGGGCTTCTCCGGAGATCGTCAAAGCGCTCCAGTAATGGATCTTCGGGGAGGCGCTAATGTGAGGGACAGCACGAATGTGTGAAAAACATTCAGAGAGCATTTCACTCAGCCATCGCTTTAAAAGGGGCTCCACAGAATGGATATAAAGAGCTTGGTTTTTCTCTTTTTCTTTCTATTTCTTTACTATAGATGACCTTGCACTTTAAAAGAGATGGACAAAAAGGCGCCGTGATAAAACGGGAGTTTATGAACAGATCGTTTTTCTTTAAAGGTGAAGTGTGTCATTTTTTTTAAGTTAAAATATTTTTTTTAGCGTCAGTGAATGTGGATCGATTGCTATAAATCATTCGAAGGCTGTTTCCTCCAGTAGTTCAAACGCTATATAACGCTTTAAGAACACTGATGAATTGGGTTGAATAGCCTATTCCAACCAAGATTTTTGTTGTCCGCTTGCTGTAGAAATAACATGCTTACATCTAAATTTGGACGTGCATATAGTGCAGACCCACTTGTGGGGATAGTATTGAAAGAAATAATGGTATACAAATCTGAATCACCATCCCATTGAAAGAAGGCTTCCGTTCTTGGCTCCAGACAGTATTTTCGGTGTCTATAAGCCCACAGGATGTGGTGTCACAAGTCACAATTGCAAAAGTGTCACCTCCGTTTGTCCTAAAGGACAATTGCAAAATGCAATTAAAATGAGCAAACAAATAAATAAATCATGAACACATAATTTAAATAATTAATTGCTAATCGCAATATGCCTGCAGTGATCACAGCAGGATGCACAAAACTCGATTTTTACAATTTTAAAATGAGTGGTGTTGACCTGTACAAAACTGTACTCTTACGAAAATTACCCATGGTTTTCCAAATAAAAATGAATAAATATCATGGCTACTGTACTTGAACCATGGTAACTACAAAGTAACAATGGTTTTGGTATTCTAACCATAGTTTAACCATGGTAATTGTAGCAAAACTGTGGTTTTACAAATGGTAATCAATACACCAAAAAAAAAAAAAAAAACAACAACAAAAAAAAAACATAGTTACTACACTTTTACTGTAATAATTTGGTTAATTTTCATAAGGGTACACTAGAGTGTTTTTCATTGTTGCCAAAGCATTACTATGTGTTTTGAGTGGGTTTCAGTATAATAAACAATGTAGTAAACAAAAATGAAACATAGGATGTAACAAATTCATTAAAAAACTAACAAGAAACATAATTATTTAAAGGAAATACGATAAACTGTAAAGTGTCGCGCAAGGAATTGTGGGATGTCAGTTTACAGTTTACCACCGTACATTAGATTACTTTTCGTTTTTACTTGCAAAATCTGTAGGCTACAGTACATTTAGCCTATCAGTATTTGTAAAATGACATAAAATGTCCGTTAGAGCTACAGGTTTCCACGATATTGGTCTATACACCTTATTTTTCTCCTAAGAGCGGGCGCCGCCATTTGTAAATTCAACGTGTCTGGCTTCCTGTGTCATTCACTTCCAGTAATTTTTAGCTGTACAAAACAGCCCCTGTTGTTGCTTGATATTGCAAACTGATGCGTGTTACCGTGTTATTTGTACTACAAACCAGTGAGTTCAGAATTAAGATAATACATCTTATTTTAATTGTGAACACACTGGTTTATAGTACAAACAGTTTTCTGGTTACTGCACTTTGTTTTTCTCTTATTTCCCTATAGCGGATAATGAACCGGAAGTCTCACACATTCACAGAAAAAGTCTTACTTACGCGTTGAAATATGAGGTAACTTGCCATTGATCAGTTAGCATATTTTGCAGTCTTTTACCATTAAAATTGCAAACTTTTTTCTACATCGTTTGCATTCTCGGTGAATGGTTACTAGTCAGCCCTCAAGTTTCTGGTCTCTAGACCCGACGTGGTTCCTTTTTCTATTGGAAGTGAGGCGTTGTAGACGCCTTGTTTTCATACGCCTTGTGTTGTATGTTCTAGCTTATAGCCTACAAAGGAGTTATGATCTGTAAGCAAAGTTTCCTGCTAATATAGATGTGAACTGTGTAAGGTTGAGCTGTCCCGAGCCAGAGGTCCGTGTGAGTTCAGGAGGTAAGATGTGCTCGGCTCAAACGCGCACTGACATCTCACCTTGCGAGAGTCAGCAGAGGCTTTTAAGATCCTCCCCAACCCGTCACGCCGCTCTGCCTTCACTTAATGGAGTGCTTTTCTTCAAAGCATCTGCCTTTCTGCCTGTCGCTATCTCTATTTCATTTCCAGCCCTCTGATCGCTGAAACGTCACACGCTGTATTTCATCGCAACGTGCTTGTGATCTCGTGTCTCTGTCTCTTAAAATCATGCCTCGACTTTAGAGGCTGAGCATGTAATTCTTCATTCATGCCAGCTTGAACCACCTGCTATTTGTGCGTCGGTATTTTCTCTCTACATTTCATGGGCAGGTCGCGATGAAAAAGACAATTAAATATGCGTGAAGAATGCAATGCTTGCGCATGCATAAAAGCTTTAATGATGTTCTCAAATAAGTCACTCTATTTATTTTCTTAATACACATTCCTGGTCATGATGGCTTCACAAATGTTTATTCGCAAACAGTTGCAGAAAGAGATTCGAGGGCACTTAATAAACAAACTAACTCATTTAACTTTTTAAGGCATTTTAAAACATTTTTTTAAACTAAGACTTCTAAGTAATAATGTTCACTGACACCTTCACCTTCACGCCTAACAATTTAAACGTAACATTTAAAATCACTAGGTTCAGGTCTTTGTGCACCATAACAACTTCTAACTTTTTGGCCAAGATTTACTTGGTTTACTGAAACATCTTCACTTTATACCGTATGAAAGGACCAAAAAGAAAAAATAACAGAAACCATAAAACTGAAAGGATATTTGTTCACCTTAAACTCTGTGTGAAAGTAATTGAAGTTTTTAAGCCGCATTTGTATAGGCTATCTGCAAACAGTTATCAGTGTGTTTGGTCCATTACAAGAACGCGCAAAACTGTGCATTTTAAATGCTAAAATTTTGTTTTGAAAACGTTTAGAGGTCTCAAATCTATCACGGACTAACAGACATAAATCTCAATTTTTTTTTTTTTTTTCGAACTTACACGCCACTGTTCTGAAAACAAATCAAATCGATCGGTTCTGGTTATATCCGTCCGGATCATCCAGGTCTAATGTCGTGACCCCGGGTCACCTGCTCAGGTAAGCGGGGGAATTTGCATGCATCCCCGCGCAAAGACGAGCTGACACCGCGGGCTGCATTTGCTGCTTCGCACATAAGCGATCTGAAAACGCAGCGCTATTTTTGTTGATGTTAATTTGCTCCGTGTTAGGGCCGCGGTTCACGGCTCGGTCAGCCTTCCCTGATACTATACTCCCGTTTGTTGCTGTAAAGGTTCCCCTGTCTCATCACGTTAGCGTCCAGACGCCCGTGAACTGTGAATGCACCGCGCAAGGGGAGATGAAGCTCTGCCGCTCATGGTCCTAGAATCCGCTCAGTTAAGGACATATTACAATATCAAAGTGATACATTTATTAAAATATAAAAACAAATGTTAAAAAGAGAGGGAGAGAGAAAAAAAGAGAGAGAAAAAAAGAAAAGTAAACGCTCGTTTATTTGAGGAATATTTCTTCAAATTCATTACCAAATCTAGTAAAAATAAATATTGTTACAATAAATATCCATTCAGAACCGCTTTAAAAAAAGATAAATATTACATTTTCTTATCCTTTGTGTACATTTGAATACTATTTATGTATATATAAAAAACGGACAACATATTATTGCACATCTTTACCTTGTTTTCTTCCAGCCTTCCGCGTGTTCTGTGATTCTTTGAGAAGCCACTGGACGCGTCTGGAAACTCAAATGGGCGTAAAGCCTCTCTGGCCGTCTATAAAATCATCTCTTCTTTTACTGCATTCTGAGATCCCCTGAATAATTAATACGCGGACACAGGTATTAGAAGATATTTCGATGCAATCAACTAAGATCTAAATAACAAAAACTGTCCAGAATATGGTCTTAAAGTGGACTGACTACACACTGTGTTCTGTTTTTGATTTTTTTATTAAGTTTAGTTTAATTATTAATATTATTATATATTATGAAATATTATGAATTTTATCAAATAATTTATTTTATCTTTTAAACAAATGAAAAAACAAAGAAAACCATGTTCCAACACAAGTAAATCGTGATTTTAACGTAATTGCCCATATTTAACTTATACACTCACATATGTAAGTAAAGGTGTAAATTTGGGTTCAAACTTATCATTTAAAGGAAGAAAAAAAAAAAAAAAAAAAAAAAAAAAAAAAAAAAAATATATATATATATATATATATATATATATATATATATATATATATATATATATATATATATATATATATTTATTTATTTATTTATTTTGGTGGTGTATGACACAACCAAAGCCATTTTAATGTTTTCTAGTAAGCTACGTTTTCCGGACTTCACTAATCTTGTGGCTGTTGCCCTGTGATGAACTTGACAATATAGGCCTAATTAGGTCACAGTAAATGTTGTTTTTATTTCCAATAATAATGTATGGCGTCTTTGAGATGAACTTTCCCCCCCCCGCGTTTGTTACTCTTGCGTTTGGCTGTCTATTTAATAATTTTATCTCACTAAATAAATGATACTGAGAATACGCTTCAACTCGCTACTTTGTCTTTTTGGTAAAATAAAAACTATTAAAAATAATAACCATCTCGCATTATTCTGCACGTTAATTCTATTGGTATAACTAATTTAAAATTAAATTATTTCCATTGTTTTAGAATGAGAACAATAAGTATCATATTTCAACCACCCTACAAACAATGCCAGAAGTTTAGCAAACGGAGGACAGGTGCGATAGTTCACTCGCAGTCAGGACGCGTTAACCCAGAGCAGAAGTCAACGGTCTGCACAACCCGCGTCTAGTAGCGGGTTTCTATGGTAACAGCAGCAGACGCTGGGGTTCGTGTGATGCGATGTGAACTGTTCACCCTGCGAGAAAATTGCAGTAATAGATAGGACATCTTTATGTGCGCGTCCTCTGCGCAGGTTTTGTTTTTATTGCTACGAGTCATATGCGTATTTTCATCAGATCAGTCTTGTTCAGACGCGCTGACCGTATCAGTTAGTCTGTCAGCAAACAGAATCGTTGCCTAAATCTATAGCAGAGGATCATGGAAATGCCATTTTTGTGGTCAACATGATGTGCATTTATTTGCCTGGATGTACAAGCATGCGAACATGCACATTTAAAATCTTGTTACTTATATCTAAAAGACTGCATGCATAGCATGTAACATTGAAAACTGGCCACAGTTTAATTCTCGGTCCACGCATGCCTGTGCTGTCTCAGTGTAATTAGTCCATTTTCACTGAGAGCATGTGTTGTGAAATCACTCATAAAATCCACCGAGCATCGGGCACCGCCAGGAGACATTTTGTGCCCTGGTCGGGGTGCCCTGCCCAGGCGGGCACACGTAAAAGCGCTGCCACCGATACATCAAAACAAAAGCAATCTGAGCAGACTTCCCGGACATGCTCCGTCACAGGCCTCCACAGAGCCAATGAGTTTCCAGTGTAACTCCTTCCCCTCCACCTCGGGGACATTGGGCTATACAAGTCTCATGGAATATTTATGTTCTGCGTTTGTTGCTGCGTCATTTTTCTTTCTCATTAACTTCCCTTGTGAAATTCTTAAACAAGCCAAAGAGTAATTTCTTGATCTGAATGATTACATTGCACACTCAAACAATTGAAAAAAACAAAAAAACAAAAACAAAAAACCGTGACCACTCAGTTTCTGTTTGAGAGACCCCAAAAACGAGAACCAAGCTTTTCAGAATCAACACTCTTAAAAATCAAAGTTCTTTATTGGCATTGATGGTTCCAACTTTTAACATCCATGGAATCTTTCCATTCCACAAAGGGTTCTTTATGGTGGAAAAAGGTTCTTTGTGAAACAAAAATAGTTCTTCTATGGAACTGTTGCGAAAATCCTTTTTTTGGAACTTTTATTTTTAAGAGTCTATATTAACTAAGAGTGTATGTAAGACATGAATAACATCTATATGTTGGATTTTGAAGAAGTCAAAGGAACATGTGAAAAAAACTCCACTAAACATCAAAAATAAATAAGCACAATAAGTCAAATAAAGGGTTATATATATATTTTTTTAGATCACTAGGACACATTTGTGACTCTGGACCACATAAGTCATAAGGGTCAATTTTTGTTGAAACTGAGATTTATACATCACATGAAAGCTGAATAAATAAGCTGTCCATGGATACATGGTTTGTATCCATATGACAATATTTGGGCGAGATACAACTATTTAAAAAATGGAATCTGAGGGTGCAAAAAAAAAAAAAAAAAAATCAAAATACTGAAAAAAAATCACCTTTTAAGTTGTCCAAATTAAGTTCTTAGCAATGCATATTACTAATCAAAAATTAAGTTTGAATATATTTACAAAAGAAAATTTGCAAAATATCTTCATGGAACATGATCTTTACTTAATAACCTAATGATTTTTGGCATAAAAGAAAAATGGATAATTTTGACCAACACGATGTATTTTTCGCTATTGCTACAAATATAACCATGCTACTTAAGACTGGCTTTGTGGTCCAGGGTTACATTTATCAATACTTAGGTCACTTTTTCAAAACTCTCCATACTCCTCTTACCAACTTTTGCCTTGGCACAGCAGTCAATTTCACATCCAAAATGCATTAATACTATCAAAACACTTCATGCATGTCACAAATCATCTTATCCTTTCCATTGTCACCCAACAAACACACATTGTCACTAATAAAACAATGGCCTAAAAAGACCAGAAATACAGTGTTTTCTTTTGCAGAATGTCTATAATAAACAAGAATGACAGCTCTGTTTAGAAATCATTGCCGAAATATGTCACATGTTCCATGTTTACATTACAGTACAAAATTATTATTTTTATAAGTTGTCCCCTTTTGTATGGGATGGGAATGAAACTGAAAGAATAACACCTGTTAAGCTGCATCTAATTGTTTTGATAGTATTTCATTTTTTTAGATATGGAATATATTTCAATATGGTATTTCTGTAGAAATGTATCTTATTTAGCTTATGTTAGGTATTGAGAAACAGGCCCTAGCAATTGTAAAAAACTGTAATATGGCTACACTGATTTAAATATAGGCCCTCTGTGAGCAGATACAGAGTCAGGATGTTGCTTTTTGGCTAAGCATCTAATGAACATTTATTGTGTCTTTTTGGGAGTGTGTTTGGTCGCAGCACGAACACACATTCAAGCTCTCACCTCCACTGCACTTGCAGGCG
Organism: Cirrhinus mrigala; assembly: GCA_036247105.1. Lineage (NCBI taxonomy): Eukaryota > Metazoa > Chordata > Actinopteri > Cypriniformes > Cyprinidae > Cirrhinus > Cirrhinus mrigala. Next base: position 46,211,081 of record CM070013.1, read on the forward strand.
AGACCTCATTATATATACATGATCAATCTTTAATCTGCTCCATAGAAACCGAATTGCTACCATGCACTCTCAACGCCAACATCAAAATTTCATGCAGGTAATTGAGATAAAACCAAAATGGAGGGCGTTTCATCTCTGTTACCCTCCGCTCGTCAAAAATACATTTCCGTGTGACAGAAGCGAGGATGGGTGTTAGACAGTGCTAGACTGTGATTTTTAAGAAGAACCAGTCACACCATCAAACACAGTGAAAGCTAAATTTGAGGAAATAATCGGCCCTCTCTTAGTAAGAAAATATTGTAGTTTGATTACAGTCATTGCATAACACCCACACCCACAACAAGTAGTTAAATCTTAATTTTAGGATGCTGAATGTTCTTCAGCAGCAGCAGTTTGCAATATAAACCCTAATTTGTTTAGCACACAGCTCTTTTTGAGAGCTTGTATCTGTATCACTGGACAAAATCCAGTCAGAATGCTCAAGAGTAATGAGATCCAGGACAAATATTAAACAAACAGATGGAGAATATTTGTATTTGTGTGCAGTCTCTAAAGCCGTAATTACATGTGTCATTATTATTATTTGCTTATTAATGCGCTGAATTCTTCCACTAGAGGGTGCAGGTGCAGCTGAACTTTTGACTTCTGCACTAATGCTAAAGGGGCTCTATGCTAATGCTCATGGTCACGACTTGAGATGAATAAATCAAAGCCTTGCATTAATAACATTGCAAATAAACCTAATTTGAGTAAAAGGTTCACGAAGAAAAACGTCAGACACATCTGTTTTTGTCAAGTGATGACAGAACGTCGTACATGACCTGAACTTTTGCCTCTCGCTACTTTCCCGCGCTGTTTACAGGCCCTGAGGCGTGTGTGTCGACTTCCCACAGACACACATTGCCATGTCGAAGTCGCTTAGCGGTCATGTGATTCTAGTTGTTTAGGGCACCTCACCTGAGACCAGTGAGTTTCATACTCACACACCCTGCTGTGTGTGTGTTTTTTAAACTACATATCTGACTTTAACTTTTGACCCTCTGCAGATGATGCCTCACCGACAGACAGCAAAGAAAGATGATCAAAGAAAGTGACCGAGACAAAAATATATGAAGAGAACAGTGCCACCTAGTGCTCACGAGATTACAATTCTACAAAAGAACGCAATGAAAAAGGTTAGTGCACCCTTATGAAATATCATAATTTTTTTAACTCCAAACCTAAATGTTATTTTTTTCTCCTGTGGATTTTTTTTTAAAGAATCTTCATGGAACTTTGGAGTAAACGGTCATATTGTTTACTGTTTACTTTATATATATATATTTATATATATATAAAGTAAACAGAAGAATAACTTTTACATTTTCAATTAAAAAAACTCCAAGACTTAAAGTATTAAAGCTTTATCAGTGCTTTATTTTCACATATTTTCAGAAATCTATCCAGCTTTGCAGACTTCATTTATTCTGGAAAAGATATACATTTATGTATTGTTTGTATTTTTACATCTCATTGAGACAGATGAAATAAATATGGTAAATATAGTACCAAAAACATTTTGTATGTGTTGTTTTTAAAGAGATGGGATGATTTTTTTCATGAAGGCAGTTCTCATAGCTGTAAATGTCAAAGGAAATGATCATTAGGACGTGTCATGTCATTAAACATGATCATGATTAACTGATTAACTTTTGGTCAACTTAACTCTCAAGATTAACATTTGAGCCCACGCATTTTTTCTGCATATATTTTAAATGGAATATGGGTGCACCACAGTGACTGTTCATGTTCACGCTTAATTCACTCCTCATCATCCGCATAATGATATTTGCATCACCTGCTTTTTTTTTTTTTTTTTTTGGCAAAAGAGCCTTCAGCGTGAATGGATTTAATAGGGAAGATGCGAAAACGTGAGTAAAATAAACGATGATGAGTTTAAACTAAAGGTTGCTGAACTTGATATAATGTTCCTAACAACTTAAATATCCAGTGGTCAGTGGATATTGATGCAGCCAGGAATTGTGTTTTCTAACACTTATATGTGTCTGATTTTGACGTTGGGGAAAATAAAAAAAGCAATTATGCCTGTGAACTCATTTTGTAGATACAAAATAGGTTGGTCTAAATCCCAGTGATCACTTATATCAATGTTATATATCGCCATATCGTCCAACTGAAAAATGCATATAGTTATTGCTTATTTAAAAACATCCAGTTATGCAGAATTTAGGATTGGAAAATATTCAGTTGATGAGTTGTCAATACAATATACTATATAGGATATGATTTTACTGCACAGTTCAACATATTAACATGAAATGAAAATCCGTGTTTCACTGCTTGGACACCATTTGTTTCTTTGAATTGCAGCAATTAATTTGCTTCTCTTTTCAGTAACTTTCATCAGTCTGTAGAAATATACCTCAGGTTTCTTGTCAAATCTATTTGTACAGTCATTTGCAAAGCTTGTTATGGTTTTAGAGGTGTTTTGTGTGTTCTGCTGCAACATTCACATTAAAACCAATGCTGCCACTCAGTCTTTTTGCCACTCAGTTGGCAGAGCTGCAGCCACTCCAGCTGACGGTGACGTCACACCCTCTATAGATATATATATATGTAAAACAGTGGATTTGAATCCTGGTTAACTTCCCGCTTTTGCAGTCTCCCTTATTTAACACACTTGATTCAGATCATTAGCTCGTTAGAGAGCTCAGATAAACGAGACATACAAAATGTGCAGAACGGTGGGTCCCCAGGACCAGGATGAAGAACCACTGATTTAAAACAGAGATTAGTGCTTGTAATACAGTGAGGGCCTTAATGCTGTGCCTCGTGGAAGTGTAATTTTCCCATGAAAAGTATTCAGAATTACTGTGAAAACTTTTAATCCAACATTCCTCACATATTTCAGCACTATATTTTCTCAACACTGGAGGGCCGATTAATCTGGGTGTGCCTCAAACACCCCTGCAAAAAATGCATAGTTTTAGAAAAATGTGTTTTACTTTTTCAGATCATGATGAGAGATTCTTTAACTTTTTGACGTGTTTAGATCGATAACATAAAAGCCTTTCGGAAACACTTTATTTTATGGTCTCTTAACTAGTTGCTTATTAGAATGCATATTACTAGAATATTAGACATTTATTAGTACTCATTAAGCACATATTAATGCCTTATTCTACATGGCCTTATTCTACATCCCTAATCCTAGCCAATACCTAAACTTAACAACTACCTTACTAACTATTAATAAGCAGCAAATTAGGAATTTATGGAGGGAAAAGTCGTAGTTAATAGTGAATAAGGCCCAATCCCAATTCTATTTTCTACCCCATTGCCTACCCCTCGCCCCTTCCCCTTACGTCATCATACGTTGTCGCTAGCTCCTAACGTTACGTCAGAGGACATCTACCATCCCTATACAGAATATAAGTTACAAAAATGTTGTAATAGTGTAAGCATCGTTCATTTACAAGTACACATATGGCCATAAACAAAACAAAGCAATGCGTAATCACATGCGTGGTTAAAGCAAATTGCCTTGCCACTAGACTTTCATATTTGTTTCTAACGTGCAGTCAAGTCACTGGGTATATGACATAAAAAATATATTTTCTAATATCGTGCAATCAGTGCTATCTGCTAACTTTAGCGATTTTTTTTGCAAACGGAGGGGTAGGGGAAAGTGTGGGGTAAGGGGTAGAATTGGGATTGGGCCTAAGTGTTCTCTATTCTAAAGGTTTATCAGACTTTTAGCTTAAATTACTGTTGTTTCTTTAGCTTAACCAAAGATTTTGTGTTTAATGTAAGACATGTTTACAACCATTACTATAAGACATGGAAGAGATTTAAATTATAAAGTGTCATTCTATAAGAACTTGGCTTTTAATAGTATTCTTTAAAAAGTCAACTATATTTTTAAGTCAGCTATATATTTGTCAGGCTTTACAGGTTTAGGTTTCAAAAGATTCTTCTAAAATTTTTCTGAACTAGAGTGTTGATGGGAAGTTATGACCACAAAGTCAGTCAGCACTTTTTAAAACTCCCTACTATTATGCAAAACACAAAAAAAATCTATGTTGCAATCTGTATTGCAAGGCATTCATTGATTCCGACATAATATGAATTAAGCCAGACTCAAAGTTCAAGAATCAGAGCAGTAATCACACTAATGTAAAGCCTTCACTCACAACTATTTATGTAAAATAGCTCTAAATAACATCTATTAATTTAATGAAAATTCAATTGGTTTAATTAAAAACGCAGAGTTTAATTAATCAGCCATGAGGGTGTATGGGCATTTTTCCACATCTTATCAATTTTCATACGCAATAAGATTTTTTGTAGATGACTCTGACTCAGGGTGTGTTTTCCAGGTACTGCCTGCCCCGTTTGGATCTCTATATAAGCAGTTGTCCATTTAAACATATCACACATTTCTGGCTTTCATTAGGCGAGCTGATCTTGAGAAGACGTTCATCAGACTTCAGTCATCTGTGAGTATTTTTTAAGTGCTGGCTGGGTAGTTAGGATTTAACTCTTGTAGCAAACAGCTTGATATTTTGCTGGAGGTTATTACGGGAAGTACAATATATAATAAAAGTGCGTAAATGAGGAGGAAATGCATACATACAAATGACTTTAAAATAGTTGAAATCACAGAACAAAAATGTTCTAAAGAATTCTAAAAACCATTTGAGATCATGAGACACAATAATAAATGCACTTGATTTATATCTCTGATGTTACTTTGAATGTTATTCTGCAATTTCATTTCCAGATCAACTTCAAAGATGCCCAGCCCAATAACTCTGCAAAAAGTTGGTGGCACAGGAGGTGCTGCATTTTCATTTACTGGTGAGAATAACGGTGCCAGTTTAGAGAAGATCGGGGTCTGGGTGGGAGAATGGCAAGTGAAGGCTGTCAAGGTTTGGCTTTCAGATGGCAGAATTGAGAGCTTTGGTACTCAAGACGGGCCATATCAAGAGTACATGTTCAAGACTGGAGAGTGTTTCACCTCGCTGTCCCTGTGGGGGAACGAAGCAGGAACACATCTTGGAGCCATCAAATTCAAGACCAACCAGGGTGGAGAATTTCTTGCAAAGATGACGAGCTCGGATTTAAAACAAGAATATCCCGTGGATGTCGGCTCTGGATTTTGTCTGGGAGTTAAAGGAAGAGCTGGTGCAGATATTGACTGCATGGGATTCATGTTTCTCAATGCAGTTCAATCAACAGTTCTCACCAATGTCAACTATCCCACTCTCCACCAACTGATACCACATGTGATTGAGGAGGAGATCAAATCTGGCTCCTACACGAATGAAACATCCGCTAATCAACAGCAAACAATTGAAACCTCAAAGAAAGTGACCAAAACATCTTCATGGTCGATGAGTAGAAGCTTTACCGAAACATTTAGTGTGGAAGTGAAGGCAGGGATTCCAGAGATTATAGAAGTTACAATTGGATACAGTGTCACTGTTGGAGCAGAAAGTACTTACAGTTATGAGTACACCAATGAAAGAACCGAAACCCTGTCTACCACTGTTGATGTTCCACCAAGAAGGAAGGTGGAAGTTGACATCACCATCGGCAGAGCCACGTTTGACCTGCCTTACACTGGCACTGTGAAGATCACTTGCAAGAATGGCAGTGTGCTAGAGTATGAAACCAAGGGTCAATACAAAGGCATCACTTACACTGATATGATAGTGAAAACTAAAGAATTTGATCTGTAAAGTTAAGGCAGATTTTTCTTGGCTGGATTTGATCTGATTTTACCAGCAATGTATCAGTTGATCTACCTTTGATCATGTTTTGTTTTGACTTCCCTTCAAAGGGTCCATTTCAAATGACTCTTTCTTTGCTCAGTGATTTTAAACAGGGAAAATATATACTCAGCATTGTCTTTTCCAGATAATCTTTTCTGATTCTGTTACAAAATATTCATATAGCTTCATTCATTTTGTAATCATCACTACTAACAAATTATGTCATTTACTTCATGTTTAATCAAATATTTAATAAAAGCATTGCATTTTAAATGAACCATGTGTGTAAATGAAAATGTAGCTCTATTTAATGATGTTTTGTCAAATATCATTGTTTCGTTTGAAGTCAGTACAGCTTAGCCCTACCATAATACAGTGCCGACTTAGGCACACAGATCTGTGTGCTGACCCCGGGTTCAAATTTGCTCTTGCTTCTGTGAATAGTAAACCCCGCCTACTTTCATTGCATTGGTCTTTAGGGGTGGGGGAAAAGTAGAATGATAGAAGTGCTAATGCAAATTTTCAACAAAGAATCACAATTGCCACATAACAGCACAGTATACCTTTAAAAGTTGAACATACAATAACAGTTTATATCCTGTTATTTTTAACTGATTATTAGTTGTTTGATGCCTTTTTCATATTTAAATCTGTGCTGAGTAAATTTAAACTTTTCTTTCTTTCTTTCTTTCTTTACTTTTCTTTCTTTTCTTAGTTTACTTAAACTATTGCAAATTTTTGGCAACCAAGTCAGCATAAATCACACCAAGTGGCCATTAGGACGAATAACTGTCACATAAAAATGATCCCTAATATGGGTTTATGTATGTATATCTGTATATCAATACATAAATCGAATGGCTTGTGGTGAGCAATCTTTGTGAATAATCACATCCAATATGTGTGAATTATGTTTGTCTTTCTCAGGTCACAGTAAGCCATTCAATTAAACACCTGAACAATAAACAAACAAACAAACAAACATAAATAAATAAATTCAACTAAATAAATAAATTCATTCAATGGTTTATATTAACATAATACTTAAAATTACTTAATCTATTCTGTGTAAGTTTACAAACACTTAGTGATGACACTTCTGGGTTCTTCAGGGAAAACAGAGCTGTTTTACAGTAGCGTTTCAATTATTAATTATTAATTATAATTTATTGCATTTTAGTAAAACATCAGCCAAACTCGAAAGTCACAAGCGATTGATTTTGCATTTGTAAGTACAACTGTGGCAAAATATACAAATAACTTTTTTTTTCTTTTTTTCTTTCTTGCTTTTATTTGCATGTATTCATAAAAGGGACTGATATTGTTGTTGTTGTTGTTTTTTTTTTTTTTTTTAAATTGATAATTAGTTGTTCAGTTTGTTGTAAGAAAAAATGAATTGACCAAGTTTTGTTTTTGGTTTATAGCAGAGTGTAGTCCTTTTCTTAAATGTCAGTAAACACATTTAAAATTCTTACATGATCAAGTAAATCACATAATTCGTTTCCAGAGATTATATTAAAGCAATTACACAAAGTATAAGCTATAAGAATGTTTCAGTTTTAAATATAAATATAAAATATGTAAAATATTTTTTCAAGAATAACAATGTTGAAAATACATTTCCCCTAAACACCCAAGAAAATTATAATTAAATGTAGACAGGGGCGGATCTAGAAAATAATTTTTAGGGAGGCAAAGGGGTGGCAACACCAAAGCAAGCCCCCATGCCTAGTTTTAGGGGATTTATAGTCTGACATACACAGCTGTTTTCACAAATATTGCATTACCATTAGGTAATCATCTATACTGTTTAGAATTAAAAGTAAATAACATTGCAATATCCATCATGGCACCAAGTCAGTACACAACATAAAAAACCTCAACAGGTTATAAATGTTTCTGAGCTTGTATCACTAAAGAAGACATGCAGTTCTATTAAAATTACATACTTAGATGGTATAAATCACATTTTAGTGCAAGTTTAAGAGCACCCACAACACACTTTCTACCATCTACTCTAGCAACACCCCAGCAACTGCATAGCAAGAGCCTAGCAACCACCCAGAATATCCTATCAAACATCTAGAACATCTGACCAAACTATTTATGTTTTTAAACAAGACTTTAAGACAAGCCAGCATAAATTTGTCTTTCAAACTGTTAACTGTCTGTTATCACAGGTGTTCTTAAATGCTTACACACAATTCAAATACACAGACAACGTTCCTGCCAATGAACACTCATGAGATCAATAACACTATTACAAAAAAATGATTTTCATTTTACCACTGTAAAGTAATCTTGCAGTAGATAAAAAGCACTAGAAAAGTTCAAATACCAAAGAATTGTGTATGAACTTGGTATGCAACAATACAGTCCAGGGAAAAAATAAATAAAATAAAATAAAAATAATAATAATTTAGCATTCTCTGCACATTTGGCCAAATTTTATTACATTATACAGTACTATGGTAGTTTCTTGGTCTCCTGACACAGTACTATATCTCTAGGCAGTCATTTCTCAGTTCTGCAAAAATGCAGTACACATATGCCTACTGTAAAAAAAAAAAAAAAAGGTTACAAATCAAAATTTTACAGTCACACGTTTGAAGCTGTACATGTGCTACAGTTTACTGTACATATAGAGTAGTGAAATTTCCATAATCTGATGTACTGGTACTATATACTGTAAATGTACTGTATGTGTAAGTATAAATTCCCGTGTTGATTCGTTCAGCTCTCTCCTCTCTCCGTTGTTAGGATGCAGAGATTCTGATTGGTGTCTAATGTTTAACATAGTTTAACTCATTGTTAAACTTTTTGAGAAATGTGTCTTTGTTTTGAGAACTGAATGAATGGTTCGGGAAAATGTGGCAACTAAAATCAGTTATATTGTTAACAACCGAGAAAACTGCAATACGACTAGATTCTTACCTCTGCTGTCAGTTTCCGTGATCGGCAACTCCTTATGGATTTCATGTTATTGATTCGCCAGATTTGGCATAAAGGCCTATATCTATGATGAAAGTGTAGCGAGCGGTCGGAGAATCGGATCACCAAAGAATTACGCGATGAATCTCAGAAACTGGTTGATGAGAGTCATTGTTTTTATAATGAAGCCGATTACACTGTGCGCGCGGCGTGCGCGTGCAACCATCGTGAACAGTTTATTGAAATATGTGTTTTTGCCATTATTTTGCCTTAAACTGTCGTTGCTGCTGCTGAAAAGTAGCATATGAAACACTGCTTACATTTATATTTTATAAATGTAACAGTGTGTCAGGAAAAACACGAATTCAGTTGCAGGTCCAACTTAAATATTTATTTGTCTCAAAAAAAACACAAAAACACTGCCGGGGCAGAAGGCAGGGTGCCGTAATCCAGGGCAGAGAGGAATAAGGCGTGGAGAGAACAGAGCACAAAGTCCTAGCGTCAGAGCCTGACACAACGCCAGAGTGCGGAGATAACAGAGTCCTAGCGTCACTGCTGACGCAACGTCAGAGCAGGGAAAGAACAGAGTCCTAGCATCACTGCTGACGCAACGTCAGAGCAGGGAAAGAACAGAGTCCTAGCATCACTGCTGACGCAACGTCAGAGCAGAGTGCTCCCTGTCAAAACATGGCAAACTGTCAAAACACACATGCTCCTGACAACAAACACATACAAGACAAAACCAATAACCCGCCAATCAGACCGAAGTCATGACACAGTGATGTTTTAAAACATCTTCATATTGTTCATAATGATCTGTTGTGTTTTTTTTTGTGCATCTAACTTAACATTGTCAAATTCATACTTAAAGGATTAATCAAACCAAAAAGGTTAATAGCAAGTTTCATGAAATTGCTCAACCTGAACCTGGATTGCATTTGTTTTCTTTTGAAAACCTGGATTAAACACATTTTTATGGTGGCATATATTTCTACACTGGTGTGCTAAATTAGGATTAAATAGTAAAGGTTTCTTCACAGAAGGACATGTGCAGGAAACAGAAAATTTAGGTATAAGCTTTTTATTAAATGTCAGATTATACATGTTTGGAATTCTTACATTTCCTAGATATTATTATAATGTGATTACACAAAGTAGAAGCAACATTGGTGTTTCTATATTCAAATCAAAATTATTATCCCCTGAAATCACAAACACTCAAGAAAATTACAATTAAATGTGGATAGATCAAAAAAAAAAAAAAAAAAAAAAAAAAAACCAAACATAAAATAAAAGAATTTATTGATTGTCTTAACATTACAGATCATATTCTTTATTATCCACTTTGATATCAGTGTAAGTGACACCTTTGTATTGACCCTTGGTCTCATACTGTAACACACTGCCGTTCTTGCAAGTGATGATCACTGTGCCAGTGTAAGGCAGGTCAAATGTGGCTCTGCCAATGGTGATCTCAACACCCACCTTCTTTTTTGGTGGAACATCTATAGTAGTAGACAGGGTTTCCTTTCTCTCATCTGACTGCTCACGACTATAAGTGCTTTCTATTCCAATGCTGATACTGTATCCTGCTGTAAATTCTGCAAGCTCTGGAATCCCTGCCTTCACTTCCACACTAAATGTTGCTGTAAAGCTGTTACTCATAGACCACGAAGATTTTGTGGTTATTGTCTTTGAGGTTTCAACTATTTGCTTTTGAACAATGGAGCTGTTGTTCTTGTAAATGATGGATTTGATCTCTTCCACTGTTACCTTTGGTATCAGTTGGTTTATTGTGGGATAGTTGACATTGGTGAGAACTGTTGATTGAACTGCATTGAGAAACACGAATCCCATGCAGTCGATATCTGCACCAGCTCTTCCTTCAATTCCCAAACAATATCCAGAGCCGACATCCATGGGATATTCTTTTTTCAAACCCCAGCTCGTCATCTTTGCAAAAAAGTCTCCACCTTTACTGGTCTTGAATTTGATGGCTCCAAGACGTGTTCCTGCTCCATTTCCCCACAGGGACAGTGAGGTGAAACACTCACCAGGCGTGAATGTGTACTCTTGATGTGATCCAGATGGCTGTCCAAAGGTTTCATTTCTGCCATCTGAAAGCCAAACCTTTACAGCCTTCACCTGCCATTCTCCCACCCACACCCAGATCTTCTCTAGACTGGCACCGTTTTTCATACCAGTCAGTGAAAAATGATTTCCTCCCCCTCCACCAATTATCTCTAGAGTTGCTGGGTAGGTCATCTTTGAAGTAAATAGATCTGAAAGTTACATCACAGATTAATATTATCATTGGCAATCTAAATCTTGTATATTATTAGTATATTTCCCTTGTGTTTTATTTTAAAACAGCCAATAAATGTTTTTCTTCTCATTCTTGTTCAGTATTGTCTGCCCATAGGAACAGGGATGGGAAACACTGCTGAGTAGTCCTGCAATAAAAATCTTAATAAAAAAGTACTTGTCACTGGAAATATACTTACATAGATGACTGTAGTCTGATGAACTTCTCAAGATCAGCTTGTCTGGTAAAAGCCAGAAAAGTGAGATGTGTTTGATTGGGATGCTGCCTAAATAGAGCTCCAAAAGGGGCAGGCAGTAACTGGAAATACACAAAGACACCCTGGGTCAATGTAATTTGCAATATAAGTGTTTGAATATGAAAATGTCATAAAACACTGCTTTGAGGCTTGTACAATGAAGATCGAAATGCAGTTTTATAATCCAAAATCAAGGTCCAAAACAGGCAAATGATCAAAATACAGGCAAACAGTCCAAACAGGCAACAAAGCAGGAAACACAGACAAGGGGTATCCATGGAGCAGGATCAAAAACCAGGAACACAGGAAACAAGGGAAACGTGTAGAACTGCAGCAGACACTAACAATACTTTACAATGCGACACCGAAAACACAAGGCTTGTAGTGAGGTAACAAGCATAGGGCACTATTTGATGGGATAGCCATTTGTAGTGGTGTCCGAAACCATAGTGGACATTCTGGAGTGCACTCATGGAATCCCACAATGCACCGCAAAACGAGGGTACAGGCGAATACCCATAATGCACTGTGTTGAATGAATTCTGGTTAAGGCTAGAAGGGATACAGCTCTGGCTACTGGGCATGCGCACATCAATTTAACATTATTTTTGTCACACTGTACATCAATAATACTGTTATAGTAAGGGCTAAGTTTAGGGTTGGAGTAGAAACACAATCTAATAGGTAGAACAATTAATTTCATTGTTAGTTTCCGGTCGGAGCTGTATCCCTTCTAGCCACAACCAGCTGAATCATCCATCCATTAATTTTGCAAGGCTCTCGTCCACTGTGTAATATAACATAAAACAACACAGTTATAAATTCATTGTAAACTGATTGTTAAATTGTTTGACTAGAGTTTATACATGATTTCCATGACAGAGTTCAAGATTAATCCTTTATTCCTTCTACTGGAGCTGCCCGTTTGCCAGTTTAAAATGGTTATTAAACAGCAAGCACAAACTATGCAAAGGCGGCAGTCATTCCGGTGCACTCAGATATTTATATGTCAGATATTTGCTCACTCGTTTTAATTTACTCCTTCAAGTGGACTGTATTAGTGGAGAATAGTGAATGAGGGTATAGAGGGTGAATTGTGTTACCCCTTGGTTTATTCATTAAAGACTTTTATTTCTATTCAAAATGTGAATCTATTAAAATGGAGAAATCGTTTTTTTTTTTTTTTTTACTCAGCCCTAGCATATTTTGTTGTTTTTAAACACTGCACTTTCGTCATGATTAAAAATGAAAATGTGAACAAAAATAAAAGCAATTGAATTCACTATAATAATTAAAATATGAAAATTAAAATGACAGGTAGTAATAGATTATGACGGAATTTTTACGACCCTGTCCGTTAGAATGACGGACAATGTTAAAGTCTAGAGCAACCTCATACGTATATATATATATATATATATATATATATATATATATATATATATATATATATATATATTTTAGTCTCGCGGACATCACGTTGTAAAATAGGCCTATTGTAGTCCCTACCAGCCGTAACTGTAGAAATTAAACTGCCATACATTTTAAAAGACAGTGACTCAGTTTGCATTGAACTTTCAGCATTGTGACTTTGCAGATATTGTTTGTTCAAACAGCAACATTACACACTAACTACAATTAAAAAAGTAAAATCATAATCAACCAACCCTTTAATGCACCATACTTAGGGTATGTGTATTTCTGGAACTATATGAGGAGTTGATTGAACTATATAATGTAGAAAAATCTGCTGGATATCTAAAATTAAATCTAAAATGTTTCAGTATATATTAAGTAGTTTCACTGTCAACAAATTGTCAGTCGATTAATCATTAATCTTCTTTTGTGCTCCATGAAGAAAGAAAGTCATACAAGTTTGGAACAACCTGAGTAAATGATGAAAAAATATTATTTTTTAGGGTTACTTATGGGATTAATTTATTTCTTAGACCATCTTGATGGTTAGGAAAGACTCCACTCTATTCTGTTGGCATAACATAACTAGTTCAAAGAAAACCCTTCCCCGATTCTACTTTTGCGTAGTTTTGCATCCTATTTGCATTCAGACTTACCATTTATTGGAATGTTTATATTTCAAAACAGATACTTGCAAATCTTTCATTTTGCATGTACAATTATTGGGTGTTTTCAATGAAAGTTTGTTTGAGCCCTGCAAAAGCTCTCGGGGCGGTTGTGAAGAAACACATGATCTCAGATGCAATCCAGATGTTTGTCCAAAGGTTTCACTTCTGCCATCCGAAAGCCAAACCTTGACAGCCTTCACCTGCCATTCTCCCATACACACCCAGATTTTCTCTAGACTGGCACTTTTATTCACAGCAATAAAGACAATTCATTTCCTTCCCTTCCACCAGTTAGCTCTAGAGTTGTTGGGTAGGATATCTTTAAAAGTAAATAGATTTGAAAGTTACATTGCAGATTAATATTAACATATGCAATGTAAATATAGTATAATATTTGTACATGTCCCTTGTGTATTATTTTAAAACAGTCAGTAAACTTTTTTTTTTTTTTTTTTTTTCTGCCCATTTGTGTGGCCATGGGTGTGCTGGTATGAAAACGAGGTGTGTTCAGACACATTATTGGCACATTGCTATTTTGAGGCGACTGAAATAGACTGCGACATTGACCAACTGAAACCTGGTCTAAAGTCAATGGCGCAATATTTTTTTTATTATTTAAAAAGCGTGTTAGTAATATGCACCTATAGGCTGCTGTTATCTGCTTATTACACAAACAGGGACGTGCAGCAGCACACAAACATGCCAAATATGGAAAATGAAAGGATCACAATATAAAAGATTACTATTGTGTACATAAATATAAAAATGCCTACACGTCATAATGGATAGTCAATCGCTTTCTCATGCGAGACGTTTTTTTTTTTGTTTCACTTTCGCTTTCGAAAACGATCACGTTCAGCAAGGAGGGAAGAGGATGGAAAGGTGGTGCACAGTAACTCATTTGAGGGGGTTCGGCCCGTGAATGCCCACCCTTGGCTGCTCTCTGGAGAAGTGTTCAGTGTTTGTTCTAGTTTTATTATGGATGGATGCACTTTATTAGACTTATTTTGGACTGATGAGGAGAAACACCTGCCCACGCAATGATAAAGCTTGGAAATGTCAGTATAATTTTTAATAGAACTCTGATCGGATTCGTCTGAAAGAAGGAAGCCATATACACCTAGGATGTCTGGAAGGTGAGTAAATTCTGGGCTAATTTTTTATTTTTAGGTGAACTAACCCTTAAAAGAGAATGGGAGATGAGACTCTGATTGGTTTAATGCAAGTTACGCCCAAAACACACCCATGACTCATTAAGAGAATAGGGATAACCCTTTTAGACCATGCGCCGACCATTTTTCCCATCCTTAAAATAGCAAAAGTAGATTCGGACATGCTCTAAGTGCACCTGTGCCGTGTGCTTTAAACCATGCACTTAGATTGTTAAAATAGGGCCCCATATATTTTATTACAGTGTTTCTCAGTCCTGTTTCTGGAGGCTTGCCATCATTGTTTTGCTTCTTGAACCATTCATTTTAGGTCTCTGAAGAGCTAAAACAGATATGTTTTTTAAAAGGCAATGATAAAAAGGCTTTTTTGTAAACACACCTGTTTCACCTGCTGGCGTGCCTCTAGGAACAGGGTTGGGAAACACTGCTCTGTTCTGTAATAAGAATCTCATGCAAAATTAATAATTAAATGAGAAACTGTAAGCTACATAAATTACATCTTAACTGTCACTGTAAATTTACTCACATAGATGACTGTAGTCTGATGAACTTCTCAAAATCAATAGATGCAGTGGTTACGACGATCATGAGTTAAAGCTATGGTGATGAAATATCGTAGGAAAAACTGCTGTAGTCAAAGTGATGATAAAGCGCTCTTTATATGCAAACATGAGAAGTCAGAATGGCCTTATAAAACATGGTTTTCATTTAAACCCACACATGTTCCAAACAAGCATGTTTAATGCTTTACAGTTTATTAAACACTTTTTTTACAAACACAGGTTTGTAATATTTTTATTAATTAACAAATGTAAGAATTTCTGTTTGCTTATTATTTAAGAAATGTATTCCTATAAATTTTGAATCACAAATGAATCACTTGTCTAAGCTGGTTCCTTTCACTGGACTGGTCAAACAGAAGCAAACTTTTTAAGACAAAGAACAAAAAGAACGCTATGCAGTGGAATATTTACAGTTATTTGGATCAAATCTATAAATGCATCCAATCGTTCTGGAGTGATGATGAAGGTCTTTATTAAGACCAACACCTGTAGGCTATAAGCAGCCTGTCAGCAACTTTCAATTAGATTTCAGGGCTCTGACTTGGCCACTCAAGGACATTCACCTTCTTATCCTTAAGCCATTTCGTTGTTGTTTGGCAGTATGTTTAGGGTCACTGTTGTGTTGGAAGGTGAATGACCTGCCCATTTTCAGCTGTCTAGCAGAGGGACACAGGTTTTTCTCAAGAATTTGGATGTACTTAGCAGCATCCATTTTCCAATCCTGACCAAATGCTCAGTCCCAGCTGAAGAGAAACACCCCCACAACATAATGCTGCCACGACCATGCTTCACAGTAGGTATGGTGTGTTTTGGGTGGTGTGCTGTGTTTGTTTTTTGCCAAACATATTGCTTGGAATTCAGTCCAAAAAGGTCAATTTTAGTCTCATTATATCATAACACCTTTTGCCAGAAGGTATCAGACTCTTCCAAGTGTGTTTTTGCATAGCATTAATGAGACTGAGTGTGGCACCTTTTTAGAAAAAATTGCAAAAATTGTTTGATGAGCTTTTTATGGTATTGTTGCTTAAATGCAAGTAATTGCTCATGAATCAGAATATGAAAGTGGAGCACTTAAATATTACTTATAATGCAATATTTTTTACGAGGTCCTGGCTCATTTCTATGATGGAAGGTTATGACACATTATGAAAACTGCTTGCCCTACACAAAAATGAGTTACAAAGAAAACCTTTTATAGTGTATGGGATGAATTTTACCATATTATTGCTCAGTCATTGCATTTTATATAACGATGTGCCTGCGGCATGAAGCATGGTACAAAGGGACAAAGTGGCAACGAGCTAGTGAAGACCCAGTAGATAAGATGCATTTGTAATGCTGTTAAAACAAAATCTGCTCTTTATTATCCAAATGATGGATCGCACAAGTCGTTGTATCTTCTGCCATACAGTGTTAGATTTATTTCTGATGTTTTATATTATTTCATACTATCTTCATACACTACTTGCAGACAAATGAATTTGATCATTACGTTCCTTTATGTGAAGATGATGCCAGTCCTCTCTGGTGGTTCAGCTGAAGTTGTGAGTGATTTTCAGGAGAAATGTGCAGAATTCTTTGCAAATGGAATGTTGCCAACAATGCTAGATAGAAGTAGAATACATAGAAAAGTGAATGTGCCTCGTCATTTCTGGACTGCATACTGCTGTTTAGACAATAATAAGAAATGCCATATCTCGAGAGGATTTATTGGGAAGAACAAGAACGTTACTCCCAACAACATAACTATGAATGAATTAAAGGAAAGATTGGAAACCCTTCATAAAGTCACACCTTTTAAGATGTTTAATACAAGAGGCAGCTAAAGTTAAAAACAACAACAACAACATCGGCAGCTGTATTATCTGTTAAATCACAATGACAGTCTTTAAAGAGCACTGTTAAAAATAGAGGTTCTATATTGGCATTGATGAAAGAACATTTGACCATGGAAGCTTTACATTGCACAAAATGTTCTTCACAGTGGAAAAAGGTCCTTTAGATTATGTGTAATATAATCTTCATACATTTTTTATTTCATTGAACCTATATTTTTAAGAGTGAACATAAGTTTTATGTCTGATTCCTCCAAATCTTAGTTGTTTGACTATAATAATCTAAAACACTATAACATGTGAAGAAATAAATTGCATCATATATTACATTAATATGGAATAAAGGTTGAACTGAATTGATTGATTGAACTTTATTTATTTATTTATTTATTTTATTTAACAGTAGATTAGAACGCATGTCAGCTTGAACCTTAGTTATACAAATTTTAAGTTCTTTACGTTGTTATGTTTCTTTGATTTTCTCTATCATGTTATTCTTGCATTGGGTTCTTATTACATTGTCATGTGTCATTTTTTTGGCTTGCTAATTTGTATGGTTGATTTATCAGGAAGAAGCTTAACAAAATCATTAATACAACAATGGTTAAATTTTAGCCTCTTAGATTTCCACATAAATTGTATTACATGAACTGAAGAATAATTTAGGTCTGCATAAGGTATCAGTAATGACTTGTAAGCATGTAATGTAAGCATCATTCAACACATTCAAATAGTATTCTACAATCTGAAATAAAATGATTGATTTATTTTTGGACAAACAGAGAATGATATAAACATTATGTTTATTCATGTGTCTTCTAATTTTCTAGTGAATGCAAACAGTAATGATGTGAGTAATGAAATGATTGCAACATAGTCAGTTGTAACACTTTCAGTTTCTCCAACTCCAGTTTGCAAATCACCTAATGCACTTCACACATGCTCAGTTTAGTCCTTACTCCAAATAGAGCCCTGTTGCAGACACAGCAGATTTTAGAGGGGAAAATTTAATTTTGAGGTAAGAAAGTAACTTTTTTAAACTTCATTTATTTTTGTGATGGCAATGCCTGCTTTGTAGTTAAATTTGTCAAAGTTAAATTGTTCACTGTGTGTCTGTTTAGATATTTTTCAGGCAAGTTGTTAGTGTTAATGTTTTGCCTGTTAGCTGTATGGTGAGCTAGTTCATGGCTACAAGACTCGGAATTAGTTGTAACATAAATGAAACCCATAACCTACCCAAAATATTTAGTTGTATTTATATGTTTTCTGTGAATTTCAGTATGCCTAGATCTTGAAAGAGAATAACAAACCGAGGGTGTCTTTTCAGTTCAGTTTTATTATGGCCTGTTACTATGCTTTGCAACAACACACACATTTTTTCATCATAATCCTTTTCATTATGTTACTTTATGCGTTATTTTTGAAAACTGTATACTCTTTAGCGACACCCTGGTGAGTCGGATGACGCTTCACCCCCTTTGCCCACTATCAGGACAAAGATCCTTAGTGTTCCATTAACCAGACAGACTCCAGACAATGCCTCTGAATATGCTTTAATCACGGCTGCAATGACCTAATAATACCAATCACAGAAAATACTTCTGACAAAAAAAAGAGTACAACTGAACACAGTAGGTGCATAGAAAAGATGTCATTATGTCATTTTTCTCTCATTTTTCTAATATGTACATCAACTTGACATAGTCACCACTAGTAAGCTACTACTAAATATATTATAAAAACTTTCATTTGGTGTAAAGTTGCTTTGCAACGATATGTATTGAGAAAAGCGCTATACAAATAAATTTGAATTTAATTGAATTAATATGATTGATTCATTGGATGTGCACCTCAGCACCAATCCTCCCTCCCCCCAGTTTATATTTAACTATTATATTGAGCAAATATAATAACCTCTAATCTGTTACTGGATTACAGTTTATAATTTACTATTATATTGAGCATTTTAGAAATAATGTTAGTTATGTTTAATGATTATTATTATTATTGTTATTTTAAAGTCTGTTTAGTGAAGGAGAAGAAGAAGAAACAATAGATGTCACACCCATTTTTGTTGTGTTTTCATTCCCCATGTGCTCTGTGTGACGTAGGTTCTGTCTCTCGCTAATTATGTAATGTGGTTCATGTGTGTCTTGTTATCGATCCTCATTTGTATGTATTTAAGTTGTGTTCAGTTCGCTGTTTGCCATTCTGTCTGTCCTGTGGATTTACCCTCTTGTGGATTTATTAAACACTATTTGCATTATTTGTCATCTTCTTCGTGCGATCATTCACTGTAGCGTGACAATAGTTGCCTGTTATGAAAAGCAAGAGATGAAACTTTGAGAAGGCTAATAGGACAAGTATAAATGGCTAAACTTCTGTGCGCAAATGAAAACGCAAATCCAAATTTCTTTAAATTATGGAATATAATTTAAAAAACCTTTTTGAGGAAAGAACTGTTATGGATTGTTTTAGAATTCATACACAAGACACATGAATGATCTCTGATGTTAGTTCTGATATTATATCTGTGATCAAATTTTCAGATTCCTTCAAAGATGTGATAATAAACTGTAATCTGTTACTGGATTACAGTTTATAATGACCTATATTGAGCAATTTACGTAATGTTATTTATGTTTAATGATTCATTTAAAAAAAAAAAATCTTTTATAGCCTGTTTAGCGATGGAAACCACAAAAACCAGAGTAGTTGTATGTTAAAAGCAAGAGATGAATCTTTGAGGAGGCTAACAGGACAAGTATGGTGTAACTTCTGTGCACAAATGAAAAAGCAACTCCAAATTTCTTTAAAATATGGAATATGAATAAAAAAAAATGTTGATTTGTTTTAGAATTCATACACAAAACATATGAATGAATACATTTGATTTAGATCTCTGATGTTAGTTCTGATATTATATTTATGATATAATTTTCAGATTTCTTCAAAGATGTCCAGCCCAACAACTCTGTTTGAAATTGGTGGTAAAGGAGGTGCTTCGTTTTCATTTACTGGGGAGAAAAACTGTGTCGGTTTAGGGAAGATCAGGGTTTGGGTGGGAGAATTACTGGTTAAGGCTGTCAAGGCTTGGCTTTCAGATGGCAGAAGTGAAACCTTTGGAGATCCAACCGGACCGTATCAAGAGTACACATTCAAGCCTGGTGAGTGTTTCACCTCACTGTCCCTGTGGGAGAATGGAGAAAGAAATCGTCTTGGAGCCATCAAATTCAAGACCAACCAAGGTGGAGAATTTTTTGCAAGAATGACAAAACATTCATTGCCAACAGAAATCCCCATGGATGTCGGCTCTGGATATTGTCTGGGAGTTGTAGGAAGATCTGGTGCACATATTGACAGCATGGGATTAATGTTTCTCAATGCAGTTCAATCAACAGTTCTCACCAATGTCAACTATCCCACAATAAACCAAATGACACCAGAAGTGACAGTGGAAAAGATTAAATCCATCTCTTACCAAAATGACTCCTCTGGCAAACAACAGCAAACAATCGAAACCTCAAAGAAATTTATCAAAAAATACTCATGGTCTATGAGTAAGAGCTTTTCAGATACTTTTAGTGTGGAAGTAAAGGCTGCAATTGCAGAGGTTGTAGAACTTTCTACTGGATTCAGTTTCAGCATTGGTCCGCAAAGCACTTATTGTCTGGAGGAGACAGATGAAAGAAACGAAACACTGTCTACCACTGTAGAAATCCCACCAAGAAAGAAGGTGGAAGTTAACATCAGCATCAACAGAGCCACATTTGACCTGCCTTACAATGGCACTGTGAAGATCACTTGCAAGAACGGCAGTGTGTTACAGTATGAAACCAAGGCATCACTTACACTGACATGAAAGTGAAAATTAAGGAATCTGGTGTGTAATTTTATGACGCATTCTTTTTGGCTGGTCTTTAACTAATTTTACCAGCAGTGTCTCAGCTTTTCTACCTTTATCTGATTTAATTGTTGTCTTCCTTTGTTCCATACTGTCATATCCTATATAATCATCTCACTAAATCAGGTTCTTGCATACGTCCCAAGGTTATTGTCAAAATTTGGTAATTGTGCTTTTTCCTTTTATGCTCCTTGGGCTTGGAACGAATAAAGTTATAAACTCGAAATTGCAAAATTTACTTGATCTTGACACACTTCTGACCTTGAGTACTTTTAAATGTCTTTTGTATAATGTTTTAAAGGATACTTGTAATTTTTTTTTTATCATCTGATTTTATTTTATTAATTGTGATTGTGTAAATCGTGGTATTGTCTCTGTGATTCTATTTGTATGAAACTTTATTTAGCCGCCGTCTTGACCAAGTCTTACTGGATGAAGAGATAGTAATATCTCAATGTGATTTCCTGGTTAAATAAAGGAAAAATGATCATTTCAAATGTCTGTTGGCTCTGTTTTTAACAGGTTAAATATATATATACTCAGCACTGCCTTTTTCAATAATCTTATACAAAAAGTGCTCTTTTATGGCATCACTGTGAAAACCCCCTTTTGGAACCTTTATTTTTAAGAGTTTAAGAACACAAGTTTTATATCTAATTCCAAATCTTAGTTGTTTGACTTTAATAATCTTGACCACTATAATGTCAATAAAACAAGTGTTTTATTAAAATATGCTAATACAAAATAAAGGTTGAACTGAATTGAGTGATTGATTTTTATTTTATTTATTCAACACAGTAGATCAGAACTCATGTCAGCTTGAACCTTAGTAGTAACAATTTTATATGTTTTTATGTTTCTTTGATTTTCTTCATGCTGTTATTGCGATCATTTCTTCCTTATACTGGGGTTCTTATTGTATTGTCATGTGTAATTGTCTTGGCTTGTTAATTGGTTTGTTTTGTCAGGAAGACACTTGCTGAACTTTAGCCTCTTAACCTTTGTTGGATGTTCAGCTGAAGGCTTTAGATTTCCACTTAAATTGTATTACATGAATAAAACCTACTGTAGGTCTACATAAGGCATCAGTAATGACTTTAAAGGTTTGTAAGATATTCAAACACATTCAGATGTTTTTCTACAATCTGAAATAAGATGACTAATTTATAGGGATGCACCGACACCACTTTTTCCAGTACTCACCCAATACCGATACTTTTATTTTTGGTACTTGCTGATTCTGAGTACCGATATTTTAAAATTTACCAATAAATTTGTAAAATACTGGGTACAGAAACTAAAAGAATATGTATAATGTTAGTTGGTTAATTTCATTTATCAAATAGATACAGTCAAACCAAAATTTATTCAGATACCTTTTCTCACGTTATCAAACATTATCACATTATCACATTATCATAAACTGTGTCCTGCACCCACTAGTAAAAAAAAAAAATATATATATATATATATATATCCCTTAGTTATTTTTATTTTTACAATTGATTATGCCCATTAAAATGTGTTTTGTTACTTTCACTGTTCAAATTTTTTTGGTACATCATCTTTAATCTTTAAACTGCTCCATTGCAGCAGCTCAGTACTGTAATCACGCGTTTTGTTGTAATAATGCAGGGAACCACTCGTTATGAATCTCCTAACATTATCGACTTTATTTTCAGAAATATAAGTCGCGGTTTTTTTTTTTTCATCTGAAACATGCTGCTATTTGGGCTTTATTCTAAAGAGACTCAAATAATGCAGAAACACTCATGAAGTAAGCAAAACATGCGCAACGCGCTCAGGTACAGTACAGCCTAGCGCATTCCACCCAGACTGCTAGTTTCACTTTCGTCGTACAGTCGTGTCTGCGTCGTGTCTGCTTAAGGTTGAAAATAAATGATGTTTGTAGTGAATGCCTCTATAAATTTTGTTTCATATTTACGAATTTGTTTTAATCCAAATGATGCGTGTGCTAAGTGAGCGAACATTAGTAAAGATTACGCAACAAAAGTGCGTTATCTCTCTCTCTCTCTCTCTCTCTAATGTAAGAGAAACTGTCTTCCATGCTTTTGCAAATTGTTACAGGCTAAAGCTTCTATTTTTGTCATTAAGCAATATTTTTGAAAGATGTGGTGAAAACTTTTCTGTAGAAATGTTTATTCTTGGTTTTAAATATGTTAGAGAGAAAAGATTTCATTGTCAGTTGTTAAATTTTATTATAGGTGAGGCTAAACTAGCAATTTATCTGAGTAGAAGGAAAAAAATCGAAGATGATGTGGAACAAAATGTAGTTGAGCTCTTTTTTAATATGATACAGGCTAGAATCTTGATTGAGTTTAATTATTATAAGTTTATAGATGATCTTGATACTTTTGTTGATATTTGGTGTTGCAATAGTGCCCTGTGTTGTCTGTTTGAAAATGAGGTGGCTTTTTTCCTTTTGTGAATTTTGTTATGTTGTGATTGATAAATGTTTATGATTGTATTTTAATTCTTGAAAAATGTATTAAAGTTTTTTGTAAAATTCAAATTCTCTCTCTCTCTCTCTCTCTCTCTCTCTCTCTCTCTCTCTCTCTCTCTCTCTCTCTCTCTCTCTCTGCGCGCATGCGTGAGCGTTTGCTGAGCGTGTGAGTGAGTGAACGGAGCGTGGTGAGTGTGTGATTTTCTTTCTGGCCGCAGTGCCAAAAAGTTTTCTTATTTCTATTTTTCGTCCTTTCACTTGTATTAGACATTAGACAATTGTTTTAGAGCTGAGTCTGTACAGGTTGTCTATCTGCCAGTATTTTTTACTGGCAGAATGACTTCAGGCGCGAGGACTTTAGACTTCCTCACACACCGTCACGGCGTTAAAATTGTGTCAAAAATTGATGGTGAATTGGTTGTGAATCACCTTTATTGAAGCATGTAGTGTCGTTTAGACGCTTTGTGTACATGGTTTTAAATGATAGCACGGAAGAATTAGACCTAACGTTCAATCTTAAGCACGACGAGTTCAACTACGTTATTTTTGCTACAACTAATAACATGAAGTGTCTGAGTTGTGGTGATTTTGGACATCTCGTGAGAGCTTGTCCAAGAAAGGAGGATCAGTCCAAACAAAATGCTTCATCTGCATTGTCTGAGAAAACAGGTGTGATTGAAGGGGAAACTGTTAGAGAGGAGTTGCCTGCGACATCTGATGCTGTTGGGCAGAACAGTGCAGAAACATCCAAAGATGTGAACCCAACAAATTCATCAGGTGATGCTGCAGCTTCAAAACAAATGGGTGGTGAAGGATTGACAGTAATGGCTATGGATGAAGCTCCTGTAGTGAATAAGACGCATGGTTTAGGAGACGTGCAGAGTCAAGACATGGAGTTGGAAGGAGATCAGGATCTAAAAGAACAGGATGAGTGTGTTTTTAAGACACCACAAAAAAGGAGAATGAAGCAGCGTCACTACAGTAAACCAAAAAGAGCAGAAAATGTTGATCTAAGTCAAACTGATACTGAGAGCGAAACTGATCTTTCTGAATGTAGCGTTTCCTTTGATCATTCCCAAGATGAGTCGACTACTCAATCTTACACTGTAGATGACATTAAGCTCTTTTTAAGAGTGACTAAGAATGCAAGAAATGTGCGCATTTCTGAACATTTTCCAGATTTGAAACAATTTGCTGAGAAAGCAAAAATCTTTAGGAGCGAGGGTCTTTTTTCTGATCAGGAGGTCTATAGACTGAAAAAGTTTATTACCAAAGTTAATTCTCAGTTAGGCATTAGTGTTGATACTGATAAAAATTAAACCAATACCTTTGAGATGAGTTTCCTTTTGTGTTTCCTGTGCATCCTTTTCTTCTCTTTGATGAGAGATTTTCACATTGCTTCTCTCAATTTAAATGGAGCACATGAAGGGAAGAAAAGGTTCGAATTATACAAACTAATTAAAATAAAAAAAAATGATGTCTTATTTGCACAGGAAACACATAGTGATGCTTCAAATGAAGCTGACTGGGCGAGTGAATTTGATGGTTTATCCATCTGTAGTCACAACACATCTCTAAGTGGAAGTGTAGCTATTCTGTTCTCAAAGAACTTTATCCTACCAAGTGGAGGAAATTGTTAAAGGAAGATTTTTAAAGATAAGATCTCAATTTGAAAATCAATTTTATGTTTTTGTGTGTGTCTATGCTCCTACTAATGCAGTTGAAAGAATGTCTTTTTTAAATATATTGTGTAAAGCAATAAGTGATTGTAACACTGAAGATTTGTTTTTGTTGGGAGGGGATTTTAATTGTACACAGAATGAATCTGATAGAATCATATTGAGCCTCACATGGCTTCTCGAAAAAGGTTAAACCAATTAATTGAAACGCATGATTTAGTGGATATTTGGAAAAAATTTCATAAGACACATAGACAGTATACCTGGGTCCATTCTTACAACAACATGTTGTCCCTAGCAAGGCTGGACAGATTCTATGGTTTTAGTCACCAACTTAATATTTTTAGAGATTGTTATATCATTCCAGTCAGTTTTTCGGATCATAGTTTAGTCCGGTGTTCCCTAACTTTGGAATCCCAAGAATTAAACCCAAGAGTGCGCTGTGGCATTTTAACAGTAATTTATTGACTGATCTGAATTTTAGGAATATTTTTAAGCTTTTTTGGAGAGATTTTAGAACCAAAAAGTCTGATTTCCAGTCTTTGCAGCAATGGTGGGACTTTGGGAAAGTACAAATTAAGCAATTGAGTCAACAGTATTCTTACAACATCACTAGAGACCTTAATGATTTAATGGTACACTTAGAAGACAATATAAAGAAGCTTCAAGAATCTATTGATACTGAACAAAATCAAGAGCTTATTGGAATTTTAGATAAAAAAAAAAAAAAAGATTTGTCTGAACTTTTAATCCGGAAAGCACAAGGGGCTCTGATCAGATCTCTTTTTCAGAGTATAGAGTGGATGGATGTACCCACAAAATTCTTTTTTTAATCTGGAAAAAAAAAAAATGGTCAAAAAAAGATGCATTTATGGCTTACGCTCTAAAGATGGTACACTTTTATCAGACCACACGGAAATCCGTAAAAGAGCAGTAGAATTTTATGAAGATCTGTATAGCAGTGAGCTTGCACACAGGTCACACAGTGATACTGTTTTTAGAGGGTCTACCTGACGCCAACGGAGAGCTCGGTAGAGCATTGTCTTTAGAGGAGCTACAGAAAGCTCTTCAGAGCATGGAAAGCGGCAGAGCACCGGGAATAGATGGCCTATCTGTAGACTTTTATAAGTCTTTTTGGCCTGAGATTGGTGCAGATCTGCTTGCTGTCATCAATGAGAGTCTGAGCAGTGGAAGACTACCACTGAGCTGTCGCAGAGCAGTCCTTACTCTACTGCCAAAGAAAGGAGACCTGAGTGACATCAAAAACTGGAGGCCTGTCTCGTTGCTATGCAGTGATTATAAAATTCTATCCAAAACATTAGCGAATAGGTTAAGTAAGGTTTTAGCTGAAATCGTTCACTCTGATCAGACCTATTGTGTTCCAGGTAGGCAGATCTTTGATAATGTTTCGTTTATTAGAGATTTTCTTGACATTGGTAAGCTCTTGGATATTGTTTTTGGTTTAATATCAATAGATCAGGAAAAAGCATTTGATAGAGTGGAGCACAGTTATTAATGGGATGTTCTAAAAGCTTTTGGTTTTAATGAACATTTTATTGATAAGTTAAAGGTTTTATATTGTGATGTTGAAAGTCTACTGAAAGTTAATGGTGACTTATATGCCCCCTTTAGAGTTTTTCGAGGTATTAGACGGGTGTGCTCTGTCTGGCATGCTATACAGTTTGGCAATTGAACCTCTATTGGGAAAATTTAGAGCTGAACTAAAGGGTGTTAACATCCCCAATTGTGAGAGTGTTTTTAAATTATCAGCTTATGCTGATGATATTGTTATTCTCATTAAAGAGCAAGGGGATGTGTTTAAAATGACAGAACTTTTAAGGGATTTTATGTCTCTATCTTCAGCCAAAGTAAACTGGAAAAAAAGTGAGGCTTTTTTTATTTGGTAAATGGCCAAATGGACATCCTACTCTCCCTGTGGAGTTAAAATGGGGTAAAGATGGGTTTAAATACCTCAGTGTTTATCTGGGGGATGATTTGACTGTTCTGAAAAATTTTGAAGGTGTAGAAGAAAAAATAGTGGGTCGTCTGAATAAGTGGGAGTTTTTAATCTCTAATATGTCTTACAGAGGACGGGTTTTAATTATCAATAATTTAGCCGCTTCCACTCTTTGGCATTGGTTAACTTGCATTGATGAATCTTTGAGGAGGCTAACAGGACAAGTATGGCGTAACTTCTGTGCACAAATGAAAAAGATGAAAATGACAAAAATCAAAACTCCAATTTTCTTTAAAATATAGAATATGAATAAAAAAAAATTATTGATTTGTTTTGGAATTCATACACAAAACATGAATGAATACATTTGATTTAGATCTCTGATGTTAGTTCTGATATTATATCTGTGATATAATTTTCAGATTTCTTCAAAGATGTCCAGCCCAACAACTCCTCTACTTGAAATTGGTGGTAAAGGAGGTGGTTCATTTTCATTTACTGGGGAGAAAAACTGTGTCGGTTTAGAGAAGATCGGGGTCTGGGTGGGAGAATTACTGGTTAAGGCTGTCAAGGTTTGGCTTTCAGATGGCAGAAGTGAAACCTTTGGACATCCAACCGGACCGTATCAAGAGTACACATTCAAGCCTGGTGAGTGTTTCACCTCACTGTCCCTGTGGGAGAATGGAGAAAGAAATCGTCTTGGAGCCATCAAATTCAAGACCAACCAAGGTGGAGAATTTTTTGCAAGAATGACAAAACATTCATTGCCAACAGAAATCCCCATGGATGTCGGCTCTGGATATTGTCTGGGAGTTGTAGGAAGATCTGGTGCAGATATTGACAGCATGGGATTCATGTTTCTCAATGCAGTTCAATCAACAGTTCTCACCAATGTCAACTATCCCACAATAAACCAACTGACACCAGAAGTGACAGTGGAAAAGATTAAATCCATCTCTTACCAAAATGACTCCTCTGGCAAACAGCAGCAAACAATCGAAACCTCAAAGAAATTTATCAAAAAATACTCATGGTCTATGAGTAAGAGCTTTTCAGATACTTTTAGTGTGGAAGTAAAGGCTGCAATTGTAGAGGTTGTAGAACTTTCTACTGGATTCAGTTTCAGCATTGGTCCGCAAAGCACTTATTGTCTGGAGGAGACAGATGAAAGAAACGAAACACTGTCTACCACTGTAGAAATCCCACCAAGAAAGAAGGTGGAAGTTAACATCAGCATCAACAGAGCCACATTTGACCTGCCTTACAATGGCACTGTGAAGATCACTTGCAAAAACGGCAGTGTGTTAGAGTATGAAACCAAGGGCCAATACAAAGGCATCACTTACACTGACATGAAAGTGAAAATTAAGGAATCTGGTGTGTAATTTTATGACGCATTCTTTTTGGCTGGTCTTTAACTAATTTTACCAGCAGTGTCTCAGCTTTTCTACCTTTATTTGATTTAATTGTTGTCTTCCTTTGTTCCATACTGTCATATCCTATATAATCATCTCACTAAATCAGGTTCTTGCATACGTCCCAAGGTTATTGTCAAAATGTGGTAATTGTGCTTTTTCCTTTTATGCTCCTTGGGCTTGGAACGAATAAAGTTCGAACTCGAAATTGCTAAATTTACTTGATCTTGACACACTTCCGACCTTGAGTACTTTTAAATGTCTTTTGTATAATGTTTTAAAGGATACTTGTAATTTTTTTTTTCATCTGATTTTATTTTATTAATTGTGATTGTGTAAATCGTGGTATTGTCTCTGTGATTCTATTTGTATGAAACTTTATTTAGCCGCCGTCTTGACCAGGTCTCACTGGATGAAGAGATAGTAATATCTCAATGTGATTTCCTGGTTAAATAAAGGAAAAATGATCATTTCACATGTCTGTTGGCTCTGTTTTTAACAGGTTAAATATATATATATATATATATATCTATATATATATATATATATATATATATATATACGCAGCACTGCCTTTTTCAATAATCTTATACAAAAAGTGTTCTTTTATTCGCATCACTGTGAAAACCCGCTTTTGGAACCTTTATTTTTAAGAGTTTAAGAACACAAGTTTTATATCTAATTCCAAATCTTAGTTGTTTGACTTTAATAATCTTGACCACTACAATGTCAATAAATTAAGTGTTTTAAATTATGCTAATACAAAATAAAGTTTGAACTGAATTGAGTGATTGATTTTTATTTTATTTATTCAACACAGTAGATCAGAACTCATGTCAGCTTGAACCTTAGTAGTAACAATTCTATATGTTTTTATGTTTCTTTGATTTACTTCATGCTGTTATTGCTATCATTTCTTCCTTATACTGGGGTTCTTATTGTATTGTCATGTGTAATTGTCTTGGCTTGTTAATTGGTTTGTTTTGCCAGGAAGACACTTGCTGAACTTTAGCCTCTTAATCTTTGGTGGATGTTCAGCTGAAGGCTTTAGATTTCCACTTAAATTGTATTACATGAATAAAACCTACTGTAGGTCTACATAAGGCATCAGTAATGACTTTAAACGTTTGTAAGATATTCAAACACATTCAGATGTTTTTCTACAATCTGAAATAAAATGACTAATTTATAGGGATGCACCGATACCACTTTTTCCAGTACTCACCCGATACCGATACTTTTATTTTTGGTGCTTGCTGATTCTGAGTACCGATATTTTAAAATTTACCAATAAATTTGTATATCAGAAACTAAAAGAATATGTATAATGTTACTGGGTTAATTTCATTTATCAAATAGATACAGTCAAACCAAAATTTATTCAGATACCTTTTCTCACATTATCAGACATTTTTCACATTATCACATTATCTGTGTCCTGCACCCACTAGTAAAAAAAAAAAATATATATATATATATATATATAGCAATTTAGATATTTGAGTTGAATCAACTTAAAATTTTAAGGCAACTGGGTTACTTACCCATCTGTTAAGTTTAGCAAACACAAATATCTAAGTTGTTACTTAGTACAACTTAACATTTCAAATTGACTAAACTTATTTTAGTTGACTGAACTTAAAATTTTAAGGCAGCAGGGTAACAAATTATTTTAAGCTGACTCAACAAATTGTGTTTTTTTATTTTTTACAGTGTAGGTATGCAGGAGCTAAACCATTAAGGGCCTTATAGGTAAGTAGTAATATTTTGTAACTGATGCGAAACCTAATAGGTAGCCAGTGCAGAGACTGTAAAATTGGGGTGATATGATCATATTTTCTTGACCTGGTAAGGACTCTAGCAGCTGCATTTTGGATCTGTAGCTTGTTAATTGAAGATGCAGGACAACCACCTAGTAGTGCGTTACAATAGTCCAGTCTAGAGGTCATGAATGCATAAACTAGCCTTTTTGCATCAGAAACAGGTAACATGTTTCGAAGCTTGGCAATGTTTCTAAGATGGAAGAATGCAGTTTTTGTAACATGAGAAATCTGTTTTTCAAAAGAAGTTCTGTCTAATATAACACCCAGATTTTTGACTGTAGAGGACGTGACGGTACATTTGTCTAGTTGCAAATTGTAATCCAAGAGATTCTGTGTACTGTTTTTTTGGTCCAGTAAGTAAAATGTCTGAGAAAATTATAGGTCATCCAATCTTTTACATTTGCAACACACTCTGATATCCAAAATGTCTCCTGGTTACTAAGAAAAAGTTTACAACAAAACACACTCTGTTAACTTGAAATTAATCCCGTATTTTCTAATAATATTTCCAAGGGGCAGCATGTCGTCGCCATAGAATTATAAGGTTGTATCTGCATTCTGAGCACTTCTGAGATATTGAGCTTCAAAGTTTTTGCGTTCCATAGACTTCTGTAGATAGAACCATTTTTTGTTTTCTAAAAAAAGGCCCAAAATTTACACAGCTTACAAAAGAAACATCACATAATGTAAATAAGTGATCACCGAATATGTGAATATGTGAATAACTCAGTTTTGACAAAAATGTCAGATTATATATTATAATTCTAAGGTGATGATGTATATTGAAAATAGAAGAGGATCTAGGATAATTGATAAACAGGTAGGATCTAAAGCCTGCCTTGAATACTTGCATAGTTTTGTAGTCGATCTATGTATGTATATATGTGTTATTGCGAAATAGCAAAAAATTGCAAAAATAGCTTGTTGTGCTTTTTATGGTATTGTTGCTGAAATGCAAGAAATAGCACATAAATCAGAATATGGAAGTGAAACACAAAATGATAATTGTAAAGCAATATTTTTTATGAGCTCCTGACTCATTTCCATGATAGATGGTTATGACAGAATATGAAAACTGCATGACCTAAATAAGTGATAATAGGATGTGCATTGCTGGAAAATATATGGTGTAAAGCAAGATGGAACATGCTGGAAAATGGTACTTGTTTTACAGCATCATTGCTTAATCATCGTAAAGATGTGCCCATGGTACAGAGGGGCAAAATTGCAACAAGCTGATGTAGACCCAGCAGTGGCTAAGATGCATTTTTCATGCTGTTAAAACAATATCTGCTCTTTAGTCTATTATCCAAATGACAAAGTGTGATGGATAACATAAGTCAATTTGTATTTTCTGCCGTACAGTATTACATTTATTTTCTGATGTTTATATTATTGTATACTATTTTCATACACTGCTTGCAGAGAAATGAATCTGATCATTACATTTCTTCATGTGATGGGGTCAGTCCTCTCTGGTGGTTCAGCTGAAGTTGTGAGTGATTTTCAGGAGAAATATGCTGAATGTTTTGCAAATGAAACTTCACCAACAATGCTATACGGACATCAGTGCAAAGAAAAAAAAAAAAAAGAAAAGAAAACGGTAACACTTTATTTTGGTAGTCCACTTTAGACATTCTACTAACAGTAAGTAACTTTGCAACTGCATGTCAACTAGTCATTAGAGTATTAGTAGACTGTCTGGTTAATATCTTCTAACACGCTTCTAAACTTTGCAAGTATATGTCTACTTATTCTACCGACCCTAAACCTAACCTAACAGTCTGCTCTGAGAGTTAGTAGACATGTAGTTGCAAATTAATGAGAATTAGTTGACATGTATTTGCAAAGTTACTCATAGTTAGTAGAATGTCTAAAATGGACTATCAAAATAAAGTGTTACCAAAAAATCTGCCAATCTTAAATAAAGAAAAAAGTTTATTACGCCACACTTTATGACACTAACAACAAGATTCCAGTCTACTCAGCCTACAAATTTAACAATTTTCACAGCAAATGAGCTGTGAAAGAAAACTTTGAACCTCAAGTAAGAATATCACTCTCTATCGGCATCAATGTTTTGTAATTTGGCATCTTGCTTATAAAATATTCCAGCGTGATAATGCAGGAGAAGGACCAAATATGGCGTGAGCGATGTATGTCAAAAAAGAACACTGCTTACATTGTAACAGGGGGTGGTACCAGGTAGAAGTCAAATAAATAGAAAAGTGAATGTGCCTAGTCATTTCTGGACTGCAAACTGCTGTTTAGACCATGATATGAAATGTCAAATCTCAAGAGGATTTATTGGGAAGAACAAGAACATTGCTCCGTGCAAAGTCACATCTTTTAAGTTGTTTAAGACGGAGGTCAACAAATGTTTTTTTTTTTTTTTTTTTTTTTTTTTCCTGACCACCTCATATTCATTACAGTAATATGCATTGTACCCCTGTGTTTTCTTTGCTTATTTGTCAGCTGTTGTCCTCTGTGGATGCTCATGTTCTACACGAGAAAAATGGTTCTAAACAGTACCAGATTAGGGTTCTTCAGCAGAACCAAGCTTTGAAAGTGCTATATAGGACCTTAATGGTGTTATAAATAACCTTTTTAATTATAGTTTATTTTCATTAATATTTGTGTATTTATATAATTAATATTAGTATTATTCATATTATTTGTGTATTATTTATTAATGTTGTTCTTTACCCCCTATGTCTGCCTGGTCTTTTAATATCTTTTTAGCCTCTTTTAAGCATTTTACACAAAAACAACAACAACATGTAGTTTCAGTTAGATACTTTTATTTATTTTTTTAATGATGCCTTCACATCCATCATTATGTGTATTTTTTGTCTGATTGAGTGGCGGTTTCTCTCTGCAGATGACGAGGTTGCAGGATGTGACAGCATCTGAAATGCACAAGTGAGTTTAGAGTTACAATTCATCTTCTTTTTTTGTTTATGTGAAAACAAATATTAGCAACTACCAAAAGTAGAATGTGAGAACGAGGTGAGAAGGAGATGTTCACTTCAACAAAAATGTATTTACTTTTTAACCTCAAACACTCATCTTGTATAGCTTTCCGTGTAATCTGTGTAATCCGGGTCAATACAGTTTCAAAACTCCCATCTCATTTTCTCCTCCAACTTCAAAATCGTCCTACATCGCTGTTTTACCTTTTTTTATGTAAAGGGCATTTGATCTTCTTTGCACGTCGGTACAGAGTCGGTACTTCTGCAGCGATGTAGGATGATTTTGAAGTCGGAGGAGAAAATGAGATGGGAGTTTTCCGACATACCTAACTAGAACACACATAGTTCATGCAGAGCTAGACAAGACGAGCATTTAAAGTTAAAAATGAATAACAATTATTTTTTTATTTTACAAAATAACCGATCATTTCACTAGATATAAGACCCTTCTTCCTCGGCTGGGATCATTTAGAATCCTTTTGAAGCTGCATTTAAACTGCATTTTGGAAGTTCGAACTCACAGGCACCATAAAAGTCCACTGTATGGAGAGAAATCCTGAAATGTTTTCCTCAAAAAACATAATTTCTTTA